>VXBV01005446.1:343339-396989 GCA_013400355.1 Certhia brachydactyla | reverse complement strand
AGTTCAGAGCAGAGCAGAGCATTTGCTTTCACTCTCCCCCTGCCCAAACCATTCACCCAGCTCTTCTCCCTCTGTTTATTTCTCCCTCCATCCTGCTTCCTGAATGTTCTTCTCTGGACAACACAGCTTTCCCAAATCATGTCTTGAGTGTGCCACCACTTCAGCCTTTAACCACACTTCTCAGTTTTTCCACAATTAAATTCCAAAATAGGGACCACCAAGGCCCTTCAGGGGGATTGGGAGAAAACCGTGAAGCTCTAAACACCAAAAAAAAGCAAAAGGCCCAGTTTGAAAGGAATTTCTGATTGACAGCTTCCCTATTGTACATGATATGCACAAGGCTGAAGTTCAGATCAGAAAATGATTTTCCTTTCATTCTTGAATTGCACAATAATGAAATCTTCCAGCTCCTGCCATCGCTCGAGCTGGTTCTGATGAAGCTGCACTAAAATATGTCAGTCCAAGTCAGAACTGCTGAGAAATAAAGGGAATTTATTTAAGGCTTCTCACAGCCAGCTACTTCCACTCAGCAAAGATTTGTAAATCCCAGCCTGCTGCTCACAGCTCTGCCCAAATGAGCCTTCTCCTTCTCCTTCTCCTTCTCCTTCTCCTTCTCCTTCTCCTTCTCCTTCTCCTTCTCCTTCTCCTTCTCCTTCTCCTTCTCCTTCTCCTTCTCCTTCTCCTTCTCCTCTCCCCCTCCTGGCCCTGCAGGGCTGGATGGAAATTCAGCATTTTCCAGGATTTCAGGCTGTCAGAATGGATTGGAGGAGCATCAAGGCTGCAAACTCAGAGCACTGGAGGTGATGTGTGTGATGATCCCTGATGAGGATCCTTGGCTTTCCTTGTCATTGCAAACAGGTTTTGTTGCCACAGGATCCCAGGCTGGGTCCTTGTAGCAAATGTTTCTGGTTTTCATTGAATCAGAGAATCCCAGACTGGTTTGGGTTGGAAGGGACCTAAAAGATTGTCCCATTCTACCCCTGCCATGGGCAGGGACACCTCCCACTGTCCCAGGTTGCTCCAAACCCAATCCAGCCTGGCCTTGGGCATTGCCAGGGATCCAGGGGCAGCCCCAGCTGCTCTGGGCACCCTGACAGGGAGAAATTCCTCCCTATATTCAATCTAGATCTATCTTGTCCAATCCGATGTATTAAATTTGCTTACGTTAATTTTTTCTAAGTTATTTTCTTTTAGGGTTTTAAAGGTAATAGTCCTTCTATTTTTTAATTTAAATTTTTTTTTTGTTAAATCACTTTTCCAGCACACACACACCAGTGTCTGCAGGAGGCTGGGGAAAGGTTTCAGATGTTTCTCCTGATTCTGTGATTCTGTGTCTGGCACAGCTGAGCTCCTGCTCAGTCTGGGGCTTCTCCTCCCTGCCCTGGGTTCCAAAAGGATGCATTGCCATTTCCTTCCCAAAGCTGGGAGCTGCAAAGGATCCCACTGCCTCCTTCCCCACCTGCCTGATCCCCAGACAGGCAAACATCTGATTTTTCCCTTCTCCTGCCTGAAGTTTCTCAACTCTCCCGCCTTCACCGAGTTCTGGGACTTGCCACCCCGATTTCTCTCACCTTTCAAAGACAACTGCTAATTGGAATTGCTGTTCAGAGCATTCCCAGAGCCAAGGGCTGCCAAGGGCAGCCTGATTGAGCCGTTTGTGGGAGTGCAGCTCCCTCCCCTTTGGCACCCCACCCACGGTTACACCTTGTGTGCTGCTCTTCCAAACTGCCACGAGAAATGGGGGAGAGCTTCCAGGAATGAAGCTGGCCCAGGCTCCCATCCCAGTGCCCTGAATGAGACAAACGATGGCAAAAGTCAACAGCACAAAGGGAATCCTTTGGTTTCTCCCAGGAACTGATTTTTGGGTCTTTGTCAGAGCCTTCAGCCCTCTTGGACCTCCAGTTCTGATCCAAGATCCCCTTGAATTGCCTCCTCCAGCTGGGTGACAAGTTCTGAGAGAGGCCTGGTGGCTGCAGGAATCAATAAAGCATTTCTAGGATAATTATCAAGGTTTCCACTGCATAAATCCTGATTTCTCTCATTCAGGATGGATATGATTTGTGAGCCAGCTCCCGAGCTGGACACACAGAGCTGACACAGTTCAGGAAAAGGCAAATAAATCTGGAGCCAGATCCCCCAGCGATCCTAAAAGGCAGAAGAAGTTCTTTTTCCTGCTCCAGCCCTCGGTGCTGTCATTGCAGAGTCTCAGCCTGGGCCTGGCTCCCGCTGGAGCCTCGGGCTGGAATTGTCAGACAGATGTAGTAACCTCTGCTGCAATCCAGGAGAGCCTTGGGTCGGTGCCTTTCTATAAAAAAAAAACATAGCCAGGGGTCTGCAGAGAGCATAACCCATCCCAGGCTCTGTCTGTTTCCAAAATCCATGGAGTGAGCAGTGACTCACAGCCCAGCGTGCCAGGACGGGGCCTCTCTCCCTGCAGCAGCGCTCCTGCCCTTCCCTTGGTGGTCCCCACGTGGCCCTGGAGCTGCTGGGGGGTTCCTGGGAGCTGGCACACCTTGGAGACAGCAGCAGCACCCTCCTGCTGGGGTCTGGGGGTGGGACAGCACCCTCCTGCTGGGGTCTGGGGGTGGGAGAACTCAGGGATGGGGACAGAACACTCCCTCTGGGGTCTGGGGGTGACACAGCTCAGGGATGGGGACAGGACCCTCCTGCTGGGGTCTGGGGGTGACACAGCTCAGGGATGGGGACAGCACCCTCCTGCTGGGGTCTGGGGGTGACACAGCTCAGGGATGGGGACAGCACCCTCCTGCTGGGGTCTGGGGGTGCTCTGTGCCCCTGTGGGGCCGTGGAGCCTCCCCAAACCTTTGCAGTTTGTGTGAGCAGGATAAGGCTTCCCTTGGGGCAGATTTCTGTGTCCTGGCCTGAAGCTCCATCTCGGATGGTCTGGTGCAATTTCCCTGTTCCAAAGTGCTGCTTTGGGGTCAAAAAGAGAGAAGCCACTCCCATCCCCTGGCCCCAGGGTCCCTCTCTGCAGGTTCCACCTGCACTGGGGGCTTGGGGACACCTGGACCAGCAGAGTGTGTGCTCAGGGATTCCATTTCCCTCTTTCCCTCTTGCTGGGTGCTGTATTTCTATTAATATAATTTAATTATTATTTTTTTTATTCATATTCACCAGCAGGACAAATTTTGAGGCCTGAACCAGGATCACACTCCTGGCTGGAACATTCCTTGTTAAGTATCCTTCAGGGCTGGGGGAGTTTTTGTCCCCTGTGCAATTCCAGCTCCTCTGCAGGGTGACAGAGCTGCCACAGCCCTTGGGGACTGTCCCAGGCCAGGGTCCCCAGCTGCTGCCAGAACAAACATCTCACAAAACCCTAAATGTGAGAGAGGAGACAGTGCCCACGCAGAATCCCAGGGATCTGCACAGCTCCTGGATTTGCAGAGCCAGGCAGTGAAAAATGGATTCTAGAGCTCCTCTGCCTGCCTGGGCTGGGTGTTCTGGGTGAATTCTGTGCAAAGGGAGGCAGGGGAACACGTGGAGCTCCAGCTGCTTCACAAACCCAGCTGCTTTTTGGAATTGCAAAACTGTGGGTAAATGTAAATCCTAGGAAAAGAAACGGTAGGGGAGGGTGCAGAGGAGCCAAAGGTGGCGATACACCTGTTCATTACATAATTCCTGGCTGATAAAATGCATTTATCTCCCTTATTTTCCTCCTTTCTGCACTTTGTCCAGCAAACTTTCTCCGGGACAGACTTCCAAAGTCCCAGGGCAGCTTCACTCAGAGGATGGCTGTTATCAAAAGTTTCTCTCCTTCCTCAAGACACTGTTGTTTGAGGTGAACAACATTTGTCAGATAAACTGTGACCTTTCAGAGGCAGGAGCAGCAACCTGAAGAGGGAGATCTGGTGCTTCCCTGGCCAGGTCTCTGCATTTCCCAATCCATTACCCTGGGATTTCCTATGGACCTGCACCTGTTGTGCCTCAGCAATTCCCATTTTATCAGTCAAAGCCCCCCTTTGTTCACCTGCCCTGCTGTTCCTTCCCCAGAGCTCCCATCTCCCAGGCATCGTGGATCAAAATCCCAAATCTCAGCTCAAAATTACCCTGCAATGATTAAAATCAAATTACTCAAAATCCCAAAGGTGGTAGAAGAAGGGAGCAGTGTAACTGTCCACCAAAATAAGAACCTGCCTGATCTGTGGGATCTTTCCCAATTTAGAAAAGAATTTTTCTACCCCAAAGTTATTTGAAACTGCTCAGTTATGGGGTGGTCGGTCATGGGGCACACCTGGGGCACACCTAGGGCACACCTGGGGCACACCTGACCTCTGCACACAGCTTGGGGCACCAGGGGATGGCAGAGAGGAGCTCTAGGAGGATACAGAGGGCCTGACAAATTTGGTTTCCTATTTGAGCCCAGCTTTGGGACAGAGTCAGTGCAGGGCACAGGGGCCTGTGCAGCTGGAAGAGACCCCAGGGAGGAATCCTGGAGAGGCAGCTCCAGCTCTTTGGGGTTTTGTGTCCCTCTGCCACACTGGGGAAAGGCTCAGAAGATTGGGATTAATTGTGGGCACCTCATGATGAGAAAGGGGCTGGAGCCAGGGAAGAGAATTGAAATGGGAAGGGACTGGAACTTCAGGAGGGGCTGAGGGAACTGGGAAGGGAATGGAGAATCCCTGAGGGAGCAGGGAAGGGGATGGAGAATCCCTGAGGGAGCTGGGAATGGGCTGGAGAATCCCTGAGGGAGCTGGGAAGGGGCTGGAGGATCCCTGAGGGAGCTGGGAAGGGGCTGGAGGATCCCTGAGGGAGCTGGGAAGGGGCTGGAGAATCCCTGAGGGAGCTGGGAAGGGGCTGGAGAATCCCTGAGGGAGCTGGGAAGGGGCTGGAGAATCCCTGAGGGAGCTGGGAAGGGGCTGGAGAATCCCTGAGGGAGCTGGGAAGGGGCTGGAGAATCCCTGAGGGAGCTGGGAAGGGGCTGGAGAATCCCTGAGGGAGCTGGGAAGGGGCTGGAGAATCCCTGAGGGAGCTGGGAAGGGGCTGGAGAATCCCTGAGGGAGCTGGGAAGGGGCTGGAGAATCCCTGAGGGAGCTGGGAAGGGGCTGGAGAATCCCTGAGGGAGCTGGGAAGGGGCTGGAGAATCCCTGAGGGAGCTGGGAAGGGGCTGGAGAATCCCTGAGGGAGCTGGGAAGGGGCTGGAGAATCCCTGAGGGAGCTGGGAAGGGGCTGGAGAATCCCTGAGGGAGCTGGGAAGGGGCTGGAGAATCCCTGAGGGAGCTGGGAAGGGGCTGGAGAATCCCTGAGGGAGCTGGGAAGGGGCTGGAGAATCCCTGAGGGAGCTGGGAAGGGGCTCAGGCTGGAGCAAAGGAGGCTCCGGGGGAATTTCTGGCTCTGCACAAGTCCCTGCCAGGAGGGGACAGCCGGGGGGGATTTGGGATCTGCTGCCAGGGAACAGGGACAGGAGCAGAGGGAACGGCCTCAGGCTGGCCCAGGGCAGGCTCAGAGTGGATTTTGGGGGAATTTTCTTCATGGGAAGGGCTGTCAGGTTGCAGGGCAGGGATGGAATCCCCATTCCTGGGGACACCAGGACACCTCTCCTGGAGGATGTGAACTGTTTTCTTGAGGTGTTTTTATTGCCCAAGTGACTGCAGGCACCCAAAGAGTGACTGACTCAGAACTGCATCTCACCAATGGATCTTGTGAGGAGTAGTGGCTGCTAATTAAAGAAGTGTCAGAATGAACAAAGCAAGCTGCTGCAGAGGACTGAGCTGCCAGTGACAGCTGAGGCTGACAAAAGCACTGCCCATATATTCTTTCAGCTCCTCAGGACCCTCAAAGATACTCCAGAAACAGCAGAAAAACAAAATAAATAAATAAATAAATAAGATTAAGGAATTCAGAGAAAAGGAATCCTCAAAGCCAAAAACTCTTTGCGACAAAGGTGGGCTTTTGCCACCTGGTTTAATCCTGAAGAGGGAAGCGGTTGTATCATCTTCAAACCTTCTTGTGGCGCGTGCCCTGCGGCAGCTCAGCAAGGCAATTAATTTCGGGAGGAATTACCCAACCCTTAATTTTTCTGAGCAATTATCAGCTCAGGTACCAGCCAGGAGCCGGAGCGCTCCCTGCTCCGACAATGGCTGGGTGCAAGTAGCTGCAGAATCCCTGCGCTGCACTTGGCCGGGGAGCTCCGCTGGAATCTGTCTCCAGATGCCCCCATGGGTGGAGCGTGCCCAGAGAGTGATTGCAGCCTCTCCCAAGGATCCAGCCCAGCTCCCAGGGTTCTTCTCCTTGTCCTTTGCTGAAGTAGTGCAAAGGCCTTCTGCTGTTGAAGGAGTTCAGTCTTCTTCCTTCCTTCTTCTTCCTTCCTTCTCCTTCTCCTTCTCCTTCTCCTTCTCCTTCTCCTTCTCCTTCTCCTTCTCCTTCTCCTTCTCCTTCTCCTCCTCCTCCTGCAGAAGCAGAGTTGCAGATGGCAGAGAGGATTTTTGGGTTCTGAACTTTGCGTTGTTTCTCTGGGGTGACCTCAGCAGGGATCTGCAGCTCCTGGGACAGGGACAGCACCCAGGGCACGGCTGGAGCTGGTTTTGGTGGGTTTTTTGGTGGTTGGCTTTTTGGGGTTTTGTCTCCATGGGGTTTGGGTGTAGCCTGAAGGGGTTGTGATGCTCCCACTGCCCAGGATCTGTCCTGGGTGCCAAGGAAAGGTTCTGGAGCTGGGCCAGGGCAGGCTCAGGCTGGAGCTCAGGGAAAGGTTCTTCCCCCAGAGGGTGCTGGGCACTGCCCAGGGAATGGGCACGGCCCCGAGGCTGCCAGAGCTCCAGGAGAGTTTGGACAGCGCTCCAGGGATGGAGTGAGTATTCCTGGGGGTATTCCTGAGGCTGCAATGTGGGAAATGGGATCACAAGCAGAGAGAGGGGAGCTACAAAGCACTGTGACCTCCTTCCAGCAGCTCTTCTCCCCTGCCACAACAGGCTGGGGCTAAGAAAAATCCTGGAGTGTCACAGGATTTGTGAAATGCTGACATCCAGTCTGAAATGAGGGGGAGAGAGCAGCTGGGGGATGCTCCAGGTGACTCCTGCCCTGAGCAGGGACACGGGGCAGGCAGCACGTGAGGACAGTGGCCACAAGAACATCTCTGGACTGAGTGGCTCATTGGTGGGGAACCAATTCTCTTCCCGCACGCAACTGAACATTGACACAGCCAAACTGCAATGAAGAGGACTCAGAACTGCAGCTTGGTGACTCCAGGGATAACTCTGGACACAGCAGGAAGCCGTGGCATTGGTCTGAGAGCTTCATTTCACTCACAAAGCTGAGGATCCATCCTCTAGATCCACAGGACAAAAAATAGGTCCGATAGGGCAGCGATGGGAGTAGAAAACGAGCTGCAATTTTCACTTCTTGCAGCTCCTCTCTGAGCAGGCAGGAGCGCAGGTATGCCAGTCCCTGCAGGTGTGCCAATCCCTGCAGTTTTGGTAATCCCTGAAGTTTTGGCAATCCCTGCAGGTTTGGCAGCCCCTGCACATGTGCCAGTCCCTGCACGTGTGCCAGTCTCTGCAGTTTTGGCAGATGTTGGTGACGGGCAGAGAGGACAGGAACAGGCTCCTGATGGAAACCTGATGCATTTTGAGCTCTGCATTGCCTGGCTGTGGCTGCCAGAACTCCTGCCACGAACCCAAATATTCCTGGGAGCCTGAACCCACGCGTTTAGAACCCTGGATATTTGTACACGTGGATGCCAAGCTTGCCCAGGTGTTTTGGGGAGGTTCAGCCCCCCCTGGAGATCCCTCAGTGCTGTCACCAGCTGGCACTTTGGTGCTGACTGCAGCAAAAACACCACGGGCCGGGTCTGCTTTGCTTGGCTCTCACTTTGGGATGATGGAGGAGCTTGAACCAAAGCCCACTGAAGAAGAGGTTGACATTCCTTGAATTCCCAGGCATTCCAGGGTCCTCCATGAGCTCCACACACCCTGTGCTGTCTGCTTGGGAGATAAACCCTCTGAATGTTCCCATGCTGCAAGCTGCAGCTTCACTCCTGCTCTGTGATGGAGCATCCTGCATCCCTCAAAAATGTGGATCCAAATCTGCCCAAATATCCGGGCTGGCTTTGCCATCACGGCCTTGGAGGTGCCAAGGTGACACCTGAGGTCTCAATCCCATCACTGAAAAGGTGCTCAGGCTTTGGCAGGGGCTGCCCAGGCAGGTTTGGAGTTCATGGAATAATTTGGAATCATTTCTTAAGCACCAAAGAAAAATATGACTATTAAGTAGATGGATTTTGGGTTTTTTTTTAAAAATAAAACAAACAGGGGAAAAAATTTGGCTTGAGGTATGGCAATGCTTCTGGGAAAATTGTTTTTCCCACTTTTGCCAGGTTAAAAATCTGTGTGGAAAGGTTTGAAAATTAAGTTTCCATCCCGAAAAAGTGAAGCAGACAGGGCTGGGGAAGGAGGTGATGGGGAAAGAGGATTATTTCCCCTATTCCTTCATCAGCAGTGCCAAATTCCTGGGCTGTTATGTAATTAGCACATTTTCCCGGTGCTCCAATCATGACAGCACGTGCCTTCCTGCCATTCCCCAGGCACTGGTGCAGGCTTTTATCCATCCAGAACAGGTTTCAAATCTGTAACTTAAAAAGTTTTGTTGAGAAACAGGGCGGGAGGGCAGGAGGGGGGAAGAAAGTTTGTGATTTCTGTTGTTTTTGCCGTTTCCAGGTGAGATTTCTCCCTCTCAAGCTCTACTTCTAGGTGAGATTTCTCCCTCTCCCACTTCCTTCTGATTTTCTGGATGCTCGATTGCATGTGGTTTGTGGACAGTGTCCAGCAGGATCCGTGTTTTTTCGGGGGGATTTTTTGGACACAAAAAGTGCTGCTAAGAACCCACCCCTGCCTCAGGACCTTGCAGAGATTTTTTACAGATATCACACTTTATTTCTTGCCTGAGTCACCCACCCAGGAGAAGAGATATGCGAACAACTTCCTGCCAGGCGTTCCCATTTTTCCTGGTAGCAGCAGGTCCTTGGTGCAGCGAGATTCCCAGGTGACAGTAACTGAGGATAACCCAGATAAACACCTGACAATAACTGAGGATAACCCAGATAAACATCTCCCAGGGATAGGAACCAACCCATCCCGATTCCTCACCCTTCAGACCTCACCACCTCTCAGGACACAGCTTGAAATCCCCTTTCCCAAAGTCGTTTTCGTGCTGTTTAATGAGCTTTTATCTTGAGAATTGTAATTTCAGGGCTTAAACCTGTGGGGAGGGGCAGTTCTTGAGCTTTTCGGTGTCTTGGGGACAGAACATTGAGGACCAAGCCCAGAGGCACAACTGGAGGACACCAAAAATCAGAGCTGAAGTCCATTTGGACAATATTTTTAATGATTCACCAGAGGGATAAAGCAGTTTCCACAAACGTGGTTTCAAAAAAATATAAATATCATGATTCTACTTCCTAAAACTGAGCTTTCAGAGGAAAATTTGGGATTTATAAGGGAGGCAGGTAGGAGTTGGGCTCTGTTTCCAGGGAACGAGGGACAGGACAAGAGGAAATTATCCCAGGTTTTGTCAGGGGAGGTTTAGGTTGGATTGTAGGGAAAATTTCTTCATTGAGAGAGAGGTTCAGATGGAGTCACCATCCCTGGAAGTGTTCAAAAATCAAGTGGATGTGGCATTTTGTGATAAGGTCCAGTGGCACAGTGAGATTTGATCCAAGACTTGATGATCTTGGAGATCTTTCCCAACCTGAGTGATTCTGTGATTGGAGCATCTCAGCTCTGGGGCCACAAAAAGCACAGCTGAAAAATGGGAATCCCCCCCCTACACTGTGATGACTGAAATTGGACAAATCCAGGTGGTTATTCCTCATTTAATACCAGGCAAAGTGCTGAGCCTCCAAATCATCCAAAGTTCCTGACAGCATCATTTACAGGATTAGATGGGAAGGATGATCTATTGGTGGAACATGTTTCCCATCAAGCTGAGTGAAAATTGAGATATTTCCACAGAAAACTTCCACAGCCTCTCTCCAAAGCCTCTAACACAGATTTTGTTGTTGGTTTTTTTGGGTTTTTTTCCCCCTGGTCCATCTATCCCAGGACTTGGATCTGTCTGCTTCTGCTGCTGGGAACAGACCCACCAAACCTTCACATTGTTCACAAATCCCCCATTATTAGTTGAGAATTAGCATTCCCACCATTCATTTTCTCCATTCAGGGGACATCTTAAGAGCCTCCAAAAGTTCCCCAGAAGCTTCATCGGCACTAGTTATTGCTTGCTCTGCAGAGTTCATCTGAGGTTGGAGAGGGCAGCTCTTTAAACCCATAAAACATCAGGTTTTGGAGGGGTGGATGCACCAGAGCATCCCTTGGAACTGGGAGGAGGGAAAGGAATTACAACAGGCAGGGACAAGCCCTGGTGATGGCAGAGCTTCCAGGGCAAGGTGACCCTGCCCATGGAATGAAATAATCATTTAATGAAATGATCTCCAACCCAAATCATCAAATACTCTCTGATTCTCTGATTCATTCTCAGCTGAGCTCCCATTTCAGCAGTTGGCCTAAGGACCCCTCACCTAACTCCTGCCAGGGTGATGGTGATGCTTATACTCCTAAAAACAAACATTCCTCCTTCTTTGGGGAGCCTGGTCCCTCTTTTGTGCTTCACTGTGCTCAGACCTCAAACAAATGAGACCTTAACAAATTACAAGCAAAAAGCTTTAAGGAGAGCCCACCAGTGCAGGCTGTGCACACAAGATCTTTTTTTAGGCAGAGTTTTCCCCAGAATTGAGATGGAAAACCTTCCCCCTTTTTCCAGAGGTCGGAGATTTTCTGCTCCAAGCAGTGGGGCCAGCCCGAGAGGCAGATCCCTGAACTCCCCCACTCGTGCACTCCCCGAGGAATTCCTGAAAGCCCCACATTTATCAGAGATCAGCGGGGGCTGGAAATCCAAGCTCCTTTGTTTAGTCTTGGGGAATGTGCGGCAGGAAAACATCGCCATCCTGTTTTCCAGGCGCTAGCACGCAAATAAGGATGCAGGAAAAATACGGCAGCGTCTCTGACGGGCTGTGATTAATCCTCATTGTGTCCCCTGCTGAACGGGAGCCAGGGCTGCTGCTGGCCACTCCGTGTCCCCTCCACTGCCCCAACCTGGGGGGCACCTGCTGGGCTGACCCCTGAGTGGGGTCAGCTGCCAAATCCTGGGGTGGAAGCGCCCACGGAGATAAAAGGTGTCAAAGAGCTGCTGGCACAGGGTGGGTGAGAGAAGGAAAGAGCCAGGGAGCAGCTCCTTGTGCTTCTCCCTCTCCTGACTCACCTGACCCTGGCTTGTCGCTGGCCACTTGCCACCCTGGGCTAGCTCAGCATGGGAATGGCCACTGGGTTTTGGTTCCCTCCTCCCAGGCCTGNAACTGCGCTGATAAGAGAAAAATAAACAGCCTTGGAAAAGCAGAGGAGATGGCTCTCGGTCTTTTCCTTCGATCTCGGGGCTGGACAAAAAGACTTTTACACTTTCGGGAAGAACAACACCACATAAAAACCCGAGATGTCCCCATGTGGAAACATCCCTGAGGCTGCAGGGCTGAGGAATTGCACAAAGCTGTGGTGGTGAGGCAGGGGCAGCCCCCAAACAGCATCCCCAGGCTGTGACCCAGCACAGAGCACCTTGGGACCTGTCCCAGTTCAGTGCCAGCTGGGTCACAGTGGAAGGGACTGACAATGGGCTAAGAGAGTCCTCCTAAGGCAGGGCAAAACCTTGAGAACTCTGGATGTGCCCGATGGGCTCGTTCTGTGCTTCTTTTGCAGCAAAACCTCCACACCTGTGCAGCCTGAGTGGTGGAAGGGGTGAGCAGGGACACTGGGACAAGGTTGAAGTGTCCCAGCCCTTGGGGTCACAATCTCAGGGCTTTATTCAGCACCAACATCTGACCACAAACTTGTTATGATATGCTGCATCTTCCAGAGGAGCAAACCAGGGAGGATTTGTTCTGCTGTTGCCCTGCAAGGCACCTTTTTGGTCTGTGCCACAGCAAATCTCTGCTCGTTTTGGACTTCAGGGACTTTGGGGAGTGATGGCTTTTGAGCCCTGACTTTCCATGGGTCTCTGGGTCCTACTGAATAGCAATGATAAACAGCCTCATTAATGATGATAATAATGGGGAGGGGAATGGCTTTATTCATGTGAAAATGTGAATAATTTTTACAGGAATAAAAAAAATATATAAAAAAAAGAAGTTCTGGGCTATTTGCATTAACCGGGAGCTGTGACTGTGCCAAAGCCAGGTGGGTGCACGATGCACCACAGTGGAACCAGGGCTGGTGTTTCTGAGCTGATTTTTCTGAGCTGATTTTTCTGAGCTGATTCACATCTCTGTGGTCTGAGCCTCCTGAGAGCTCCAGGATTTCAACAGCGAAGAAATTGGAACATGAGTTTCAAATGTGTTTACATCCCACAGAGGTCAGAGCCTCAGGTGTGGGCTCGTAGTTGACCTTCCCTGTGCCACCTGCACTGCCCTGGTGGGAATGAGACACCCCAGATGTTCCTAAGGAGTCCCATCCTTCCTGAATTCCAGCTTGTTCTATAGAGGTGGTGTGGAAACAGGGACACAATCCTGCAGTTCTTGCTGGACAGGGCAGGTGATCCTAAATTTGACACGGATCAGGGTGGGATTCTTGGGAGTGTCCTGTGCGGGGCCGAGAGCTGGACTTGGGTGATTTTTGTGGGTCCTTTCAGGGAGCTTAAAAGATTCTATTCTATTCTATTCTATTCTATTCTATTCTATTCTATTCTATTCTATTCTATTCTAATTCCAATTCCATACCAATTCCATTCTATTCTGTTCTGTTCTGTTCTGTTCTGTTCTGTTCTGTTCTGTTGTGTTCTGTCCTGTTCTGTTCCAATAAATTCCATTCTGTCCCATCCCATCCCACCCCATCCCATCCCATCCCTCTCCATTCTCTTCCATGATGTTTCCAGACCAAAGCCTTGCAGGGAAAACACAAACCTGGAAGCCAGCTTGTATTCCATGTGCTGGGATAACCTGACAGGTCACAGAGTCAGGGACAGACCCCCTGTGCCTCAGGCTGTAGGGATGGCTCCCTGTGGGACAGCCAGGACCGATGGCCTCGGTGTGGGAATGCCCAAGTGTCATTCCCAGGCTGCACTCCTTGGGAAGGTCAGGTGACATAATTACAGTGGTTCATCCTGACCTTGCAATCTCCAAGCCCTCATAATTTGTAATCAGGATACAAATTATTTGCCTTGTGAGCTGAGGAAGGAAGTCTTCTGCATCACCTATCTGCTCCCAAACATCCGCTATTGCACAACTGCTCCGGGCAAGGGCAGGGCTTCCACTGCAGCCTGCAGCCCAACTGCAGCCCCCGGGAGCTTTGGCCAGCCTGGCTGCTCCAATCCAGCCTGTTCCAATCCAACCTGGCTGCCCCAATCCATCCTGCTCCAATCCATCCTGCCCCAATCCAGCCTGACTGCTCCAATCCAGCCTGCTCCAATCCAGCCTGTTCCAATCCAGCCTGCTCCAATCCAGCCTGCTCCAATCCAGCCTGTTCNTCCTGGCTGTTCCAATCCATCCTGCCCCAATCCAGCCTGCCCCAATCCAGCCTGCTCCAATCCATCCTGCCCCAAATCCATCCTGCCCCAATTCATCCTGCTCCAATTCATCCTGCCCTAATCCATCCTGTCCCAATCCAAGTGCTTCTCCATGTCCAAGCCTGCTCCTCCAGGCCAGAGCTGGCTCCAGGGATGTGATCCCCGGGAATTGCCCCTGGATGGGTTAAATCCACCATTTCCTCACACTCCCTGTGTGCTGCTCGGAGGAAATGCACTTCTCCAGCCTTGACTGCTGCCCTTTGTGCGGAGCAGAAATGAGCCTGGGATCCTGGGGAGCACGAGGAGGGACGGCAGCATCAGTCAGCAGCGCTGCTGGGGGCACTTCCAGCAGGAATCCGAGCATGGAAAATGCGCCGTACAAAATATTTGTGCAGAGCAGGAAAACGCTGCATTCCTGGGATGACAATGGCCTTGTGTCACTGTCTGTGGCCGCAGCCGTGACTCAGGCTGTGGCTGGGGAGGGACAGCAGGGTGAGCGGGCAGCGCTGGCTGCCAGCCCTGCTGGCTGTGCTGGGGCTGGCAGCTCCAAACAAAACACCGGGCTATTGTTTGGATTTGCTTTTTTCCAAAGGGTTGATGGTCTGGCAGAGGGAATGCTCCTCCTGTGCAAGGTGTGAGCACTGGGCTTGCATCCCTGGGCGGGGAGGGACATGCTCCTGCCTCAGTGTCTGGGTGCCTTGCACCACTGCTTCCCAAAGCCCTGATCCCGGGAATCTGGAGTGGCTGCCTCCGGGCTTTACTCAGATCTGAATTCAAGAGCTGGAAGAAGCAGATTTTACCCAAGCCTGCAAAATTGAGAAGTCCCTGCACATCCTTCCTTTCGTTTCCCACCTCCCAGCCCGTGGCAGATGTGTGGGTCCTGCACATCCCTGGCTGAGCAGGGCAGCAGGGTTGGAGCACCAGACCAGGCTTAGCAAGGCTGGGCTCAGGCTCTGCTCAAACCCCTGGAGGGGATTTAGGATGGCAAAGATCCTGCTGGGAGAGGGCAGCTCTGCCCCTGCTGGGTGACCCTCAGCCTCTGGGATGGGATGGGATGGGATAATGGGATAATCTTTCTCCTTCACTGGCTGTTCCTCCCCATCATCTGTCAGGCAGGAAATTTAAGAAACCTTAGAAAGCTCTGCAGAGCATTAACTTAGAGAGTCCAGGGAAAAAGATCCTCACCCCATCTCCACCACTGGGAAAAACTTCTCAATCCTCAACTTAAGAGTTGTGCAAAACAGAGGAGGAGGATGAACAAGACGTTCTGTCAGTGTGGAAGAGGCAGGAAGGCGCTTCTTCTGTGCCCTGCCAGGACCTGGATGCCATGTCCAGGGAAATACGTGTGTTCCCTGCACTTCCTGGCACTGACGGAGGTGCTGGCCTTTGCTCCCTGCCAAGGACAGCGCTGAGGTGACAGATCCCACCTTCTGTTTGCTCCAAGGCTCTGAGATGGAGCTGGCTTTGGAAGGGAGGCAAAGTGGAGAGGAAAGCAGCCCTGCACAGCTCGAACAGAGCCCGGGGCAGCTCTGCCAGCTGTAGGGTCTGTATAGAAGATTTTGTAATAATGGACACCAAAAATCATTAATTTTAACATTCAGCCTTCAAAAATTTTAAAATCTAATGCAGCGCTCACCAGAAAAAGTTCTGGACTTTTCCAAAGGCCAGTGGGATGCACTCTGCATTTGAGACACCTGAAATCCAGAGCATCCCTGCAGCTCTGAGCTTCCGTAAAGGTGCTGGACATGCAGGGTGGGCTGTGCTCTAGAGAGACATGAGCTGTAGTTTGAGACACCCTGAGGCATCCCAAATATCCACAAGGAATAAATATATCACAGGAGCCTGGAATAAGTGATTTTGCACAGTGAGAGCTGCAGAGTGGATGGGATAAAGAGGTGATTTGAAATGTGCCCTGATGTTTATGTGGAGGTGAGGTTGAACCCTTGGTCAGTGGAGCCTGAGGAGTGACCCAGGGGTGCTCGGGGTGGGTTCAGGGTCTGGCTCACTCCTCATCCCCTGGAACCAGACCCTGCTGAGGCACAGCACCTCAGGGGTTCACACCCACATTTCCCTGCCTTAGCCAGGAGCTGCCTCTCACCCTGAGCCCACCCTGGCTCTGAAACCCGTGGATGTGCCAGCAGAGAGCAGGGATGAGCTCCACTCCGGAGGGAAGGGGCAGCCACAACCCCTCCAGGTGGGAAGAGAACGGATCCTCTGCACACCCATCACATCTGTCACCCTGGGCAGATGTCCCAGACTCCCCAAGGTGTCCCAAAGGTCCCCAAAAATCTGTGATGAGGCATTTGCATCGAGTCCAAAGGGACAGCCATGGCCAGGCCAGGAGTGTCCTCGTTCTGGATGGGCAGCAGAGGGTGAGAAGAGATCAGCAGAGATCTGAAAGCCCAGGGCTTGCCAGGCAAGGCAGCACTCCATGGAAAATGGAAGGAGAGAACTTCCAGGGGGCTCTGAGTCAAGGTAAAGTTCATCCCACAGATCGAAGCTGGCTAAAATAAAAACCAAGCTGATACCTTGCTGATATCTCAGAGCCACATCAGCTGTGCACTTCGCAGAGGGATTGGGACTGGGGCTCCCAAAGGATCCTGCAGTATTCAGCTCCCCAGATCTCCGTGGAAATCAAGAACCAGTTCCTGCCTCACTTTGAATTCACTGAGAGCTCAGAGCTGATTTTGTTTATTCTCTCTGCTTTCCATCCCCAGAGCTGCACCCCCTGAAGTGGGGCCATCCCAGCAGCACCGACCTGCACTCCCTGCTCCTTCCTCTCCGGGGAAAGCATCGCCCAGGGAGCAATTGATACCAGGGTCTTGCAACACCCAGGTTCTCCTCGGAGGTCTTCCACTGGAGGAACAAACAGGCCCAACCCTGCTCTGTTCAGGAGGTCTGATAAGATCACTGCCCAAGGGGCCGTGGCTGCAGGCCAGAGCTCTGTCCCAATAAACCATTTTCTGCAGGACCACCTTGCCTGGACTTGTCTTTCCACACGAAGCCAGGCAAAGCAAAGCATTCAGATGCTAAAAATGTGCAACTATTGTTGGTGTTTGTCCAACATCGGGAGGCTCATAAATCTCCTGGGAAAGGTAGAACAGGAGGGTGATTAAGAAAACAAGAAACTTTCTGCATTGATTGCTCTCCTGCTGCTTCCAGAAAAGCTATTGCCTGTTGATGAAATGCCTCCCTGTCTGGCTTCCAATCCAGCAAGGGCTCTTTCCAAATCTGCATTACAAGGCAGACACACACACGGGATCAAAGGGAAAACACCAATCCATGCGTGCAGACCTGTCCAAAGGTGGACAGCAAAAGCCACCAGCAAGAGAAACTTAAAGAGACCACAAAGTGTCCTTTTTTCTGCCTTTGCACTGCTGTTAAAGCCCCAAATTGAGGCACTTGAAAATGCACCAACCAACTCGCTGGCTGTGATTTGTGGGGACTGATCTGTGCCCTCTGCAGCCGCTGGGATAAACCCACCCCAACCATCTCCAAACTGTTCTTTCTGTTTCCAGCGATGTGCTGCCTGTCTCCCCCCATGCAAATGAGGCAGAGCCCATGACCAAAATCCTGCCGGGGAACAGGAGAAGAGGCACAGCCCGGCACGGCTGGAAAGCAGCGCCGAGGAAAGAACATTTCCTGTTTTCCAGTAGCCAGCAGATCCAAGGAACAATCCTTTGTGCTCGCTGCCAGCCAGGGAAATAGCTGGAGCTCCCGGCATTTTTGAGGATGTGGTGTGTACACACAGGATCTGCTGGAGCAGGGGAGGTGGGATGTCACGTAGGGAAGAGAGGAGGACACCTGTGTCCAGCAGGGTGTCCAGGACAGGCAGCACAGCTGACCAGCACAGCTGACCAGTCCAGCCCTGCTGCCTTCCCCTGCTATCCCAGGGGAAGGGAAGTTTGTGCAGGAGCTGTGTTTGGAACAGCTGCAGTGAGAGGGGAACTCGGGAGGTCCCCAATTCTGTCACAACTCCGTGGCAAGTGCTGTGGTGGGGTCGGTTCCCTCTGCCACGTCCTAAGAGGAAACTGCCTTAGGCTGCACCAGGGGAGGCTCAGATTAGGCATTTTTTTAAAAATAAAAATCACTGAAAAAGTGCTCAGGCATTGGAATAATGCCCAGGGTGGCGGTGGTGGAGTCAGCATCTCTGGAAGGGTTCAGAGGTGTCTGGATGTGGCACCTGGGGACGTGGCTTAGGTGGGATTTGGTGGTGCTGGTTTGATGGTCGGATTTGAGGATCTGGATCTCTTCCAGCTTTGAGGATTCTGTGACTGATTCTGTGGGTCTGCAAGAACTCAGGGTCAAAAAAGGAGCAGATTCCTTTATCTAGGAGCCTCCTGCCTCTTCAGAGATCCCTCCTGTTCCCAAACTGGAAATGCAATGGAGCATCTTCCCCTGGAGATGTTGCTTTACATTTCCCAGAGCAGGGAAATGGGATAAAGCTGGTTGTGCCCTAGTCCTGAGCTGATGCTGAAGAGAAAAACCCCATTTCCACCCAAAGCTGGAGTACAGAGGCTCAGCTCGATCCCTGCTGTGGGATTTCAGCCCATGCCCATGTCCTGTCATGGAAACAACATGAGGATTAAAAAGGCTTTTGTAAAACATTCCTGCCAAACCCCCTGTAATAGTGTAGGGTTTCAAACATGTAATGGTGTAGATTTTCCAGACACATTCAGGAAGAAACGAGAAATTGTTCTTAGTGGCATTCTAGAAAGACATTCTAGAAAGAATATTCCAACACAGAAATCTTTTCCTACTCTTTCTTGGGGATCCCTCTAACAATTCCAGTAGAACCCAGAATAATTAAGCCTCCCAGCCTTTCAGGAAAATATATAATATAAAAAAGAAGATAACTGAAGGCAGGTGAATCCTGGATAAGGCAGGATGTTCTCAGGGTCCTTTGGAAGAGAAGCTTGGCTTTATTTGCAGGATTAGGGATATATTTGCAGCTCTGCAGAGCAGCTTCTCCTGCAAGTGCCTTCTCAGCCAGGACTGAGCCTTGATAAGGACAATCATGAGAAATCAGTGTCCCTGTGAGCTGGCAGCTCAGCCCCTGGGTTATCCAAGCAGGAATTCCTTCTGAAATGCGCAGCAGGACCTTGTGTCTGCTTTGGTGTCATCCAGATGTCCACAAAGCTCTGCCACAAAGCTGGGACATTTAAATGTGAGCACAGTGGTGAGGGCTGGGCTGAGGCACACCCATGGTGTTGAACACCAAGGTTGGATTCTGGGGGAGAAAAGCAGCCTCTGAGTTCAGCTGGAAATAAAAAGGCAAAGTGGAGAGAGGTGCAGGGGTCCCAGTGTCCCACTGGGCTGAGCTGGTGGAGCAGGAAAGTGCAGGCACCACACAGAGCTCGGGGGCTGAGGCAGAACCTCCAGACTCTGCTTCAAAGGAGAGGAACAAACAGCAAGACAATGAAATGTCCCGTGGGGAGAGAGCCCCAGGTGTGTGTCCTCCACAACAAACACCGCTGGGAGCAGCTGGAAAAGCCTGGAAAAGTCCAGGGGAGTCCAGCCTGCAGCACACAGGGAGTGCATCTGCTCTGGGGGTGGGAGATGGTGGGGCAGGATGACAGAGATTGCACCTGCAAAGCGCTGACAGGTGACTCAGTCAGGGTATTTCATACCAGGATTATTTCACATACAGCCTGAGACTGTCCAGCTCATATTTAAAAACACAAGTTCTTTAAGTGGCCTTTAAGTTCTTTAAGAGCTCCCTGCTCTGTGGAAAATGAAGTGGAGACAAGTGGCAGTGCTTTGGTTGTGTTCTGAGGTGAACTCTTTGCTTTATCTGGTTCTTTTTCTTAGGGTCAGGATTAAAAGTGCAAGAGACAAAATTCTTGTTTGGTCTTGGATGTTTATTATTTCTTATCTGCTTTACAGCCTCATTTGAGTGCTTTTACATGTCAACAGAGCAAAAACGGAGTTCAGAGTTCTGTCTTCAAGGTCTTTTTAAGCTTAAACTAGTCAGTTATGAGATGCCAACTAATTTCTTTTTCTTTTTAACCTAATTAATAATCACCCATGTCCTGCACTGTGAGGTTTTTAGCTAGTTATACAAAATCACCCAAACTTGTGAAGAAGGAGAAGGAGAAGAAGGAGAAGGAGGAGGAGGAGGAGAAGAAGAAGAAGAAGAAGAAGAAGAAGAAGAAGAAGAAGAAGAAGAAGAAGAAGAAGAAGAAGAAGCAGAAGCAGAAGCAGCTGCTGTATCCATTTTTTAATCGCTCTGAATGCCAGGAGAGCTCATCAACTCACATGTGACACTGCAGGATGGACCTGTGCTACCTCATGCTCCCAAAACCTCCTGCATTATTTAAATTATGTCCTCAAATTGGAGCTGAGGCTGCTTGTGGGTCCTCAGTGTCGCTGGGCTCAAACCTTTCCTTGTGTTGCTTGTGGGTTCAAGCCCCTTTTGTTTTTGCTCCTTTCTCCCAGTGCCAGTGTACAAAATTGGATTTCATGTTTCCCACCTTCCCCCTCCTCCTGCCTCTGCAGTGCTGAAATTCCCATTAACGTGCCAGCCTGGCCACCAAACCCCTCTTCTTTCACTCAGCTCCTGTGGCTGTTGCCCTATCTAGAGCCACATCTCTCCCCATCCCTGTCCAAAAGCCACTCTGCCATGTGCAGCTCCTCCCTTCGTGCCAAGAACCCCAAACACACCCCAGAGATCTCAGGTGAGAGATACCAGGGCTGAGAAGGAATCCTGCTCTTGAGGGTGATCACGAATCGTGTTTTATTTTCTCTTTTGTAATCTTCTCTCGAACTATCGTAATGAGGAATTTACCCTCTTGTTTTGCCAGAATAAACTTGTTCTCACCCTTAAGCATGTCTGGTATTAAAGGCAAGTCTAGGTGAAGCTCTGAAATCTGGATTAGCATTCCCTGTTCTGAGACAATGCATCCAAACACAGCAGTGAGGGACAGACACCTGGGATGTGACATCATGGCATTGTCCTGGAGCTGCTCAGTGTGCTGGGCCAGGCCTGGATTTGTCACAGCCCAGCTTTGATGGACTCAGCAGAAAGAAAAAAGACATTTTCCAAGCCCCAGGCTGGGACATTTGTAATGGGGTGACATTGCAAACATCTGAAGGAGCAGTTAAACAGCACTGGAGGGCTCTAAAACTCCTCTTTAGAACCACTTGGAGAGCACCCTGGAGAGAAGGAGGCCCTGGGGTGATGATGGAAGAGGAGCTGCAGCACCTGGAGATGCAGGATGCCTTCACAGGATGGGAGATGCAGCAGAGGCTGCACAGCTGCCCTGGCTGAGGCAGCTGCAAACAGCTGGGGTTAAACCCTCACTGATGATTTGGGATTTGTGGCATCCAAAAATCAGTTTGTGGAATCCTACTCAGGAGCCATAAGCAACATGGAAAAAAAAAAAAAAAAAGTTAATTTTTTTTAAAAGTCTCAAAATAAAAATGTTTCCGAATTAACAGAAAACTTGTAGGTTTTGGACACTTTGTTTTTTAATTAAAAAAAATCATCAAACTTGTGAAGAAAGCTACTGCTGCTGGGAAAGGCTTCATAAACTCCAAGGCTCATTATTTTGTCAAAATTAAAAAAAAAAAAAAAATTCAGCCTAAGTTTTTCAGCAGGCGCTGCAGTGTTATTAATCACCTCCTTGGACAGTGGGCATGTAATAAAACAAACTAAAATTAGCTGGAGAAAAAAAAAGAATTTCAAAGAAAAGGCCACTTTCCAACATCCTGACAAATGAAATAAGTGGATGCCCAAACAAAGGGCTAAGAGCACAATTAAGGCAAAGCAGGAACTGGAGGGGCAACGCTGGTCCAGTGCACTTCACATGGAGCCTTTCATCCCTCAGAGCCCCCAAAAGTGCTTCATCAAAATCAGGGAGAGCAGGAGGAGAACAAAATGGCTTGGAGGCAAAGGGAGAAGATAAATGGAGAGTGTGGCACAAAGCAGAGAGGTGGGGAAGGGGCTTTGCACCATCTCCTCTCATAGAAATCCCTTCAGGTCACTTATCTTTAAAATTATTCCATTTTTGTCCCTGAAGTAAGGTGACAACTGCCCAGCACCCTGCCAGTGAGAGAGAGGCACTGATGGATCAAATATTTGTGCATTTCCCAGGTAATTTTCCTGTCTGATCCATCTCAATGCCCAGCATCACCTCCACTCTTTCTCTCCTGCTACCCCAAGTTTTTGGTGGAGGTTTCTTGTGGCTTTTCCTTGCCCAGCCCCCCCAAAAAATGCTCAATTTATCCCCCCTAACCTGGTGGTTTTCCACCTTCCTTTTCAGCCCACCCCAACCTCCTGCCTTTGGCAGCTCCACCTGGAGTTTTCCTCATTCTCCTGAGGTCCTGGCTGCCCTCAGTAATTCCGTGTGATCTGTGGGTGGTTCATTGTTCCCTTTCCTTTCAAGATCACACACAGGGCCGCCCGGGATGGTGTGGGGCTCAGGAGTCAAAAGCAAAGTGGCACCTGCCCAAACCTGTGAGTGATGGCCACACTCCGAGCCAGCAGAGGAAGCTGGAAAAGAAAAGCTCGTGTTTGAATAATCCCCCAGTCATCCTTAATTTTATCCATTATTTTGGGGTATTTTGGTTAATGTTTGACTGCTTTTCCTGAATTTCGTGGTTTTCGTGGAAGAATTTCGGTGTGGAAAGAGCTGCATGGCCATCAGTGGAGCTGAGCAGAGCAGGACAGAGGTGACACCGTGCATCCTTGCTGTCCCATCCTTGAGCCATTTGCTGTTCTCCTGTCAGAGAACACTTCACAGGCCTGGAAGGTTCCTGAGGAGCTCACAAAGCCCAGAAATTTCTTTGGCTGGCTCAAATGTGCAAATCCATTTGTGTGCTGTGGTGGCAAAGTGCTGAGTGCTGATCCTCGCTCACACTGTTGGCCCATGACCATCTCCTCACCAGTCTGAACCAGCAAATCCATTTTTCTTTTCCAGAATGGCCATTTGGGGCTCCATGGTCCAGTGTCATTGATCTCCCAGCTGACCCACTAGAAACAGGAAATTAAAACCAGAATTTTTGCCTGGAAGCAAAAGGAGAGGCTGTGGACAGAGCTGGAGTGGAAGAATAATGACCATGAAATGAAAGCAGATCTGCTGGTGGTGTCTGATGGGACACAGTTCCCAGGAAGGAAGAAATTCAGAACATTTTCATGTTCATTACAACAAAATGAAAGGAAAAACTCTACTGCAGAAAATCTAGAAATGGAACGAGGAAAAAAATCAACACCGCAAAGTTTAAAACAAAGATCCACACAGAAAAGATAATAAATTTCCAGAAACATTGGAGATAATAAATTTTGGAGATAGTGAATTTTGGAGGCAATGAATTTCCCAGATTTGAGACAGACCCATCTGTAAGACCCATAACGACAATGGGTCATTGAAGTTTTCTGGAAAGGGGCACAAGAAACCCAACAAATCCAGGTGCCCAGGGCAGGTGGCAGTGATGCCCAGGTGGGCAGGAGCAGTGGGGTGGGGACAGGATGACCAAGAGCCTCATTCCAAAGTGCTCACATGACCCAGCTTGTGAACCGTGTCCTGAACTCCCTTCATGGAATGCCAGGATGGTTTGGGTGGGAAGGGACCTTAAAACTCATCACATTGCAACCCAAACAATGGGCAGGGACCCCTCCCAATGTGCCAGGGGCTCCATCCTGGCCTTGGGCACTGCCAGGGATCCAGGGACAGCCCCAGCTGCTCTGGCAATTCCAGCCCAGCCCCTGCCCACCCTGACAGGGAACAATTCCTGCCATACATCAAACCTAAATTCCCCCTCTTTGGTGCAGAGCCATTCCCACTTTTCCTGTCACTACAATTCCTGAGGAACAATCCCCAAGGACCCCCCTCGGCCCTGGAGCCAACATGAGAATCTTCTGAAGGTCCCTGAGTGACCATCCACCCTCGGGCAGGAGCTTTCAGTTGTTATTCATGGCTCCAACAATTATTCCCTGCTCTCCTTTATTTCCTCACTGTGTTGGAAATGGTGAGGTGTGGAAATTCAGAGGGAATGTTTTGCTCTGCTCCTGTCCTGCACATGAACAAGGAGATTTTCCCCATGATTTGTGTGCCAAGAGTCCCCATTGCATCATCAGGTGGCCACAATCCCCTGACCTGGCTCTCGGAGAGGCAGCTGTGACTTCATCCCTACCTCAGAAATTGTTTACACGGGAATGTCAAGACAGAGGCCTCAAAACATGAACTAAAAAAAGAATTTCATTATTCCAGTTTCAAACTTCTTTTCGTAGTGCAAACAAGTGCATAAATTACAGGGAGAAAAAAAATCCACTTTAAAATGGGTGAAACAACTGGAATTTTATCCATTTCTTTTGCAGAAACAAAACATTTACTTCATTCTAAACTAGCCACTTTTCACTCCTTTGAACTCCCAACCAACCAATAAAGAAGAAAACAATTATTGACCAAGCTTTTCCAATTTTTTTTTTTTTTTTTTTTTATTAAACACTTTCNTTTTTTTTTTTTTTTAAATCAAGACTTTCCCTCCTTATAAGGAAAGTCAACAGTCTTTGTTCTGAGGTAATTCAAGTGTCTCCACTGGCAGGAAAGTTTCCAAGTTTTCAGTTTAGATGTTTTCCTTTGTGTGCCTGACCTTTCCTCCAAGCTCCCGCCCTCTCCCTTTAATCTCTAACCAGAGCTTTGGTGCCGTGGTTGGGTTGAGTTTTTATGTTTTCCTTGAGAGCAATCTGTGCCTTTGGAGTGGAGTCAGTGCTCCTGCTTCCTTTCTGATGAGGGAAAACTCATTCCTGCTCTTCCAAAATTCCAAGGTATCTGGATGTCACCCTGCACTGGGAAAGCTGAAGTTTGTGCTCTGTGGAACACACCTGCATCCCTGGAATGTTCCAGGCCAGGTTGGACAGGTCTTGGAGCAACCTGGGGTAGTGGAAAGTTGTCTCTACCCATGGCAAGAGGTGGAACAAGGTGAACTTAAAAGTTTCTTCCAAGCCAAACCATTCCATGATTCCATTATTCTATATTTGAGCTGTTGTATAAATCCAATTTTCAGTGTCCTCTTGTTCAAAAAAACAGTGATGCCTCGTGCTCCAAGCCTTCACCCTCAACATGGATTTTGGTGTTCTGACCCTTCCTCTAAGGGTGTCTGGGAAAGTCTATCCTGGAATCAGTAAATTAAAATCTCTTTTGGGGTTGCTCCATCCTGGAGTGATTCTGTTGCCCTTCCACACACAGATGGGGTTGGAGATTCCACCTGAACAAGAGGAAAAACTTCTTTACTGAGAGAGCAGTGGAACAGCTGCCCATGGAGGGTGTGGAGATCCCTTCCCTGCTGCTCCAGGACCAGGTGACCCTCTGGGACCCCTTCCAACATCCCAGTGCTCAGTGGGAGAGGGCACGGGGAAGGACAAGGAACAGAGATCCCTGTAATGTGTCAGACACAGCACAGAGCCACTGGAGGGGAGCAGCTGGGACTGGGATGGGACTGGGATGGGACTGGGATGGGATAGGAATGGGACTGAGAATGGGAATGGAAATGGAATGGGACTCTGGGACTCTGGGACTCTGAGACTGGGATTGTAAATGGGTCAGGGATTGGGACTGGAACTGGACTGGGAATAGGCCTGGGAATTGGACTGGAACTAGGACTGGGAATGGGACTTAGATGGGGACTGGGATTAGAGTTGGAACTGCTCTGGGGATTGGAACTGGGATTGGAACTCTGATGGGGACTGGGACTAGGACTGGGAGTATGCTGGGACTGAGACTGGGACAGGGACTGGGACTGGGAATGGGTCTGGGACTGGGACACTGACTGGGATTGGGACTGGGACACTGACTGGGATTGGGACACTGACTGGGATTGGGACCTCCTCGTGTCATGGTACCAGCCAAGAGTGCTGACACAGGGAGGGGACAGCAGGCTGTGACCTCTCCAATGTCCAGCTGCCAGGGAGGACCGTGGACATTTGCCTCTCCCAGGGCAGCAGGCAGAGTTTGGAGCTCCCTCTGGAGCTGAGGCTTCTCACCTGCAGCACCACAGGCACCTCAGAGAGCTGATGCAGAGACTTTCCCACCTCCTGGCTCCATGGGGGCTGAGGGGAGGAGAGATTCCCATTTTGTTGGAATGGCCATCTCTGGACAGCAAGCAAGGAATCTCAGAGAGGAAGCAGCAGCAGAGGCACCAATCCTGCTCCTCAGTTTATTTCTGTTTGTGACAGTGACACCACTGGAACTACAGGTCATGTCATATGAGATAGGAGTCATCAGAGAAAGGTTGGAAAAGAATTCCAAGACCTCCAAATCCAACCTCTGACCAAATTACCCTGTGCCCACTGAACCACATCTCCAAGTGCCACTTCTGCTTGGTTATTGAACACTTCCAGGAATGGTGACCTCAGCAGCCCTGGGCAGCCTGTGCCAATATTTAAACATTCTTTCAGTGGAGAATTTTTTTCCCAATATCCAACCTGAACCTCCCATGGCCTCTCTGGGAGCTGTTTCTCCTTGTTTAACACCAGGTGTCTGGGGAAAGAGACTGAACCCCACTTGGCTACCACCTTCTGTCACGGTGCTGTAGAGTCCAGGTTTGTGAAGCACAGTGGGCTGAAAACTTCAGGGCAAATACAATTATGAGTCTCCATCACTTATCCCTTTGGAGACAGTGGGGCAAAGCCTCTGAGGTGGCACAACAAACCCACAAAAATTTATCTCTTTGATGAGAACCACTCTTGGATCTGATGGAGAACTCAAATATGAGCCCAGCTCAGGAAAAGGCATTCCTGGAAAAAGATTTGAGATGTTCCCTGAGTCTCCTTTGGAGAGGAACACCCCAACATGGATCAGGGACAGGTGAGTTTGGGAAGGATGGAAGAATAAATCACCAAGTGGATATAGCATAAGATCATGAAGAAGGAAAATGACCTGGATCCAGCCTCCCTTAGCCCCAGAGCCTTCTGGATTGAAGTTTTCCTTAAGAAAAGAGCAAGAGAATGGAGAGGCAAAAAAAATAACAAAGGGAGGTGGGATGCAGGAGGCTGAGAGAGAAGAGGGATTTGGGATGGCCCCAGTAAATGTTACTGGAGGGATCAGAGGCTGATGAGCTCTGAAGGGGCTCCAACCTCATTTGGAGAGCAGGAATAAGAGGAAAAAGAATCCCCTGGAGCAAAGGGTCTTTATCAGGGGCAGCACCAAGCGGGGAGAGGTCTCCAGGGCCTGCTGTACACCCGTGGCTGGGGGAACTCGCTGCTCCATTCCTGTTCCAACAGCTCTGCTCAGACAGCCGTGAGTCACCCCAGCATTTTTAGCTCCTTACATAACCACTGCCAAAAGGGAAGGTGTTCCAGCAGAGCTGCCAACACAAATGCCCAGGGACCAGCTCTGCACCCGGTGGGATGAGTAAGCACCGGCTGCAGCACAGGCAGGGAGCATCTCTCACACCTCACCGGGTGTTTTGCAACAGAGGCGAGCTGGAGCTCTGCCGCTGGTGGCAGCTGTTTTACCAAATACAGCGCTAGTGGGGCAAAGCTGAGAAAAAACATCCAGGAAAATATCCATGTGTCCAAAGAAACCCCTGTTCCATGGAGTTATCCTCTGCACAACCCCTGCTCCACACCCCAGCATCGCAGGTGAGGTGTTTTCTTGCCACCAGCTCTGCAGAGCTCAGACATCCAGGCTGTTATCAAATTTTACATGCCTTGTTTCCCTGCTGAAAGTCCACAGGCACAGCAAAAATGGAATTAACCCTTTTGGGATCAAGGTGAGCATCACTGCAGATCCACTTCAAGCCAGAGCTGGATCTGCAGGTCTAATTCAGTCCTAAGCAGAAACAGGAACTTCTTTAATCACTCAATATTGTGTCCTACTGTGTTGGACCCTTCGGTTTTGTGCCACTGAACAAACGTGAAGTGGCCTTAACAAAAAGCAGCATTCCACTGTGGGTTTTTTGCACCAAATTTTGCATCTCACCTGGCTCCCCAGAACAGCAGCTGCCTCACACCTGCCCACTGCAAGGAGGGAAACTCCCTTTATTAAAGCTTCTGTCCCCAGGAAACAGAATGCCACCCTTGCCTCGAAGATAGACACCACACCCTGCACTTACTGCTCACCGAGCTGGTAACCACTTCAAAGCAGCACTGCCCTGAGGAGTGATGATTCCTGAGAGGGTTAAATCAACATTTCCTAGGGAAGAGGAGTGCAGGGTGCTGCTGGGCACAGCTCTGTGCTCAGCACGTCTGGCTGTCTGGGAATCCTGGAGTCTCTCTGACAGCAGGACATGGTTTGGGTGAGGGATGAACCCAGAAACTCTCCTGTCTCTGTATTTCAGAGTAAGTGAAGGAAAGCTGCCAAATTCAGCTTAAAATAGGGGTTTTTCACCCCAAACCTGGTGGTAAAGTGGTGCCCTGGGCATGGGAGGAGGCACTGGAGGGCCTCTGTCCCACCTTGGTACAAAGTCCTGTCTCATCTGAAGTGTTCTAGAGGAGGTAGAACTGAACTCAGAACCCACAGGCAACAAAACCCTGGATCAGCTCTGCAGCACAAGATTTATCAGAGACCAAAGAGGAAACTCCTTTCCTCCAAGAGGAATTGAATATTCCACCCTGTTTCCTTGTACTTCATCATGAGGTGTCTCCTCATTTTTCAGAGTAAGTGAAGGAAAGCTGTGAACCTGCCAAAGTCAACTTAGGAAGGTTTTCTTATCCCAAACCTGGAGATAACCTGAGGCCCTGGGCATGGAAGGAGATGCTGGAGGGTCTCATTCCCACCTGGATACAAAATCCCATCTTATCTGGGGTGTTGTGGAGGAGGTAAAACAGAATTCAGAGCCATCGAAGTCCCAGATCAGCCCTGCAGCACAAGATTAGAGCAGAATCACTCTTTTACCGAGGAAGAACCCCCTCTTCTCCAGGAGGAATTAAATATTCCACCCTGCCCAAACCCCCAACACCAACACTAAAAGCTGCTCTGTCAAAAACCTCCTGGTGTTCAGGGACCTGCTCGTGGTTTTCCAGATTCCTCACTGTCCCATCTAGGGTGCCAAAAACTGATACCATCTCAAGGCTGAGCTGGAACAGAGACCAGACAGGGCAAAAGGATAAAGCAGGGATTTATTAAAAGGTCTCAGTGGGTACTCCTGGGTTGCACAAGAGTCCAGATAGACCACATCCAAAATGCCCCAAATTGGTCACAAAAATGGATAGCTGGTTCACGAGGTCTCACATTTTTATAAATTCTGATCCATCAGCATATCAGAGTCTATTGTCCAACCACAGCTCCAGGTTATGAAGCTCCATCCTCCTCGTTTTTCTTCTCACTTCACCATTGGTTTTGTGCTTGGGCCTGAAAGTTGTCCTTAATATCAAACTGGAGAAATTGTTCTGTCTATCTACGCTGCAAAGAGAGATCAGTAGCACTGAATATTGAAACTAAAACTACTCACCAAAACAGCACAAAGTCTAAAAAATATAACAGCTGAAACCTAAGGCATCATTGGCACCAAGACAGCTCCTCAGGTCTGGGGTTCTCAAAGACAAAACTCGTTTTTTCCAAAGCCAGGCTCGTTTCCTTCCTACAGACAAACCTGGCCACTCAAATGGCTCTGCTCTAAAATTACAGCTCTTTTTTAACCCCAAACCACCCTGCTGGCCTCAGGCAGTGCCCTCAGCACTGCCTGTCCTGCTCCTTGTGCCTCAGAGTTCAGCAGGTCTCAGGCCCAGTTAAAATAAAACATTGCCAAAGTGGTCTCTCCCTGTCCCTCCTCTAAATGGATTCTCCAGAATCTGAGCATTGTTGGCATAATTCTGTGGCTGACACATTTTCTTCCTGACTCTGGGAGAGGATTAAAGCTCGATCTCCCACATTTCTGGATTTCTCCTGCCCTTGCAGCCTCCCCCCCTCCTGACTTCCAGAACAGATCTGATATTCTTGGAGCAAGAGCATGGTTCCCTGAGGACTGGGATAAAAACTGGGGATCATCAGGATTGTTTTCTTTGTCCTTCAAGCTGATGTCTCTGATCAGCTGCTCCCTGTGGAATTTCCTCCATTTGTACCCATCAGAAGGAACCATCTCCAATGTCTCCTTGCCCAGTGATGGCACAGGCTTGAAGAGAGTAAAAGAAACTCCTTAAAAACACTTGAAACTTTTGAAGTGGTGTTGAAGTGCCTTTTCCTTCAGGAAGAAGGGCTGGCTCAGCCTGGGCAGTGCCCAGGAGCAGCCACAATTCTGCTTTGCACCACGACTCGTTCACTGCTGCTTGCAAACCACCCTCAGATTGAGAATTTCTGAATTTCTGCACCAGACGCATTTATTTAATTGAGCTGGGGGGTCCATCCAGCAGCTGCAGGTGGCTCCAGTCTGAGAAGCTGGGCCTGGCTTTTCCAGTAACAAATACAGTTAAAAAAAAAAAATGCATAAAACTCATTCATGCTACAGCACATGGAGTTAATCATTCACAGCTCCAGTACAGGCCCAGAGTTCCAATGATAATAAACCATTACAGATTTCCTTGAAGCACCATCCCTTGATTTCAGAATTGCTTCTTTAAACACCCAGTAATTTTCTAGATCAGTGTCACAGGTAGGTCAACAGAAGGATAGATTGTCCTGCATTCCTGCCTGATTGCACCCGTAAGCAAAAGTCTCTTATCAGTTTCAGAATTGCTTCCAGTGCCACCAGGATCCCTGGGCTGCAGCACCAGCATCTGTGGGGTTGACAATTCTGGGTCTCTGAAATTCTGTGCCTGAAGGTCTGTCAGGATCTTTTCTCCCTAAGGGAAAGCTCCTCGCTTTCCCAAGAGAAATTCTGTGGATAAGCTCTCCAAACAATGTTCCTTCTCAAAACAACAGGTGGTGTTTTTCATCCCTGTTCTGCATAACACAGAATACATTGTTTCTGTTACTTAACCCATGGTTATAGGGAAAGTGGTGTTCCCATTCGCCAATCACTTTTTATTCAACGAACTACCTTATATAAGGTGCTCCATTTTGTTTATACAATTCCTCTTTTCAACTTTCTGATGAGCTGCAATCAGAATTCTGTTCATAAGCAACAGCAACAAGCATCCCTCTTCTCCAGCACAGCATCCCCCCACTGCCTCTGGAGACAAAGGCTGGAGAGGAAGTGGAGCACAAAGCTGATGGGTCCATCTGTGAGGATGAAGAGAGGCTGTCCTGACCAGCCTGTGACCAGCCAGGCTTCTCAGATGAAAAGTGAAAGTGAAATTAAGAAATGATGTGGTTACGGAAATGCCATTCCTAATGGATGGAATAGGTGGGAAAGTCTGGGTAGGCACCAGGAAGGTTCAGCTTGGGCTTTAGGAAAAATTCCTGCTCTGGAAGAGTGGTCAGAAATTGGAAGGGGCTGCTCAGGGCAGTGGGGGAGTGACCATCCCTGGAAGTGCTCAAAAACCAAGCAGAGGTGGCACTTCATGGTCTGGTTTAGTGACATGGTGGGATTCAATCAGCAGTTGGACTTGGTGATCTTGGAGGCCTTTTCCAACCTTAATGATTCTGTGCTTCTGTGAAATGGTGAATGTGATCCTCACTTTCTGTGAGAAAGCTTTTCCTGGTCACAGTCCTTGAGTTTCCTCCAGGAAATTCAGGCAGGGTCTCCCCACACACCTGGTGCTGGTGATCTCCAGCATTCCCAAGTATTCCCAGCAGCAAGCAGGCAGCTGTGTCCCTGGTTCTCCACTCTGTGCAGCTGCAGCGGGTTCACCCCTTGCCCTGGCAGCAGCTCCTCTCTCCCAGTACCTGATTTCCACCACTTTTTTAGGCAGTGCAGCTCTGAACGTCACAATGAGGAATTCCTTCTGCTGGAGCAGCACCAAGACCCACAGAGAGACCTTTAACTGACTCTGCTTGTGCTGCAAACCCCAGAACCATCCCCTCTCCCACCCCATCAAGCTGTGGAAGCTTTGCCACGTGCTGGGAGCAGAGGTTCATTCTTTGGCTGCACAGGGTGGGATGATCTGAGCAAATCTCTGCTCTGATCCCACTCACGAGTGGCTTCTTCCACACTCAGGGCACTAGGGAACACCAGGACCTGTCCTTTTCTCCTTCCCCATCAGAGCTTTCCTGGGGACAGTTGAGAACTCGCACCAGGGATGAAGCTCTGTCACCCATTTCAAGGGGTTCTGCAGAAACAGAGCTCCAAAATTACCAATTCTGGCAATTGAGCAGCACCTCAAGGAGGGCTGGGCACCTCTGATGGGCAGCAAAGCTTTTCTCTGCACCTCTGACCCTGCTGCTCCTTCTCCTGTCTGGATGACAAGTGTTATTCCAAGCCTGCAGGCGTGCTGTAAATACAAAAACATGCACACCCTCCATTAACATTAGCAACAATATTTAAATCACACTCTAGAGGCTAATTGGCGAAAATTCAAAGGTGACACAGAGAGAGCAGCCCTTCAACAAAGCATCAGATGTGCAGGTGCTGTTCCAGCTTGCCCAGGCTCTCCCGCTCCCCCTGATCCAAGAGGGCAGAGCCAGCACAGGCCAGGCAGTCCCAGGCTACCAAAAACACCCAGCTGAGGCTGGAGGGCTTCCCGGGGCAGAAAAGTGGGTTTGTGTCCATGATACCACAAAAAGCTGCCCACAGAATCTCAAAATCATGGAATATTGGGGTCGGGAGGGACCTCTGGTATCACAGGCAGGGTTGCCTGGAGCAGGTGACTCAGGAACACATCCAGGTGGGTTTGGGATGTCCCAGAAGGGAGAATCCACACCCTCCCTGGGCCATGCCCCATGGAAAGAAGCTCCCTGTCATGTTGAGGTGGAACTTGTTGTGTTTTATTATATGGCCACTGCTCCCCATCCCATCCTGGGCACCCCTGGACAGAGCCTGGCACCATACCCAGGTGGGCTGAAACTCCAGGTTTTTCACTGGAAAGGGGATCCTTCCCCAAAAGCAGGATGGAGTTACAACCTGTATTTGACATCTTCCTGAAATCCCAGCTCCTGGATCGCTGGTGGGATGTGAGACTCCGCTCTTTCCACAGAGACTCCCTGTGGAAAAACACACTTCAAACGTGACATTTGCTGGCTCGGTATCAAAAAAAAGCCTTTAAATAGACCCACTCTGACATTCTTTGCACAGCCAGGTGTTGAAGTCAGTGTTAAACCGGAGTCATTTTCATACAGGTTCGTGATCTTTAACATTTCTGAGCTAAGAGAGAAGAGAACTCTACAAAGCCCTCTGGGGATATGACCCAAAAAGCAGCGGCTGAACCGCGGGCTCTCAGGAACTTACGCAGTGTCTTTATTTAAGTGGCTGCACTTCATTTTCCCCCCAATTTTCATACCTTTCCCAAAGCCTTGAGTCACAGCCCTGAGAATTTCCCCCCCTGGCAGCCCCCAGCTCCTCTCAGCAGCCAGAGTGAGGTGAATTTGAAGGAGCAGCTCCAGGATGCAAAGAAGCAGCAGCCTCAGCCACTTGGGCTCCTGTTTCCCCAAGGGAATGGCAAACAGGGGATGTGCCCACAGATCTGCAGGGCAGAGGGGGTGAGGCACTGCTGAGCCAAGTGTCCAAGAGCTGGCACATTGCCATGGCAGCAAAAAAAGGGACAATTCCACTCTGTGTTTAGGACGTGTGGGAGCTCTGGATTTGCTCAGCGCCTTTCACCTGAGGTTTTACACGTCATAAAACAAGGCTGAGAAGGCACAAACCCTCAAGGGGCAGGACCTGACTGTCCAGCCATTCCCACAGAACACTCACCTCTCTGCCCAGGGATCTTCTTCACCAGTTCTCTCCATCATTCCCATAATTTCTCTTCCGTTCTCCCCTTGCTTTGCAGTGATGCTGTGAGGTAGGAAGGACCCTGGAAGAATCCTCCCTGTTCCCTGTCACAGCTCCTTTCACCCAAAACTTGCCATAAGTCTGCTCCTGGAGGAGACTTTGGCCAAGTTCCTGAGCAGCCCAAATGTCCCATCCACAGCCCCAGAGGCTGTGTCTGTGGTGTGAGAGGGTCCTGTGCCCAGCACAGCTCCCCGAGCTGGGCACAGAATTGCTGTCCCCTTCCCCTGCTCCTCAGGGCACTCCTGCCCTCGGGGCTCTTCCTCAGAGAATCCCCCAAGGTTATTCCCAGCTGGTTTATCCCACTGGAGCCTGGGAAACCACCACAAAACCAAAGGGAGGTCAAAAAAAGCTCAGAAAAGAGCTTGGACCCAGGCCCTGTGCCCTGGAGAAGCTCCCCTGAGCAGTGGGACATGAGCTGCTGGGGCTGGTGGGTGCCTTTAGTAATATAAATGTAACATATTTAATATAAATATTTAATATAAATGAGGCCAACTCACTTCACTGCCCAACCCAGAAGTGTGAGCTGACATTGGGATGCCCTCTCCTGCTGCTTCCTTCTCTTTCACTGCTCCACATCTCCTGTCTTGACCTCTCTGCCCCATCCTTTTTCTTTCCTGTGGTCCAATTTAATTTTTTCTTTTTACTTATATCTAAAACTCGCCTACTGTGGAAAGTGCAAGGAAAAGCAGAGAAGAAAAGATGAAAGGAAGAAAATGGAATTAATCAGAGTAGTCATAATCACAAAAAGGGAGAGAGATAAAGGAAGGGGAAGGAAAGGTGGAGCAGGAGAGCACAGCAGTGGGGTGGAGATGGAGAGAGATGTGCAAGGAAAGCGTGGAGAGCTTCAAATGTGGAAAAGGAAGAGGAAAGGAAAAGGCTGCCCTGACTGAGGGAAGGCACTCAGTCATCCAACAGCAGACAGGCAGCAGTGAGGGGGACAGGACTGCACAGCTGGAGCAGATGTGGTGGTGGGGACGGGTTGGAAAGCTGAAAGCTGAAAGCATCAGGCGTCCTGCTTTGAGGGTTTGTGATCCTCAGATGGATATTGTCAAAGTTCTTCATTAACACATCTCTCCCCAACAGGGGAGGCTTTTCCCAACTCCTTGGTAAGAAGGCAAACTGGACTCTTGGTTGTTGTCACTCTCCAGGTTGTTTATTATTTTCTGAGCAGCAATTTCTGCACACCAGGCTTTACACCAGCTTGGCCTGAGGGACAAAAGGCACCAAAAAGCCCCAAACACACAGAATCAAGGTTCTCTTCAAGAGAATTCACCCAATTCTTACCAAGAACAGACATTATTTTTACTTTTCTACCAAGAACCAACTCAATCTCTATTCACTGTGGCAAATCGTGCCCAATGTTCCTGTGTGCCCAACACTGCGGAATGTGCAGGAGATGGAGAAGGAGAAAGAAGCCTGGAAACCACCAGGATCCTCCAGCTTGTCTCCATCTCCTTCCCATGCTAACAAACCCAAAATCTAAATTTCTCCCCCTGTGATAAATTCCATATTCTGCTCCTATCTAATTTCCATTCTTAAAAGTTCTGTTCCATCCCAGAGCCTGGGGAGCCCTTTGCATGGATGAAGGTTAAAAGGAGGATTTCTCAGAGGGTTTGGATCCTTCAAAACAAGCAGAGGAATATTCTCTGCATTCTGGGTTCCAGCAGAGCCCCACCCTTCGGACCAGGATAATGTTTTCCTAAAGCCTCGCCGTGGTTGGCTTTTGTTTTGCTGAGCTGTTGCTACGCACCTGAGGCTCTGCCAGGGAAGTCGGCTCTGCAGAGGAAACAACCCTGGCAAAAGTCACCAAATCATTGTTCTGGTGCTTTCTGTGTCATGGACAAACACATGAATCTGCCCTTGTTTATCGGGAGGCACCAGGGCAGGATTTTGCCGGGCTGATTTGTCTGTTGGACCTGCTGCTCTCAGTGGCAGCACTTAGCCCCAAAAAACAAAACCAGGAAGAGACTAAGTGTTCCCACACAACTTCCAGCACAATCAGCAGCCCTCCTCGAAAGCGCCTTTGAAACGAGAAAGGCGAGAGGGGAAAAACAATTAACACCAGGGACTTTATTGGAGAAAAAAAAAAAAAAGACAATTCTTCCATTAATCAGAGCCTTATCAGCAGCAAGGTGATATAAAGCCGGGGTTTAATTGGAGCTGAGCAATGTGTTTGTGCTGCTGTGCAGAGCCTTGGCTATGGAAGCAGGAATGTGGCCTGCATCCTGTTTTCCCTGCCCACGGGGGGAGGAATCTGCTGGGCCATTCCTTGAAAGGCTGCGGCGTGTTTGCCCCCAGCTCCAGGCTGGGTTCCTGCCCCTTTGTGCTCGCAGGGCTCCCGGAGCACCGGGATGTTTGGGAGGAAGACAGCAGCCATCCTTCCAGCGGGAGCAGCAGGTGTTCCTGGCCGTGCCTTTGTGCTCCATCCAGCTCCTCCAGTGCAGCAGGACAATTCCCCAGGTGGGAGATTTCCAGATTCCAGGGAATTCTGGATCTGTTCTTCACCTGTGCCTCTGAAAAGGGCAGCACAGACCAAACCCGGCTCGTGCAAGGAGTTTTGGTCCATGCTGCCCTGGGCAGGGCCTGGGGGTGCTGAGAGCCCCCAGAAAATCAGAACAAGGCATCAGAGAACCCCCAGAAAATCAAGATAAGGCATCAGAGAGTCCCTAGAAAATCAAGATAAGGCATCAGAGTCCCTAAAAAATCAGGATAAGGCATCAGAGAGCCCCTAGAAAATCAAGATAAGGCATCAGAGAGCCCCTAGAAAATCAAGATAAGGCATCAGAGAGCCCCTAGAAAATCAAGATAAGGCATCAGAGAGTCCCTAGAAAATCAGGATAAGGCAGCAGAGAGCCCCTAGAAAATCAAGATAAGGCATCAGAGAGCTCCCAGAAAATAAAGACAAGGCATCAGAGAGCTCCCAGAAAATCAGGAAAAGGCATCAGAGAGCCCCTAGAAAATCAAGACAAGGCAGCAGGCAGGGAAAGATTCTCCAGCCCCTCTGCTCCTCTACCTGAGTGACCTTTGAAGGGTTTGGTCACTGCCTTCCACAGCAAACACTCAGGGACAGGGGACATCCTCTGCCAGCCCCTCAGATCCACCCCAGGGCCTGGAAGGGTGTCCCTGATTGATCCTGGCTTTCCCCTCTTTCTGCTTCCTGTCATCAATTTAGCACAGGGAACCTTCCCCCTGCTGCCTTTAACACCTAAAACACCTAAAATTTATAAACCCTTCCCCCTTTTATCCCAGCCCCAACCTCTCACAAAGGGAAAGGCAGTAATGCCTCCCTCCTGCCTTTTGTCAGGACAAACAGCCCCAACCCAAATTCACCCCCTTTTTCTGCACCAAAACTCTGCTTGGCATGGCTGGAGATCTGCCCAAACCCCTCCGGACTGTCCTCGGAGCCACACAAATACAAAGTTTGGCTTCCCCAGGCAGAGGGTGGCAATGTCACCACCCAAGAGCAGGTTGGAAGTGTGGCACAAGCACCCGGCAGAGCAGCCCAGCGTTAATTAAAGCAGCATTCTTATTCACGTCATCTCCTGGCTTTGGCATGGCTTTTATTACAGTCATTACCAAGACAGATATTACTTTGGGATTGACTCACTTGATGGGTTGATCAGCACTTTATTGTAGCCTCCAGTTATAGCACTTTTTATGGCAGCCAGAAGAACTTAACCATTAGCACACTATTAGGAAGAACACTGGCAACTGATTAAGTTGCTGAAGGTCAAAGACATTTTTCTTAATTGCTCCGTGTGTGCTTCCCTCCTCCTCCCCCTGCCACTGGAGCTGGAGGGAGAATTATTCCCTTTTTACCACAAAGTCACAGAGCAGCACCTGGGATTTGCCACCGAGTCCCTGGGGAGAGGCTCATTCCCCACTCCAGAGCTTCTCTAAACTGTTCCAATCTCATTTCTGGAATGGTGATTTTCCTGGATGAAAACTAAAAAAAGCCATCAGGGTGACTTCTTGTGTACCACATCCTGCAGGCAACGGGCAAAATGTGCCAAGGGGACACCCCTGTCTTTGGGGGGAGGTGGGAGAGGATTTTCCAGCCTCTGGGGAGCTCTCACAACTCCCAGTTGAATTTTCCAGCCCCTGTGGAGGTTCTCCCAACTCTAAGTTGGATTTGCCAACATTTCTGGGGGGCTTTCACAGATCCCAGGTGGATTTTCCAATCTCTGGGGGTGTTCTCCCAACTCCCAGGTGGATTTTCCAGCCTCTGCAGGGGCTCTCCCAACTCCCAGTTGGATTTTCCAGCATCTCTGGGGGGCTCTCACAATTCCCAGTTGAATTTTCCAGTATTTTGGGGGGGCTCTCACAGATCCCAGATGGATTTCCCAGCCCCTGGGGGGCTCTCACAGATTCCCAGTTGGATTTTCCAGCCCCTGGGGGGCTCTCACAGATCCCAGTTGGATTTTCCAGCCCCTGGGGGCTCTCTGAGTCGTGGCTGCTGCCCGAACAACCCCACCACAGGCAAGAAGAGATCCCCGAGTCTGGGAAAGTCTCCCAGATCACCTTTGTCCTTGTCCCCCTTGGAATGCAGTCCTTGAGGTGTTTTTTTTTCCCTCTCCTTGATGGGGAAAGCTGCTCAGCAAGGTGTTCATGGCCTCTTTTCCAGGCTGTGTTTCCATCGTGCTCCAGGGACACTCAGGAGTGACAATTCCCAGCCCAGGCTGAGCCAGTGGCACCTCTCTGCCTGTCCCCAGCACAGGGGACAGAGATTGTCTCCTGTGGGACCCAGGATGTGCATTCCTGGCGCCCATTTGGTACCTAGCACAGCTAATTAATGCAATTTAAACTCTGGGATCCTTTCATCCTTTTCAGTTTGCTCCTCCAGCTCCTCCCCTGTCCCATCACGTGAGATGAGAGGTCAAAAACACCAAAAGCCTCCAAAGAAAGATCTCCGTGGTCCTGGCGGCCTCTCAGAGTCTCAGCCACAGGTTTGGCTGCTCCTGGGGCTGCTTCTTTCAACTTCATCCTGGTTTATGTCACCGCGGCTTCTCCCAGGCAGAACCAGTTCAACAAATATCAAAACCAGTTCAACAAATAAATATCAAAAGGGAACAAAGTCCCTTTTTAAAAAGTCTTGCCCATCCTAGTGAGGACAGAACTGTCCCAGGGTGCAGGAGGGAGGTTTGCTGCCTGTGGGCCAGCAGGGAAGAGCTTTTTTCCAGGAATTCCTGAAAAACGGGGGAGACACATTCAGGGCACAAGATTCCAGTTTTGATGGGAATTGTCAACAGGGGAAAAAAGCTGGATCTAATTAATGATGCCCCGTCACTCAGAACTGCCTTTGGAAGTTGCCTGATTTCTTGGATTTTCCACTTAAATTAAATTTTATTATTCTGCTCTTTCCTCTTACCTGTGAGAATTTATAAAACACTCCTCCTTCTGCTAATCTTTATCAGCAAATTCAATTACCTCAAGAAAAAGCACAGTCCTCTCTTATCCCTTTTCACCCTAATTAAGATGCTCTTAAGCATCTTCTTCCCTCGGGTGTTTCCTAATTAGGGCTCGTAATTAAAGCTGTGCCCGAAGGCTTTGCTCAGAGCTTGGCACCAGGCTAGGCTCCACCACGGGGGCTCCTGCCTGGCTCAGGTTGTCCCTCAGTCCTTGGTGGCACTGAGGGGCATTGTAGGAAACCCAGCAAGGAGCTCTGCTGAGATTTTGGGATCAGGGCATTTCTCAGGATTTCCTTCTCTGCTTCTCGCTGCTGAGTCCAAAGTTTCCTCACTTGAATGTTGGGAAACCACCCTGGAGTATTTCCCATTATTCCCATGTCAAAATTTCCTCTGTTAATTATCTTAGGGCCCAAAAAAACCCCTCTCAACCCCCTCCCCCCAATTATTATTTCAGATTTTCCCTCTTAGCTTCAAGACCAGACACTGGAATAGCTGGACAGCATCTCCTGTGGTCCCAGTTCCCAAAATTTGGCATTCCCCTTGTGTCCTCTGAGCATCCCCAAGAGTGGGATTTTCTCTCTGAGACCAAGATCCCTTTGGGACTTCAGGAAGACAAATAAAAACCCAGAGCTGGCTCAGTAGATATTGCAGAGGGTGGGGAAATCTTTCCTGGGAACTGCAAAAAATCCTCATTTCCCTCCTTCACGCCACTGCAGTCAGCCCCAGCAGGACCCCATGGAAATTCACCCAGACAGACACAACTCCAGGCCTGTTGTGGAGCTCAGCTGAGCAGAAGAGGGGAGGATTTCACCCCTGATGAAATTGGATATTGTGGAATAGATTGGAATTGATATTCATGGATATTATACATATCGCACAGGAAATTTGCACTGTTTCACTTTTTTCCCCCTTTTCCTTGTAATTCCAGGTCCTTTTTATCATGTGCCTTTACCTTGAAAGTCCAAGGAACAGTGATTTAGGGTCACAGAAACATCTGAAGGACTCTGGTTTTCACACCAAGCCCTGGGGTGGAGGCTTGGCCATGGCAGAGGCACAGCTCAGCCTGGAAAATCAGGGAACAGGAAAGGCTGGGGCCTCTCCTGAGCCATCAGCATCTTCACCTCACCCTTTGGATGATGGCTTTTGAACTGTAATAATAATAATAATAATAATAATAATAATAATAATAATAATAATAATAATAGTAATAAAATGATCCTTTCCCAGATCTAAAGCTCTGTCCCTGCCCTGCTGATCCCACAGGGCTGGGGAAGGATTGGACTCAACCGTGGGCAAACACCACCAGGATCCCTCAGCACGAGGATCCAAACTGGTCCCACATCCACAACAAGCTGAGGATAACTTCCCATCCCTGTTCCCAGAGAAATCCAGGAAGGAAGAAGCTGTTGAAGTTAAGGGATGTTCAAATCAGCCAGATGGATTCTAGATGGGTTCACTTTGAACTGAAATGTGCCCAGGACCATTCCCAGCCTCCCCATTCCCAATTTTCCATTTCTTTTGGCCATCTGGTTTCCTTTCACTTCAGCCACCACCACCAAATAAGGAAGGAAAGTACGATTGACTGTTGTCATTATTTATTACAAATTATATCTTGAAAACCACTGTCTAAAAAAAAAAAAAAAATCAATAGATTTAAATAAATATACAGATTTCAGGATGCTACATACGGCAGGTGTGCAATCAGCCACTTAAGGATGGGACATTACACACACGAGGAGATTGACAGAGTTCTTTACAGCAGTAGTTTTATTTTAAATTACTCACATTAAACCATGTGCAAAATTTCCTCTGGAACAAACCCTTTCAGGATTTTCTTCTTTTTGGTTTTTTTTTTTTTTTTTTTTTAAGACTGACTCCAACCTTCAGAAGGTCAAAGATAAAAACAGATTCTCTGCAGCTTTGGGGACCAAATGATTAATTTGCTGTTTCATTCACAATGCAATCAACTGGTCTTATTTTTCCCCTCTCCAGGGCTTAAAGCAAAATCAAGGAATACTTTTTCTTGTCCATCGGGACTACACTTTCAACAGCCACAGATTTTGGTCCACCAGCAGCCTTTCCAAAAGCTCCTGTGCAATCCTGGCGTGGGCAGCAGAGGGACCCAGCAGTGGAGAGCAGCTCCTTACCTGCCCTGCCCAGGTGACAGAGCTCAGCCTGCCCAGGTAAACAAAAGTGCATTTGTGACCCAGCTCCGGAGCCCTGAGGCTGCCTTTGCCTTCAAGGTTGGTTTCTAGGCCCTAGGCTCAGTGGTTTTCCCAAATTTTTAATTCTCTCCCCTGGGCTGGCAGATCTGGGTTTAAACCTGAGCCTAAGCTCAGACAGAGCTGTGCTCCCTTGCGGAATCCCAGCGGGTTTGGGTAGGAAGGGACCCTAAAGATCACTCCAGTTCTACCCCCTGTTCTCAGCAGCGCTTCCCTCACCTCATTCCTACCTGGCTGCCCCTCACCTGATGCATTCCCCACCCAGGGTCCCCTCCCCACGCTGACCTGCTACCCCTGACTGCTCATTTACTGTCCAGAGCCCGACTCAGAGCTGACCTAAGCCAAGCAGCAAGCCAGGCTTTGTGTGCCCTCTCTGCTCCAGCCTTTCCTTCTGGAAAATAATCAGGAATTATACATAAGTGCTGCATAAATGATGGATTAAAGTATCAGGCTTAGGGTGCAGATGCAGGCATCTCTGGGGAAGGGAGCATGGTGCTCTGAAGAATGTCAGCCTGGCCCCAAACAAGTCAAAATCCTGAAGGAAACTCCCGGCAGAGCTGGGAGGAAGTTGGGATATTCAGGAGCTGGGAATCCTCCCTCAGGGTATGTCCAAGGAGATGAGATGGGGTCTCTGACCCAAAGCAGGCTCTGCTCATCCTCCCCTGCCTATGGGGGCTGGGGGCTCCTGCACAAACACAGCCCCACGCTGGGTTTGGTGCCAAACCTGGGGGAAACTGCTTCTGCACCTCAGCTACAGCCAGGAGCTCAGTGGAAACACAGCCCAGGGATTTCTCAGCCAGTGAGTGCCCCTGACTGCTCAGCTGGCTCCAGGTGATGATGAAATAAACCTTTAATACAAACTGGGAGCTGTTCCACCTCGTCCATAGGCACTGACTGACAAGAGAACAGAGTGCAAAGGTGGGCTGGGCTGGAGGCAGCTCATCCCTGACTACAGTGAGCAGCCAGACCCCTCTGAATGGGGCCAGGCTGGGCCCAGCTCGGTGCTGCTTCATCCAGCACTGCTCAGAACCCCCGGTTGTGATTCACCCACCACGCGTGGGCTGAGCCCTGCCGAGGGCTCCAGGGCAGAGTCCAGCTGGTGCTGCTCCAGCACGACCCTTGCCTGATCCGAAAAGGCACAATTCAGCTCCAGGACACTTCTCTGACTGTATGGAGAGAGTTTTTCCCTTTACAGCAGTCCCTCGAGTGCTGGTTCATGCAGCAGGAACGCGGAGACTTCCACTTCACGGCCTTCCCTTCAGCTCTAACAGCGGAGCTGGTGGCACCCACAGGACTCCAAATTCTTCTGGTGAACTTGGTGTGCTCCTGTCTCTTATCTCTTCTTCTTCCAGATGTTTTTTTCCCAAGGCAGAGCCGGTGGCTGTGCGTCCCTCCGGGAGCGCTGCTGGCGTTGGCCGGAGCGCGGGCTGGAGACCCGGAGATCCCTGGGAACAGAAGGGACACCATGGTCACTCTCCAGCCCATCTGCCCCCTACTCAATACCCCATATTATGACATTTAGCATCCCCATTTAGCCACAATTTTCTGGGAGGCAGGAGATGGGGGGAGGAAGAGCAGGAATTTCTGGCCACAGCTGGAGTAAAGCACAGTGGAGCTCCATCAAAGCCCAGCGAGGTGGCAGAGGATTCAAGGATGACCCAAAGTGCTTCCACAAATCTGCCTCCCAAAAAGTGTCCTCTGATCTAATTGCCACCAATTCATTCATTTGCCACCTCCCTTTAGCTCAGTTACACTCCTGGAGTTGTTTCTCCCCACAATTCCCAGATGTGGGGTTAGAAAAGCTCAGTCCTTTGGTCCAAAGCTGTTGCCCAATAAATTCTCTTCCTACACGATGCCACCCCCCTGTCCCTCTTCTGTCCATCACCCATCTGCCTGTCCCACATGAGAGGAACTCCCCATTCCAATCAAGAATTACATTTGATGTGACTTTGCTCTGGTTTGGGAAGGGCACACACAGCCCTGGCTCCCTCAGACAGAGCCCACAGAGAGCAGAAACAGCCAAATCCCTCCATTTAAAGGAGACAGGAGGAGGCAGGAGGTCAGATCCGAGTGGTAACTGCAGCCTGGAGCCACAACCACACATTTTCAAGTGCTCCTAAGGAGTGTTCAGAGTGGGTTTAGGTGCCCTGCTCACCTGAGAGCTCTCAGCAGCCCATGCTGGGGAGGCCTCGTGGCACCGCTCTGCAGAGACCTCGCTGATGCTCCAGAGCTCACGGGGAGCTTCAGACTCTGGAGGTACCTAAAGAGCAAGAGGAGAAGCTTGAGCCACCCACAGCCAGGCTGTGGAGAGCTCAGGGGGAGCCTGGCCCGGTGACAGACAGCTGAATTCACGGCTTTGAAGGGTTAATTGCAGCTATTTGGGAGCTATTCACGGCTTACTCTGCCCGCTATTCCCTCGTGCCAGAGCTCCTCTATTCACAGACACATTTAATGATTGGGGATTGCCAAACCATCGCCTGGCTGTGGAATTAATGACAGATATCCACAGCGACTTCAGCAGCGCTGCTGAAGCTGAACTGAGACCCCCCCCCATGTACCGTAAACAGAGGGGGGCACACGGCATTTGGCTGCTGAGTCCCAGCTCGGAGCAGTCCTGATCAGCTCCCCTCTGAGCCAGGCAGGGGACACTGGTGTCCCAAAAATCCACACCCTCACTTGTCCCCACTGCCAGCTCTCCTTTCTGAGCAGGGGACACTGGTGTCCCAAAATTCCACACCCTCATTTGCCCCCATTCCCACATGCTGCCAGCTCTCCCGTCTGAGTAGGGGACACCGGTGTCCCAAAATTCCACACCCTCACTTGTCCCCACTGCCAGATTTCCTTTGAGAGCAGGGGACACTGATATCCCAAAAATCCACACCCCCACTTGTCCCCACTCCCAGCTCTACCTTCTGAGCAGGGGACACCGATGCAGCAAAGCTCCACACCCTCACTTGCCCCACTCTCAACTTTTCTTTCTGAGCCAGGGGACACTGGTGTCCCAAAATTCCACACCCTCGCTTGTCCCCACTCCCCCTTCCCACCAGCACACCCAGCCCTTCCCCAGCCTGCTGGCAGCAGCAGGGACAGAGGTGACACTGCTGCCTCTCAGCTGTTGGAGGGACCCAAACCCCCTGGGGACCCTGCCGGGGAGAACAGAGCCACCCGGCAAATCCCGGCTGCTGGCAAAGAGCCACCACCAAGGAGCTGTGCAACTCCTGAGCCCTGCCTGCCTCTCAGCCCAGAGCAGCCCCCAGTGCCCTCCCCAGTGCTTACCCAGGCCTGCCCTGGCAGAAGGTGACACAGATGCTGTCCCTGGAGTGCCAGCACTCGCACCTGCCTGCCGACCTCTTGCGCCGCCTTGGCGGGCTGCCCAAGCCGTAGGGAGCAGTGTGCCTGGGAAAAAACAAAGGAATTCAGCCATGCCACCAGCGGTTTATTGGCCAACAGGTTTATAACAGAGTCCTGGGAGGCAGCCAAGCCAGTGCCAGGATAATAAAAGATTCATCTATAAGGTGAAAAGGTCACTGATAGGTCTGAGCCTTAAAACTGCAGCTCTTCTCCCACCCCACCCCTCCGTGCTGGCTGGGAAGGGCAGTTTTCTCTCCTTTCAGCAGCCCAGGTGCCCGTGCCAGGGTTGCCCCATGGGCTGGGTGGGCTGGTGGCTCCCATGGGTGGCACAGCTCCCACGGAGCACGGCTGAAGGGTCAGTGCTCCCCTTCCCTGCAGGTTTAACACACAGGACACCGCACATCCTGAGATGTCTCGGGGCCAGAGCAGCTTCTCCTGCTCACAGAGTGCTCCCAGAGCTGCCAGCACACTCCCGCTCCATCTCTGATGGCAATCTCCTCTCCCAGAGGCTGCAGGATTGGCAGGGACTGCAATTACTCCCCGAGCAAGCAGCGAGTTGTAAATGCATGTCAGCCAGCACGATTATAACCACACCTGAGCGCATGTGTTGTGCTCCGGTGCGATGGCCATTGGGCTGAAAGCGCTGGAAAGCCTCTCCGGCATTCCTGAGGGCAGGACTTGGCAGCCGCTGCCCGCAGTGCCAGCCCAGCGCTGTCTCATTAACAATACTGGCAGGCAGGGTGAGATACCCTGTGCGAGCGGGGCGAGGAACTTTCCTGACTCGCAGCCACAACATCTCGCTGTTGCTCCGGGGCTTGCAGAGGTGCAAACCTCAGGAATAAGCCGAGCCCGGGAGGAAGCAGCGCCCTGAGCCTTCAGCCCAGCTCGCAGGGGTCGGACAAACACCTGAGCAGCAGCAGCAGCAGCAGCAGCAGCAGCAGCAGCAGCAGCACAGTTTGTCCCTTTCTAGGCTGAGCGCACACCTTGGAGCAGGTGCTGCCAGAGCCCCAGAGCCCCGGGAGCCTGTCCCACCCTCCTCCAGCAGAAGGTACAGCCCCTGCCCATCAGCAGAGGCACCCCGAGCGCCGCTCTCCTGCTCACCCAGGTGTGTTGACCCAGATGATGTCCAGGTGACAGAAGTAGATGCATTCCTTATCCAGCCAGCTGTTGCAGGAACATCGCTTGCTCCTCGGCGGCGCGGCCAGGTGCGACTCGGCCGGGGGATGGCCCAGACCTGCAGCAGCACAAGGAGGGAGGGATGAGCAGCCCGGTCCCTCTGTCCCCTCTGAGGGTCGCGGTGATGTCCCCGTGCCGCTGAAGAGGCTGCGGCTCCTCCGGGACCCCCGGGGGGCTCCCCGGAGCCAGGGTCCCGCACGGCTCCCGCAGCCTCCGCGCACACCCCGGCCCCCTCCCCGTGCCGAGGGGATGCAGGGGGGTCCCCCCTTTCATGCGGGCACCCCCGGGGCACCGAGCCCCGCTCCGACCCGGGGCTCACCGGCTTCCAGCAGGGCGCAGAGGGCGAGCGCCAGCAGCACGGCGGGGTGGCTGCCCATGACCGCGGCTCTGCGCTGGCGGCTTTGGGGCTTCTCCTGGGCTTTTCCTCCCGTCCCGGCTCTTCCAGAGGAGCCGCCGAGCTGCGTCTGGAGCCGGCAGGCGCCCGGCAGGTGTTTTATAACCCCGGCACAGCGCGTCACCCGCTCCGCCTCCGGGGAACGCCGGGCACGCGTGGGGCGGGCACGGACCCCCCGCTCCTCCCCGCAGGGCTCCGCGGGTTCCTCTGCCTGGAGAGCTCCGGGGAAAGCGAAGAGTCTGCGGGGCCGGGATGCAATGAGGAGTGTGCCCTAAGTGGGGCTGGGGGTGCGGGGGGAGGCAGCGAGAACAGGGGGGGTCTGCAGGCAGTGTCCTCCTGAGAGCCCCCCGCAACACCCGCGGCCCCGGGGGATGCTTTAAACTGCATAAACTGGGCAGAATTCAAGATTAAAGTCAAGTTTTCTCAAGTTTTCTCTTGAAATGTCTCATTTTGACTTACTTTATTTTAATAAACGTGTAAACCCACGAACTCACTTGAAATTGCTGCTCAGTTCGTGCAATGACAGTCTCGGCTTTCTCTCTCTCTCATCTATTTTTTTCCTCTAAATCGACTTTAAGACTTTTGCTGCATTAAGCAATTCAGATTTCTTGCAATAAATCTGCCCGAGCATTGTCTAATTTCGCTTCAGCATTCATGTTCGACATTCGACATTATCTGCACATTTTTTGGGATGCAAATCATGTGAAGCACAGTCACCTCCTGGCATGCACGAGGAGGAGTCAAAGCCCTTCACCTTGCCCGTGGTGTGTCAGGCAGAAGCAGGAAATTGTTCCCGGGGAATTGTTGGGTCCTGACCATGCCAGGGATGGATCACAGCTTCCAGGCACCCTGAATTCCTTGGGACCACCGATCCAGCTTGGAATGGCAGCTCCAGGCATGGCAAATCTCGGGCAAATCCTGTGAGCGCTGTAGAAAAGCGAAATCACTGTGTTTGGCTATTGCAAAAGGTTCTCAAAAACTTTCTTGGGAAAGGGAGTGTATTTTATTTGTTTACCATGAGCAGTTCGGCTTTTTATGGCCCTGTTGTCATGGGCAGATATGCAAGGTGGTGGCAATTGCAGCCACAGCGAGGCCTCATGCACAGGAACACGTGCGTGAGGGAAAGGAAAGGAAAATAAGGAAAAGTGCAAGGAGGGAGAGTGAGGAAAACGGCTCCTGAGCCAGAGCTTCTGCTCACAGCAGCTCATGGAAGTGATGACTGCAGTCCTGCAGGCAAAGCCGGGAGGATTTGACATTCCCTTGGGCCAAGCAGCAGTGGGAATTCCTCTCAGTGCTCGTGCAAAATGCACGCAGGGGATGCGTGCAGGGAAAAAACGGTGGGAGCAAAGAAACTGCACAGGAGAGCACAGAGGACGTGGAGCGAGGGGGCACAGAGGGCAGAGAGGATGAAAAATGGATGTAGGGGCATGCTGTGAAAATAACAAAGTAGAGGATGTGTCAGGCAGGGAAAATCAGGAAGAGTGCAAACGATAAATTAATAAGAAAATAAAGATAGAGCTCATAAAACAAAGCAAACAGAAGGAAGTGTTTAACCTCCATACCAATGCAACAATTATTCTAAAGAAAACAGGGAAACACAAAAGCAGCATTACCTGTTAGTGCCCATATTCCAGCTGTGCCAAGTTTCAGAGTTATGTCAGAGTTGTGTGTGACATTCCAGAAGCCAGCCCGGTGATACAATAAATCTGCCTTGGCTCCCGTTCCTGCGCTCCTCATCCTGGTCACTGCGGGCTGAAAGACGATCCCCTGGACGTGGGGAAGGCAACGCAGCCGTGTTTGCTCACCCCGAGGGAAGGCTGGCGAGTCAGTGACATCATTTTATACAAAAGAAGGGCGCTCTCTTTGAAGGGATGCTGGCGGGGAGGGCTGGGACAGAGCCCTGGTGCTGCCACTCCGCGGGGTTGGTTTGCTGAAGGGATCAGCCCCGTCACACACAGACCTCATGCCTCGGGCAAGGAATGACAGACTCAGGCTAACCCCAGGATTTGGGCATCTGGGTTTAAGGAATTTCCTCCACCTTTTGTGGCCAGGGCTCTGTCACCCAGCTCAGGTTTCCAAGGAGCACCTGGAGCTCCACGTACCTGTCTGCAACCTGCCTGTGGCTGGAAGTGCCCAGCTGTCTGCTGCTCTCTGCCTGTTATGCCAGGTGCAAAAACATCTTCACAAACCAGGCCTTTCATCCAAAGATTTCTCAATTGTTGCCTCCGTGTCCCATAAATCCCACCTGACTGAAAATGGAACAAATGTTGCACCCTCGTGGGAAGTAGCCTGAATTTTTAAATTTTTTTTTTCTCCAGGAGAAGTGTTCCTGAGCTGAGCAGGCACCAACCTGAGCAGCACACCTTGGGATGTTTGGCACCAGAGCTTCAAAGATCCCACAGGATGTGGGGCTAAGGATGAATGCCACTTCTCGCAGGGATGTGGGGACCCTGCAGAGATGAGGTGAGGTTGGCACTGAACTGGCTTTGAACTGACCCAGCTCTGATGAGAGCTTTGTCCAGAGCTAAAGAGTTCCCGTGCAAAAACCATACTTTAAAAAGTTGGTTTGCCTTTATGGATTGTGAGGGAGAATGCCCAGACAGAAGGTGAAGCAGCTGCTTCAGCACCAAACACATCCCCAAAGAGCAGGTGGGACTCAATGATCTGGGAGGTCTTTTCCAACCTTAGTGATTCCATGGTCCGGTGACTATTCTGGTGTCTCTGGTGGTCCCAAGAGCACCTGCTTGGTTTAGGTTAAATCATGGAATGTCCTGACCTGAAGAGACCCACCAGGATCATCCAGTACAAACCCANTGAGCTCTGCCCTCAGTGTGCTCTGCCCCAGCTGGACACACACAGTGCCCTCAGCTGCCCCTCCTGTGGCCCCTCCTGGTCCTTCACCATCTTTGGGCACATTTAAACACCTGCAGATCTCATATTTTGATGCCCCAAGCCCACTGATGTTGGATCAGCCTGCACTGGGAGCTGTGGTTCTCCTTGACCTCGGGAGCACAGAGAACCTGCACAGCTCCTGCCACTGTCCCCGTTGTTCCCCTGATAAGGATCAGGAGCCAGCTTCCCAAGGCCAACCCTCCTGGCACTATCACCACACTAAAATCACAAAGAAAAACAACAGGGCTGGAGGAGGGCCGGGCCCTGCTGCACAAACACGGCTCCCAAAGAAGGAACAAAGGCGTGCACGGGGTCCTAAACACCAAAGATGGGCTTTGCCTCCTGCAGTTATTTTTTCCCTTTTGTTTCTGGCTGCGGGAGTACATTGTTCATGTCACTGTGAGGAGTTCCAGGCAGACATGACGAAAGGGACAAAACAGCCCAAGACAGGAGACATCCCGTGCAGCCTTCAGCAGCGGCACTGTTTGGAAACAAGGAGTGAGCAAACAGGAAAGGCCTTTAACCATTGAGCAGTCGGGATCCCGGCGTGCTCTTGGCACCAGCAGGAACAATGGGGTGATGTCACGAGTCAGAATTCCCCATGGTGGATGGCAGCCCAGCAAATAATCATAATTCTTGTCCCGGGACATGAGCAACATTTTTTCCAGCGTTGGTCATCCCCCACGGAGCTGCTGTGAGGAAGTGTAGGAAAGAGACATTGTCAAGTGAGGCTTCCTTTGGGATTTTTGCTGTCCCCCCTGCCCTCCCCAGCTCAGCACATCAGCTGGAATAAATCACAGCTTTCTGCTGACGGGGAGGATCTCAGTGAAGGAGAGGTTTCACACAGTGAAAAAGGGGAAACACCACGGTCTGGATACTTGGAAGGCAAAGGGGCAGAGTTTCCTCAGCTCTGTGGGGCATTGAGCTGACACAGAGTGAGTCTGGAGCATTGCCCATGGGATTCCAAATGTGCTGAGCATGGCCGGGGCCTCAGGAGAGAGTTCTGCACAAACAGTGGTGCTGGGGGAATTGCAACAATTTTTTTCCAATAATTTCAACAATTTTTTCAACAATTTTTTTTTTACTATTATTATTTAAGGCTACTAAGCAACACGAACAATACGAAGGCATCCTTCAGATCCTAGTTTCTCCTAATTTTGGCCTAAAGTCAAATATGTGGAGAATATCCTGAAGTTCATTTGTAGCATCCAGGCCTCTCCTGAGGCAGCTCTTGAATTCCCTTTTGGCTCCTTTCTGTTGATGGGGATTGGTGCCGTGGGAGGTCTGGGAGAGCAGGGAAGCCCTCAGGGCTTGGGGTGGCTTTGTCCTTGGGATGTTACTGAAAATCCAGACTCACCTCTCCAAGATTTGCTCTACAAGGTCCCAGTTCTGTCATGGGATCCCCTGTCCAGGGATGGAATATCCAGCTCTGATCTGCAGGGATGGATTATCCAGTTCTGTTCTCCAGGGATGGATTATCCAGTTCTGTTCTCCAGGGATGGATTATCCAGTTCTGTTCTCCAGGGATGGATTATCCAGCTCCCATCTCCAGGGATGGATTATCCAGTTCTGCTTTCCAGGGATGGATTATCCAGTTCCCATTTCCAGGGATGGATTATCCAGTTCTGTTCTCCAGGGATGGATTATCCAGTTCTGTTCTCCAGGGATGGATTATCCAGTTCCCATCTCCAGGGATGGATTATCCAGTTCTGCTCTCCAGGGATGGATTATCCAGTTCCCTTTTCCAGGGATGGATTATCCAGTTCTGTTCTCCAGGGATGGATTATCCAGTTCCCATTTCCAGGGATGGATTATCCAGTTCTGTTCTCCAGGGATGGATTATCCAGTTCCCATTTCCAGGGATGGATTATCCAGTTCTGTTCTCCAGGGATGGATTATCCAGTTCCCATTTCCAGGGATGGATTATCCAGTTCTGTTCTCCAGGGATGGATTATCCAGTTCCCATTTCCAGGGATGGATTATCCAGTTCTGTTCTCCAGGGATGGATTATCCAGTTCCCATTTCCAGGGATGGATTATCCAGTTCTGTTCCTAGGTATGGAGTATCCATTCCTGTTCCTAGGAATGGATTATCCAGTTCTGTTCTCCAGGGATGGATTATCCAGTTCCCATCTGCAGGGATGGATTATCCAGTTCCCACCTCCAGGGATGGTTTATCCATTTCTGTTCCTAGGGATGGATTATCCAGTTCTGTTCCCTAGGGATGGATTATCCAGTTCTGTTCCCTAGGGATGGATTATCCAGTTCCCATCTCCAGGAATGGTTTATCCAGTTCTGCTCTTCAGGCAGAGGGGACAAAGCCAGAGGTGCTATCGTGAAGGACCTGGTGACACTTTCCTACCCAAGAATTTGAATTCCAGTGGCTGCCGGTGGCTGTGGGACAGCAATGGAAGGACAGGAATGGAAGCAAATCCTGATCCTTTTCTGCAGGGCTTTGCAGCTCTCAGAAGCTGCTGCTCAGGACATGTTTGGTGTTCCTGGGATTCTGGAGCTGATGGGATGCCCTGGGATGTCTGTCAGGCAGGGAACTGCAGGTCAGGGAGAGAGAGGTGTGATCTGAGGGGTCTCAGAGGGAGAAAGAAAAACCAGAGTGAGTGTCTCTGAGACCTGTGAAATGTCCTGAGCTGTCTGCAGTCTGAGGAGATCCTGGCCCTGGGACACAAATGTCATTAAATTTACACAAAGTGACCAGGCTCTGAGTCAAATAAAAGCAGGGGGAGGCAGCCCCTGGGACACGAGGCTGAATTAAATCCAGGGAGGCACTGGATCAGCTGGGAATATTGGAAATGTATGGATGTGTGATCAGCACATTCAGCTTCCTGCAGGGCTCTGCTGTTCCTTCAGGCCTGGATAAAACCTTCAGGAGCAGCCCAGCCTGGCCCCTTATGGCACTGCTGGTGACTGTCACAGCCCACAGACCTGCTCTGGCCTTTCAGTTACTTTAAAATCATAATAAATGTGTGATGACACTTCTCCACCCTGCTCTGGGAGCTCTTGAAAAGAGAAATGCTGAAAAAAAAAAAAAAAAAATTGCATCTCTCACACATCAAGAAATCTGCTGAGGATTTTGGAAAATATCTGGACTCCAAAGACTCCCGACTCCTGCTCTTTTCCTCACCAGCTGGGGAGCAGAGCAGGTTTCACCCTTTCTCTGTGGATGGAAAAGGGAATATTTGCAGTTAAGAAAAGGGTTTTTTTAAGAAAGTGAATGACAATTACAGCCAGTCCCGTGTGCCTGCCTGATCACACCTTTTTGTGCCCAAAAGGCAAGAAAAGCAAAGTGCAGAGTGTGTTTAAACAGCCCCTTGGAGACATTCCTCGTGTGTTGAGTGTTCATTGGAACACTTTAACAGGGATGTCTGCCTTGACTCCACCCTGATGGCTGAACCCCTGCAGCTTTCCAGCACGATGAGTGACCTGGAATTTATAATTACAATAGGTGTCAGGCAATTAATCACCACCTGGGAGCTGTCTCCGTGCTTTGTGAGCCCCAGCTCTGCAGCAAGGGCAGGAGAGCAGCTCGTGCAACAGGGCTGGTTCCAGCTGGGACAAGCTTTGTGGGGCTCCTGTCACCTGGACAGGCACAAATGGCCCTTCTCGAGGTGCTCCAGGTTCAGGAACAGCAACGGGAACCAGCTCAGATGCCAGCACACAAAGTGACTTCAAGCAATCACTTTGGGAATGTTCAGCGACAGAAATCCATTCCCGACCTCTCCTTTAAAGTTATATTTTTTCAGGGGGGTAAGGGAGCTGCAAAAATCAGTCAGGGACAGAAATTCATACAGAGGATGAGATAGAAGTTAAAGAGAGAATCCCAGAATGGTTTGGGTGGGAAGGGACCCTAAAGCTCAGAGGCAGGGACATCCCCCACTGTGCCAGGGGCTCCATCCTGTCCTTGGGCACTGCCAGGGATGCAGGGACAGCCCCAGCTGCTCTGGCAATTCCAGCCCAGCCCCTGCCCACCCTGCCAGGGAACAATTCCTGCCCAATCTTCCACCCCAATCTCCCCTTTGCCAAGCTGAAGCCATTCCCTGCCTGCTGTCCCTGCATCCCTTGTCCCCAGTCCCTCTGCAGCTCTCCTGGAGCCCCTTCAGGTCCTGCCAGGGGCTCTCAGCTCTCCCTGCACCCTTCTCCTCTCCAGGTGAGCACCCCCAGCTCTCCCAGCCTGGCTCCAGAGGGGCTCCAGCCCTGCAGCAGCTCCGTGGATTCCTCTGGGCTCTCCCAGCAGCTCCAGGTCCTGCTGAGGTTGGAATTCCGAGCTCTGCAGGTGAGGAATCACCTGAGTGTGGCAGAGGAGGAGAATCCTCACCCTCCACCTGCAGCTGAGGATTCTTTTGATGCAGCCCAGGACATGGGAGTGGTTTTGGGGGCTGCAAACCTTCACTGCTGAGCTTTGACCCCCCCCAAAATCCCCGATTCCTTCCCTCCAGAGCTGGTTTGGATCCATTGCCTCAACCCCTGCTCGCCCTTGGGATTCCCCAGGTGCCGGACCTTGCACTCAGCCTTTGTCAACCCCACGAGGTTCTCCCAGGCCCCCCTCCTTCACCTGCCAAAGTCCCTCTGGATGGTGACATAAAGCTCGGAGAAAATCGAGGAAAACAAACAAAATGCAAGTGTCTGCCCTTTACACCTCATCACTTTAATAGGGGGTTAATTATTAATGATTGATATGGTTTATTGGCGCTTTGGGGCATTGATTGTGCCGCCTGCAGGACGGATCCCATTGTTCTGAACAATGTGCAGATCCATGGAAGCAGCCCCAGGGGTTACAAAGGTTTTCCAGAAAAAAGTGCTGATGCTGAAACACTAAAACTCCTGAACGCTGAGAATATCTCGCTTTTCCCATTAGGGCTAGAGAAGAAATTAACTCCTGAGGTTTTTATT
>VXBV01005446.1:322222-334374 GCA_013400355.1 Certhia brachydactyla | reverse complement strand
CAGGATTTGGGGGTGTCGGGGCTGTGCAGGGGCAGGGGGATGGATGCTGAGCTCAGAACATCCCCTCGGTATTCATCATCTGACGGTGGGTGAGCGGGCTGTGAATCCTGGACGTGCTCGGGGTAGCGGCGAGGCTGGGGCTGGGTGCCTGACTCAGATGGCAGCGGGCTGGCAGCGCTTCAGACAGAGCAGGGCTGCTTTGTCTCCCTCGTGGGAGGTGTGAATGAGCCGCACGGAGCCGCTGAAGGCTTTCCCCGTGCCAGTTATTAGCAATCTGCCGGCTATAAATAGCTGCTGCCTCATTCCCGGCGGCTGAGTTATCGCCCTGCTCACGTTCCCCCTCTCCATGACACAATTCTTGTTCGCCTGCTCCAGCCCGGTGATGCAAGGCAGCCGAAAATGAGCCTGCAACGTGTCCCGGCTGTGGGTGGCTCTGCGGGGCATCACAGCTCGGGACAGGCAGCAGAATTCCAGGAAAAGCTCCGTGGAAAGCCAGGCAAAGCTCCAAACTCTGTCCCCAGCAGTGGGAGAGTGTCGGAGTCCAGAACATTCCTCTGAGTGTCCTGGGTGATTCCAGACCCGGACAGGGGGCTGGGAAACCTTGGCAAGGAGTTAAAAAACTCCTGTGCCTTCCATTTTAACCCCTGGGAGAAATTACCATCTCTGTGTGAGGATTTACAGACCATGAGAGTTTGAGTAGGGTGATGGTTAGTTAATCACAGGGTGAAAAATAGATTTATGGGGTTTTTAGACTGATAAGCACAAAAACACAATATGAAGACTCCACGTGCCTTTGGGGTTTCTTCTTCCTTCTTCACCTTCTCCATTTCCTGCCCTGGTGTTGGCATCTTTGGTTGGTTTAGAGCAGAGTCTGACTCCCTAACACGAGAGACAGGCATTGGGAATCTTTTATAAACAAAGCAGATGGAATTTTCAGTATAAAGATGCTCGTCACCTTCAGGGTGGTGTTTTTTGCTGTGAATTGACCTGCTGGATGGATCTCTGTGGGTCAGGGAAGGAAATGTAGAGCTAAGAGAGAGTGAACAACCTTGGAAAAGCAGAGGAGATGGCTGGGATTGAGCAGGGATGAGCCAAGGAAGCGGCTGGAATGGGTGAAGCCAGGCTCAGTGCCCCACTCCTCACCCTACCCCACCTCAGAGACACCAGACCCCTCCTCTGGGTCACCTGTGTCACTCAGAAGGGCTGCAAAGCCACCCTGGGCTGGGTTTGCAGCCCCAGGTCTCTGTCATGCCCTGTTCCCTGAGCTCCTTTGCACTCACGAGGTCCTGAGGATGCAGAAGGGCCATGGAGGTTCTCACCCTCCTCTGGTGATGTTCTGTTGTTCTCTGGAGGTCTGGGAGCTGTGTCCAGCCAGTGAGCACTAGAGTGAAGGATGGGGGAACACAGAGGGAAAGCCAGGTCCCCTCTGGGTGCTCTGTGTCCCTGCAGGTCCCCTCTGGGTGCTGTGCTGTGTCCCCAATCCCTCCAGGTCCCCTCTGGGTGCTCTGTGTCCCTGCAAGTCCCCTCTGGGTGCTCTTCTGTGTCCCAATCCCTGCAGATCCCCTCTGGGTGCTCTGTGTCCCTGCAGGTCCCCTCTGGGTGTTCTGTTATGTCCCCAATCCCTGCAGGTCCCCTCTGGGTGCTGTGCTGTGTCCCCAATCCCTGCAGATTCCCTCTGGGTGCTCTGCTGTGTCCCCAATCCCTGCAGGTTCCCTCTGGGTGCTCTGTGTCCCTGCAGGTCCCCTCTGGGTGCTCTGCTGTGTCCCCAATCCCTGCAGGTCCCCTCTGGGTGTCCTGCTGGGTGCCCAATCCCTGCAGGTCCCCTCTGGGTGCTCTGTGTCCCTGCAGGTCCTCTCTGGGTGCTGTACTGTGTCCCCAAGGGAGCAGATGCCAGCCCCTGGTCCCAGGCAGGTCCCCTTGCCCACGTTCCCATCTCAGCCCTGGTTCCAGGTGCTGAGCCAAGGGTTCTGGCACCAGGAGACCCCTGGGGTGAGGTTTCACACTCCTGGGCCAGCCCCAGCCCCTCGCTGTGCTGAGGGGGGGGTTCTTGGCAGAATCCATCACAATTCTTGGCCCACCACCAGCAGCTTTGACTCTGCTTGGGCCAAATTCCCCAAAGGGCCCCTTTGCTGCTTCCATGTTGGCTGTGGCCAGGGCCTCTGGAGAGCAGACTGCTCCAAGTTGGAATCTGTTTTGGATAAACTGTGTTGGGTTATGGCCCGTGCCCAACAGCCTGAGCCAGCCTCAAATGTAAACCCCACCCATGAGCTCAGCTCTGCTGGGGGGGACCACGATGCTGGCTGTGGGTCCACCAGGGAAGGAAGACACCAGAAGTCCAAGAGAAACATCAGCAGGGGGATATTTTCCCTTGGATTGTGGCTTTGCACTGAGCAGTCGCTCCTGGTGTGACTTTAGGAGCAGGCAGGACAATTTTGGGTGGTGGTGATTCCCACCTTCAGGACAATTTTGGGTGGTGGTGATTCCCACCTTCAGGACAATTTTGGGTGGTGGTGATTCCCACCTTCAGGACAATTTTGGGTGGTGGTGATTCCCACCTTCAGGACAATTTTGGGTGGTGGTGATTCCCACCTTCAGGACAATTTTGGGTGATGGTGACTCCCACCTTCAGGACAATTTTGGGTGGTGGTGATTCCCACCTTCAGGACAATTTTGGGTGGTGGTGATTCCCACCTTCAGGACAATTTTGGCTGGTGGTGATTCCCACCTTCAGGACAATTTTGGCTGGTGGTGACTCCCACCTGCAGGATAATTTTGGGTAGTGTGACTCCCACAGGGCTGTGCTCCCTTGCCTCGTTATCCTTGAGAAGAGGAACTCGTTTGGGATAAATTGAACGACTTCTCCTTTCTTCCCCCACAGGAGAAGCTGGAGCAGGAATTGCTCGTGTGGAGCCACGGGCTGATCCCGGGAATGAACTCGGAGCCTTTTCCCAGAGCTGCTCTCCTCCAGGCTCTGGGATTATCTGAGGATTCATGGCAGCGAACAAGGGAGCCCAGCAGCAGCCAAGAGTGCAGAGACAGGAGCCAGAGCCAAGCTAAATGTTTCCAAGCCCAGGGATCCCACTTGGGAATGCAGAGCTCCAGCTGGGTTGGGGGTTCCAGGGAGCCTTTCTCTCCCCTGCCTGGGGCCATCCTGGGCAGGAGGGAGGAATTCCATTGAGGACACAACTGGTGGAGACCCCCAGGGCTGTGCTGCAGGTGGGGAGTGGCAATGATGCAGATTTAGTGGAGTTTGGGTGATGAGTGTGCAAATAAACCCGGGGCAGAGCTCGGTATGGATCCTTTTCCCTTCTCAGGGCACACACACGGTGTTTGTGGGTGGTGATTTGAGTAAGGAGTGAGTAAAGGATGATTAAAGCTCTCTAGGACTGCCTTTGACAGAGAGGCTCGTGAAAGCAGCAGGAATGACACCACTCTGGCAGTTCCTCCCTTCTCATTTCATTCTGAAAGAAAAAAAGACAAGTTTAGGGTTCATTTTGAGCAATAACATTTGATCAGCTGATGGTTATTTCTTTTTTTTCCCTGATTTTTAAGAGTCCAGGATAAACCAGTACCACATCACTGATATTATGGCTGATGGGATTTAAGGATCCCAGAATGGTTTGGGATGGAAGGGACACTTCAAGGTCATCCAGTGTCACCCCCTGCCATGGCAGGGCCACCTCCCATTGTCCCAGGGTGCTCCCAGACCTGTCCAGCCTGGCCTTGGACACTTCCAGGGATCCAGGGGCAGCCCCAGCTGCTCTGGGCACCCTGTGCCAGGGCCTGCCCACCCTCCCAGAGAACAATTCCTTCCATTTATTTAACCTGAATTTCCTTTCTTTCTGTTTGAAACCCTTCCCCCTTGTCCTGTCACTCCAGTTCCTGATGAGCAGCCCCTCCCCAGCTTCCTCAGAGCCCCTGGAGATCCTTTTTTTCCAAGAGACAATGAGTGTTTCTCCCAGTTTCTCCAAATTTCTCCCCATATCTCCCAATTTCTCTCAGTTTCTCCCACTTTCTCACGGTTTCTCTCGGTTTCTCCCAATTTCTCTCAGTTTCTTCCAGATTCTCTCAGTTTCTGCCAATTTCTGCCAATTTCTCCCAGTTTCTCCCAATTTCTCACGGTTTCTCCCAATTTCTCCCAGTTTCTCTCCCAGTTTCTCCCAGTTTCTCCCAGTCCTGCTCCCCCCTTGGCCGTGCTCTTGGTGTTCCCCTCTCAGACCGGGCATTTCCAAGCAGGAGCTGTGGGTGCAGCCCAGTGTCACCCACACCTCACAGGGAACCCCACGGGCACAGCTGGGCCAGGGAAGCACTGCAGAGACTTTCCCAGTTCCTCTCCAACGGCTCCAGGCTGGAAAATCCAGGAGGCAGGCAGAGCAGAACAGGGATGTGCTGCCAAATCCTCCCCAAATATCCTCTGAGGTGCCACCAGCACGGGGGAAACACCCAACACCCCTGGAGAAACCCCCTCTGGATCTTCCAAAAGGATTTAAATTTTACAACAAGATCAAGGTTTTATAAAAATTCTCCCTCCCCGCAGTATCCCGGAATTGCAGGGCCCTTTAAAAAACCGAGGAGATTTTCCTCCTCTAAATCAAGATTGATCTGGTGCCAGGAAATCGCAGACCTTGTGCGAGGAGGGGGAGCTGCAAAAGCACCGCTGGGAAGGAGCTGCCGGCAGAGCCAGAGAGGGGGAGAATTTGCATTAATTAGTTCGTGTTCTCCTCTCGGACGTGCATCAAATCCGTGCCCAGCGTGGCGGGGTTTAAGGGAATTCAGGGGGGTTTTTTTAGGAAGGGAATAGGGATGGAAAGATAAAATCCCACTAGATGGCACTCGGGGGACGCGCATAACTCAGCTGGCAGCTCCTGTGAAGGATGGAGCTCGCTGGGGCTGGGAGCAGCCATGGGTGGGCAGCGGGAATCCCCAACCTTGTCCTGGGTGACATTGGAAATGTCCCCAGCATCCCCAGCCTTGTCCTGGGTGACATTGGAAGTGTCCCCAGCATCCCCAGCCTTGTTTTGGGTGGCATTGGAAGTGTCCCCAACACCCCCAGCCTTGCCTTTGGTGACATTGGAAGTGTCCCCAACACCCCCAGCCTTGTCCTGGGTGACATTGGAAGTGTCCCCAGCATCCCCAGCCTTGTTTTGGGTGACATTGGAAATGTCCCCAGCATCCCCAGCCTTGCCTTAGGTGGCACTGAACATGTCCCAAACATCCCCCAGCCTTGTTTTGGGTGCCATGGCAGCGGCATGGGTGCCAGCCTTGTCATGGGTGGCATTGCAGAGATGTCCCCAGAGGCCCCCAGCCTCTTCCGCTGGTTGCTTGTGCCGCTCCCTGGCTTGTGATAGAAAGGTAAATAAATTATAAAAGACAGGTTTCATAAAATCAGGCTTTACTTTGCTAGATTAATAACCAGCTTGGTATTTCTACGTGCAGTCAAAAGTAGCTTGCAAGTTTTCGTGTGGACACAGTTTTGGAAATGAGAGTTTGTTAACACAAGAAATTATTCTTGGGCGAAAAATGGCTGCATCTGTAGTAAAAATTAAAAAAAAATATTTTCATGAGAATTAGGGAACAAAATACGTAAATTAACTAAGAATGGAGGGATTTAATAGACAAGTAAGATCTCTTTCACTAACTAATAAGTGAAGTGCACGCCTTTAGTGAAAGAAATGTATAAAAGAGAAAACACAGTGAAAATAAAAGTTTTTGGTTGGGTTTTTTTTTTTTCTGCCTTGAAACTTTCAGCAGCTCTTGTGTGGCGACATCGGCTGAGCCCAACCCCATGGCCCCGAGCCCGGGGCGAGACCCTGCCTGCCCACCCCCCAAATCTGGCTGCAATTTGTGTTTCCCAAAATGGGAAACTCAGCTCCTTTTCCTCGTGCTCCTCTGGCAGGAAAAGCGAGCTGTGATTTCTCCTTGGATGCTCCCAGGGCTGCCTGTCTGGGAATACCTCACGGGCCAGGAATGTGGCTCTTCCCCATTGCTGCTATTTTCCCACTGAAATCCGGAGGAAAATGGATCAGCTGCTAATTAGCAGCAGGGGAACTCGCTGAGTGTTTATTAGGATTTTCCCCTTCTCCAGAAGTGCCTGAGGAACGGAGAGACTGCGAAACACACGGAATTCTTTCAACCCTGCACAAAGAGCACGGAGGAATAAATTCGGGGGTGGGGAGGAAGGTGCAAGGGCAGGAGAAGAGGCTGTGAGTTTGGCTGGAGGGCTGATGAATGCCAAGCAGCATCCCTGGTTCTGCTGGGTGCTCCCAGCGAGATCCCAGCTCGGCCACATCCCCGGCTGGGTTTTTATCAGCGGGATGACCTAACCTCAGCGAGCTGAGGCTGGAATAAAAAGGCTGGCGACTGCAGTGAGCTCCAGCCGGTATCACGGCAACAGCAGGAACATTTCAGAGCAGGCTCGGCTCAGCCGCAGCCTCTGGGGTTCTGGGGAACAGCTCTTTAATGTCTGCAAAAGCGCTTTGAAACCCGGCGATGGGAAATGGGGAAGGGGGATGTTGGGAACAGGGGTGGGGTTTCCAGCAGCTCTGAATGCAACAGCTCAGGGAAATCACGGCTGAGGAGGAGCTCAGGAACGCCGCTCAGCTCAGGTTCCTCCTCAGGATACAGCTGGAAAATATCCAAGGAGAACCAGGAGCGGCAGGACCTCTAGGATGGAAAAAGGCAAAGGGGAATTCTTGATGGTCCAGAAGTGCCCAAGCTGTCAGGGCAGTGCCAGGGCAGAGTGAACTCTTATTTATCCTGGTGTTGGGCACATGGGGACTTTGGATGCCCTCCCTCACCCCCAGAGCTGTCTGCACATCCCTGGAAGGATCCTGGAAACTTCTGTGCCCTCCAGAAAAATTTCTCTAGACCCCTCAAGGTCACCCACGGAGGGCAGAGCTGGGTTTGTTCTCATCACTGGGACCTCCAGGATAAAACTGGGCTGAGCCAAACTCACTTCTCCCTCCTGCACATCCCTGGAAGGGGGAGGCAGAGTAAGGAGAGCCCAAAACTGAGCCACACCTGCCCGCAGGTGCCATCCTCAGGTGTCCTTTGCCTCCAGCCACGTCCACTGCATGGTCAGCCAGGCTCAAACCTGGCCAGGCTGCAGGACACCAACCCACAGGAGGGGCAGCGCTGCCATCCTCCCCTCCCAGCAGCTGCCAGCACATTTTGGGAATGGAGCTGTCTGGCCAGGCCCAGAGCTCCATGTCTTTTCCTTGCCAATGTCATAAAGGGCTTAAAAATGTTATAATGGGACCCTCTGGTGTCCAGCAAAGCAGAGACTGTTGGATTTTACAGCTTCTCCTCCTTACTGAAGCAGTACCCCTGGGTTATTGCACTTATTAAATTAGGAGCTGTAAAGCAACTGGGTAAATAATAAATTGCTAGGAGGAAATAAAAAAAAAAAAACAACAAACCCGCCACCCATTGCAGTTATTAGTCCTGATGAGTGAATTAGGTGTGGAAACAGCAGCTTTGAAGCTTGCCTCATTAAATCACACACCAATTCAGCACTTATTAGGTCTCCAGTCAGAGATATAAAGCCCTGGAAGATGGGGCTGCTGTTAGAAAGAGCCATCACTGCTGCTGCTGCCCTGGGCAGGGAGAGAAGGGGTTAAACATCAGCTCCTGGTGCCCTGTGGGAGTTTGGGAGCTGTGGGGCTTGGATCTGAAGGAAGAGCTCGGAAAGGGGATGATAACTGCACAAATGTTCACAGAGAGTCAGGAAGGCGTGGAAAATGGGATGGGAGGGTGTCATGGATGGAACACCAGGTGTGTGCTGAGGAAGGCAGGAGCCTCCCTTGGGATGGAGAATGCAAACCCCCTCCCTCCCAATTATTAGAATTTGGAAATTCAGGGGCTCTCAGGTGAAGATCTGGGGATAGCAATAACAGTTCTTTATTAGGGGAACTAAACTAAAAGTGCAGTGATACAAAAACCCATGGCAGTGTCAGAGTCAGGCTGCCAGCTGTCCCCTGTGGCTCAGGGCTTGGTGGCAGTGCCATGCCATGGTGGCTGCAGCCCTGGTGCAGTGGCAGATGTGGCTGTGGTGGAGCAGGGATCCTGGAGAAAGGGGGAGATTTCCTCTGAAGGTGCCGTGGGCAGAGCTGGGCCTGCTGTTCCTGTGGGAATGCAGTGGCAAAGGCTGCTCGGTGTGCCAAAGCTGGAATTGGATCCAGGCAGGAATGCTTGGCTGCTGCCCTGGCTGCAGCAGCTGCCAAGGGGCTGCTGGAATTTTCTCAGGGACACTCAGTGGCCCCTGAGCACAGGATCTGTGCCTGGAGGGAGGATGGGTGTGGAGGAGAGAAAGAAAACTGCCCCAGCTGCTTTGGGACAGCTCCATGGACAGAGGATATCCCAGCAGGAGTGAGGAGGGATGGATGGGTCCTGGCAGGGAGAAGAAAACTGCCCCAGCTGCTTTGGAACAGTTCCATGGACAGACAATGAACCCATCCCACCCCAGTTCCATCAGCTGGTGACAGAATCCCCAGTTTTGGTGACATTTTGCACTGACACCCCTGACAGGGGGGATTTTCAGAACAGGATCAGCTGGGATTTCACAAAGCCTCAGCCATCACTGCAGTGTCTGCCTCAAGGAGTTAGGCTCTTCCAGTGAACAACATAAACCCACATTCCAGAGGCTTCTCCCCATTCCCTCATCCATTCATCTATCCTGGTTTCCTTCCCCATAAGCTCCATCTCCTCCTCTCCCCACACTCATCCCCTGCCAGCTGGCACTGAGTGACAGCCCAGCAGCTCCCACATCCCGAGCCAAAAGTCATGGGCACAGAGCTCGTAAAAAAAAATATGAAAATCCTTTCCTGGAGCACAATACTCACCTTAAAACACCACCTGGTTTTTATCCAGCCCAACTCCTTTCATAAATTTTGCACCCTAATGGGTTACAGAGATCTTAAAACCGCAGATCTCTGCTGGAGCTCGGTGTCACACAGGGCCCTGTTGGCCTCGTGTCTCCAAAGTTACGAGGTTAAAGGAATAACACATTTTGCAGCCTTCATTTTCCCCACATGTTAGGAAAGATAAGGTCACGGTTTCCAGCTCTTTTTGCAGCCACAGTACTTGGAAATCTCTTTTTCTAGTGAGGATTTTGGATTCTCAGCATAAGAGCTGATTCCAGGAGCAGAAAGCTGGGAGGGAAAAACGCTGCAGGGAGTGAACAATCCGGATCCAGCAGCGCTGGGAATTCCCAGTGCTCACACGCTTCCAGGACCAAAGGTTTAACCAAATGTTGGCACCACGGAGCCAACCCTCCCTCTGGGAGTTCGGGATTTCACCTCCTAGCCCAAATATTCCAGCTGGAATGCCGAATTCCTTTAGGACTGAACAATTCGGGCAGAGCTGTGGCCTAAACTGCAATTTGCAGTGAAAATGGGGAAAGACCTGCTGAGAGAAATAATGCAATGAATGTGCCCTCCCCCACTGCCACATCTTGCTGGAACCTTTGTGTAGCTGAGTTGGAATTCCAGGGAGAATAAAGCAAATTCCACACAGCAGGAGGGTTTTTTTAAGGTTTAAAATGGGTGCTGGTTACCTGGGAGTCCCAAGGGCAGGACACGGGGTCCTTTCAGTTTGGGGTGGGTTTAACTCCCAGAGCCCCAGCTCCCCAGCACAGAAACAAAGTCTGGCTGGTGTTGGCTCCTCTTGAGCCCCTGGGTGGTTTTAACCCATCCCTGCTTCTGATGGATCACTTGGAATCACAGGAAAACCCAGACTGGGAGCTCAGGGTCAGCCAGGGGGTCAGGCCATGTTATTTTATCTCATCTGGGCTTGAAAACTTTGTTTATTCTCCCTTTGGCAGAGTCAGGGCCACGTTCCTGAGGGATGTGAGCAGGTTCCCCGGGAAGGCAGTGGAGGCTCCTGTATTTCCCAGGGGTGTTAATCCCTCCTGGCAGGCACACAGGGGCACAATTCCAGCTTTTCCCCCATAAAACTGAGGAAACGGCTGCTTGTATCCCTCTAATGATGAAAGCCAAGTTTTCCACTTCATCCTCTGTGCACAGGAGCTGGGGGTTTATGGAGAGGGACATGTTAGGAGGCACCAGTTAATGAAAAGCACAGCCTGACAGCTCGGCCATCCCCTGGCAACTTCTGCACCTCACTTCTCAACCCTCACAGTGTCCTGCTGGGGTCACCTGTGTCCCTTTTGAGGCTGGCAGGGGGCACAGGTGACCCCCAGCAGGACACAGAGGGGGTTATCAGGTGATTTTTTGGGTTGTAGAAGGATGAGGTCAGGGCTCCCTGGGAGGGCTCTGCTGCAATAACCCTCAGGCTGCTGCTTTGGGCATTATTCCCCCAGTTTTTGCCCATTGCAAACTGCCCTGGTGATGTTCGGGCTGCTGGGGCTCAGCCCCACAGGCACGGCCAGGCCCTTGCTGTGCCCAGCAGTGTCCCCAGGCAGGGACAGCCCCAGTCCTGATGTCCATCCTGGAGGTCCCCTGCATCTCTGGGGCTCCCCTGCATCCCTGGGGCTATCCCTGCATCCCTGGAGCTGTCCACACATTCCTGGAGCTGTCCCCACATCCCTGGAGCTGTCCCCACACCCCTGGGGCTGGTCCCCATATCCCTGGAGCTGTTTCTGCATCCATGGGGCTGCCCTGCATCTTTGGGGCTGTCCCTGCATCCCTGGGGCTGGTCCCCACATCCCTGAGGCTGTCCCTGCACCTCAGTGGCTGCTCCTGCACCCCTGGGGCTATCCCTGCATCCCTGTTGTTGTCCCCATATCCCTGGGGCTNAGCCCATCCCTCAGCCTGCCCCTCACTGGCTTCCCTGACCCCTTCTGCCCCCCCAAAATCCTGCACTTTGGGAGATGGTTCACTGGGGATGCTGGGATTCCATCAAAGGTTAGACTGGATGCTCTTGGAGATCTCATCCAACCTTAATGATTCTGCAGCTCCGTGATTCTTTGACTCTCTGATCCCTTTTCCTTCCCATCCCTCCCCGTTCTCTGCTCTCAGCAGCCTCCTCCTGTTGTCATAACAACGAGCTCCGGCCCCTCCAGCTCCAACAGCTCCTCCCGGGAGGGACCAACAGCCCCAAACCATCTGGCCGAGGTGACAGCCCCGGGCAGAGGGACAGGGGCTGTGTCACCCCTCTCACACACTGACTCTGGCACTGGGTTGGTTGGTTCGTTTTTTGTTTCTTTTTCTCCGTTGTTATGCTCCATGTGTTTTGGGTTTATTGTTTATTTTAGTTATCCTAATAAAGAACTGTTATTCTTATTCCCATATCTTGGCCTGAGAGCCCCTGAATTTCAAAATTATAATAATTTGGAGGGAGGAGGTTTAAATTCTCCATTCCAAGGGAGGCTCCTGCCTTATTTAGCACACACCTGTGTTCAAACCATGACACCAGTGAGCAGCATCCAGGGATTTCCTGCCCTGTCCTGGTTTTTGGAGGCTGATGGGAAGAAGGGGAGCAGGGCAGGAGCTTCCCAGAAGAGTTTCCAGGTGAATAAAGGGAATTAATGTGCTGAGGACAGCTCAGTTCCTTGGGAGGAGCAAGTGGCAGGGAGAAATTCCAGATTTTTTTAATATTTTTTCCTATTTTTTTTTTCTTATCCCATTTTTTCCCCCTAAATTTTGTGTCCTAGGCCAGGCTGGCCAAGGCTCTGAGCACTCTGCTCCACTGGGATCTGTCCCTGCCCACAGCAGAAGTTGGAACTGGATGATCTTGAAATTCTTTTCCAACCCAGACCAGTCTGGGATTGTGGGAATTCTGCAGAGCTCCCTCACGGCCTCAGCTCTGTGAGGAGGAAAAACTGGGGGAAAAAAATGAGGGAAAACGGGAAAAAAATTATAATTTTACATTTCCTTTGAGGGCAGCACTTCCCCTGCAGGTTCTGCAGGGATGGGGTAGCTGCAGCAGAAGCAGGATTTATCCAGATGTGACTCCAGGGACCTGGGAATTAAAAAGGGAATAAAAGAGTGTCGTTTGTACACGGAGTGATATGTTGGGACTTTAAAATTTATTCCAACATGCTGTTTTTTTAAAAATACGCCCAGACCGAGCAGACAATCTGAGCTGTAGTAAAGGCAATATTATACTTGTAAAAACTTCTCATTCACAGTACAGATGTCATTTACAATAAGGGTCACAAACATCAAATACTGAGTATTTTTTCTTTTTTTTTT
>VXBV01005446.1:244212-294192 GCA_013400355.1 Certhia brachydactyla | reverse complement strand
GGGGGGGACATTAAAAGGATCATGTGATTTAATCTGGAATTAGGCCCTGCACTTTATCTGACACCCTGCGAGGCTTCAGCACAGCAATTCCCCCACAGCCCCCCGAGAGCACGTGGCAAACAGGCAGGGAGAGGGGAGAAAGAGGAAAACCAGATTAATCCCAAGGAAAACCAAACCGAAGAGGAAGAAAGCAGGAGGTGACGGTGCCATAACCCAGAGAACGCTCCGCAGATGCCATCTGCCTGCTCTGAGGGCTGCAGATGATTTATGGACATAATTCCTTCAATGTGATCCCCTTTTCCCTGCTCCTGTGCCCAGATGATTTACATCAGAAAGATCAATCAGCCGCAGCTCACTCCGTGGGAAGATTTACCCCGGGCACAGGACCTTCCCCTCCCCACAGGGTCTGCTGCAAGCAGAGCTTTGTGTCAAAATCCAGAGCACTGTGGAATTCCGAATCTCATCCCTGGAGAGTCCCAGCCCCTGCAGTGCCACGCTGCCCTTGGCGTTGCAAGGATTTGGAGCACAGGGGGTTAATGGGCTTTATGAGCCCAGATTTAGGCACCAGACCTTTCAAACAGACACCTGGAAATCAAAATGCAGCTCTTTGATGAGTTTTGGAAAGGTTCTTCGCTGTGTCCTGCTGGCAGATTTTGGGGCCAGCACTGCAAACCCTTCTCAGAGCAGGAGGAACTGGCAGCGCTGGCACCCCCGGCAGTACCAGAGACCTGACAACCCCAGAATGGGCCCAAAATCACTGTCAGGAGGCACAGGAAACCCAACAATGGGAAAACACCAACCTGGAGAAAGCTTTGTCTCAGCTCCTTCCCTTCAGCTGAAACCCAAACCCATGAAGCATTTATTCCTTTGCAGCCTGCAGTTCTCAGTATCTGCTGTTACAAATTCCCCACCATCCTTTTTAGCCACAAACACTTCTTTTTTTCTTTTTTCTTTTTTTCTTTTTTCTTTTTTTTTTTTTTCCCTCAGTGCTGTGAGCCCCATCCAAAATCTCCATGTGGAAGAAATGGAGAAAACCTGGAAACCACAGGATCAAACCTTGGATAGCCGGGGTGGGGGAAAGGAAGTTTGGTGGTTGGCAGGCAGGGAGGCAGAGCAAGTTTCTGGGGGACTCATTGCTCACAGCTGGGCTGAATCACCCCTTCCCTCCTGCTTCTTTTTTCTATTTTTCTTTAAAAATTCCACCAGGAATTTTTGCCTTTGCCTTGCCCTGCAAAGGCTTTGCTGCTGTGACCTTGCTAGTCACAACCTGGACGCAGCAGTTACATTTTGATTATTAAGGTGGACAGCCCTAATTCTGGGAATTTTCATGATTTTAAGCTCGATGCTGTATCAAAGAACACCCCTGGAGGCTTTCACAGCAACAGAAGAAATATTTCCTCGACTGGTTTTGACATTTAATGAAGTCCCTCGTTCGCTTTTTTGGATTTTGGGTGCACAGGAACAGGAACGGGATATCTGATCCCTGTCCTGAGCTGCTGGCTTTGATCCCCTGGCAAGTGAAGCGAGTCAAGCTCCGGAGTTGTTGCCTTTGGTGTCAGATTTTGGTTTTATTGACGGCACATTTCATCTGTTACCCGTCTGCCCACTCATCTGGCTTGGCTAAAACCTTGGGAAGTTCCTGACAGGCTGCTCTGGGATTTAACTGATCTCATTTGTGCTTTCTGTCTCCTGTAAAATTTGCCAGATCAGGGATAAATGGGTAACTACCACAGCGCCACTAATTACTGATCATTAATTGCCTTCCTCACAACCCCCTGGGACAAGATGAGGGCTCTGAACCTGAGTGTACAGCAGAATTCCAGAGCCTTTTCCATGGAATCCCTGGGCACTGAGGATGGCCACACACAGGTGTGTCCTCAAGGCCAGACAGTCACCGAGAGATGTCCCAAGTTCCAGCAGGGCAGAGGGATTTCTTTACAAAACCCACAGCAGAAAATGTCATTTCCAGGTTTCCAAAAGCCACATAAACCACTCCAGCATCCCAATTTTCCAGACAGGGACGTCGCAGGGAGACAAACAATTCCAGAGTAAAGCTGGGTATGGATCTGGGAGGAGCTGGCACGGAAATCTCCTTTTCCCTGGCTGGAAGAATGGATCCTTACAGACACAACCTGCTGATCTCCAGGCAAAGTGCAGGAGAGAGTGGGAGCTGGGTGAGCCCCCACGGGGTGAAGGGTGACTGTCACTGTCACCGTGCCCTCAATCAGGATTTCCCTCCTGATGGATGTCCAGCTTTCCTGGACTCCTGGGATTTCCCCCTGGAGGATTTTCATCTTTCCTGGACCCCTGGGATTTCCCTCCTGAAGGATTTTCAACCTTCCTGGACTCCTGGGATTTCCCCCTGGAGGATTTTCATCTTTCCTGGACCCCTGGGATTTCCCTCCTGAAGGATGTCCAGCTTTCCTGGACTCCTGGGATTTCTCCCTAGAGGATTTTCAGCTTTTCTGGGCTCCTGGGAATTCCCTCCTGAAGGATTTCCAGCCTTTCTGGACTCCTGAAGGATGTCCAGCCTTCCTGAGCTCCTGGGATTTCTCTCCTGAAGGATTTCCAGCTTTCCTGGACCCCTGGGATTTCCCTCCTGAAGGATTTCTGGCCTTTCTGGCCTCCTGGGAATTCTCTCCTGAAGGATTTCCAGCCTTCCTGTACTCCTGTGCCCTTCAGGATGGCTTCCCAATTTAAAATCTGCTCTTGGGGTGCCCAAGGTGGCAGCTCTGCTGTCCCCTCTCCTGCAAAATCCAGCAAGAAAACCTAAATCCACAAATAAATGGGATAAATGCATCCTGCTCATTTCCTCTCTGCGGGAATTCAAGCACAGATAGGAGGAGGAAGAATTTTATGGCACTGAAAAAAAGAACCAAAACAACCCAAAAACCACCCAAACCCCCAAAATTATCACCCAGGCCTAAGTGACCTTTTCTGCTTTTTTATCCTGGTGGGTCTCCACAGCTCAGACTCTACCTAAGGCAATTTTCCACATTTCTCTGAGTGGGAAACAATAAATTGGGAGTGTCCCCACAGTGCCCTCCTTGTGACCACAGCTCTGCCAGCACAACCTCGGGGGCTCTGGGGCTGAGTGGGACATTCCAGCTCCTCTGAACCACGGCCAGGGGTGACCAAGGCACTGCCCAGAAGCAGATCCTTGATTTTCCAGATTTCCTACAAGCTTTGGGCACTGGCAGAGTCCATATTTCCCTGGAAAAGCCCACAGGAATTGCTGCCTGGGAGCAGGCAGAACCCAAATCCAAGGAAATCTCTCCTGATGTGATCCCATCGCTTTTTTCCACTTCAAAATCCCAAATGGTGCCACCAAGCCAGAAAAAAACTGGGAGAGAAACAAGAGCTGCTGTGAAGGGGGTGGATGGAGAGGTGAATTTGGGGAGGAAAGCACAAAAATAGTGATTGATTGTGCTGAAGGGTGGGATGCAGGGATGGTCTGGAAAAATGCATGGGATGGTCGGGATGGGGAGACATTTTTAAAGAACAGTTATCCTGAGATATGCAGAGGGAAGGCAAGGAGTGGAAAATCTCAGTTAATCACAAAACAAGGATGGGCCATGTCCTCAGGGAGGTGAGCCCTGCACAAATGTAAATGTAAATGTAAATCACAAATGATTTCATGCACGTTCAGCCCTTCGAGCCCCTCCCTGGACACGGCTGTGTCCACTCAGCAAGCACTGACACCTCTGTCACACCCAGAGCTGCCTCCAGAGGTGCAGAAATCGCCGGGAACATTCACCACCAACCCAAATCCACACAGGGAGCGGCTCCCGGGCTAAAAACACAACGAGAGAACGACTCGTAATGGCATTTCACCATCTGGATGTGGAGGAGAGCTGGGGGCTGCCGGGATGGGAGGAGCTGTGAGTGCAGGAGCTGCTCCAGAGCAGCTGTGCCTGATCCCTGAGCCAGTGATCCCTGATCCCTGAGCCTGTGATCCCTGAGCCTGTGATCCCTGATCCCTGAGCCTGTGATCCCTGATCCTGTGATCCCTGATCCTGTGATCCCTGATCCCTGATCCTGTGATCCCTGAGCCTGTGATCCCTGAGCCTGTGATCCTTGATCCTGTGATCCTTGATCCTGTGATCCCTGATCCCTGATGCTGTGATCCCTGAGCTTGTGATCCCTGAACCTGTGATCCCTGATCCTGTGATCCCTGATCCCTGATCCTGTGATCCCTGATCCTGTGATCCCTGATCCCTGAGCCTGTGATCCCTGAGCCTGTGATCCCTGATTCCTGATCCCTGATCCTGTGATCCCTGATCCCTGATCCTGTGCCTGATCCCTGATCCCTCATCCCTCATCCCTCATCCTGCGATCCCTGAGCCTTTACCTGATCCCTGATTCTGTGCCTGGAACCCAAACCAAAACCAAACTCCTCACCCAGCCCCTGCAGAGCCCCCAAACTAAACCCAAACTAAACCCAAACTAAACCCAAACTAAACCCAAACTAAACCCAGACTAAACCCAAACTAAACCCAGACTAAACCCAAACTAAACCCAAACTAAACCCAGACTAAACCCAAACTCAACCCAAACTCCTCCCCAGCTGCACAGGGACAGGAGGAGGGAAGAGGAAATACAGCACGGAGCTGCTGCGGGGTTGGCAATGCCAGGGGGGTGATGGGGGCTGCCTGCCCCTCTGCAGCTGCATTTTTGCATTTTTGACGGATTTTCGGATGTTTTGGGGATAAATTAAAGCTGCATCACTGCTAATGCAAGGCTGGTTGGACAGGTCGGGCCGTGGCACAGAAGTTCATGTGGGTGAGCACTCGCACTCAGCCCTGGGCACTGCTCCAGCAGCTCCCTTGGAAAATCAAATACAAACAGAATAAAACACGAGATAAAAAAAGGGGAAAACCAAGCAGCGACTCATCCAGCTGATTCATAAAATATTCACAGGGAAAGTCTAGCACAGAAATCCCCACGGATGACCTGTCTCACTCCCAGTCCTGTGCCCTCCCAGGGTGGATTGACCAATTTCCGCAGGGGTGACATTAATGGCTGGGGCTGACCCGGCCACTCCTGGCTCTACAAACAGCTCCTCCTGCAGTTCCTGCTCCCACTGCTCCCTTGTGTCATTCCAGGCTGCTCCTGTCCCTCTGTCACTCATCCCGGCTCTGACTCCAGGGCGTTATTCCCTGCACTCCCTGCAGGATCTCATCTCAGTGCCTCTGGAGAGATCGGAAAATTCCTGAAGAAATTGTTCTGGATTGAGGGCAGTTATGGAAACAAATCCATGGGAGGTCCCAGAGCCCCTCTGGAGCCAGGCTGGGAGAGCTGGAGAGGAGAAGGGTGCAGGGAGAGCTGAGAGCCCCTGGCAGGGCCTGAAGGGGCTCCAGGAGAGCTGCAGAGGGACTGGGGACAAGGGATGCAGGGACAGCAGGCAGGGAATGGCTTCAGCTTGGCAAAGGGGAGATTGGGGTGGGAGATTGGGCAGGAATTGTTCCCTGTCAGGGTGGGCAGGGGCTGGGCTCTAAATCTCCCATCCTGGGTCAATAATTCTCCTTTCTTTGTGACCCTCTTCTCTCACACAGACCTCACTGTAGTTCTCAATGCTGAGGGAAAAAAGGGAAATATCCACAAACCAACAACAGAGCCGCGGAGGAAACCTCATCCCCTGTACATTGTGCACATCAAAATTCACACAGAGCTTGGCCTTGGTGAATTCCTGGGACAAACCTCACCAGCCCTCAGCCTGAACTCCTTTATCTGCTCTATTTCTTCACCTCACCCCACAGCAGCTCTCCAGCCATCACAGGGCTGTGTTTTTAGGTGTTTTTAGGTCCTTGCTCAGTTCTTATTCGAGAAAATTTCCTATTTCATCAAGCCCAGCTGGCTGGCACACCCCAGGCCAAGGCTTTGCAGGTAACCCCACACTTGGAACGGCTCCTGGGGTTTTGTGAGGGGACTGAACCACTGATGAGAGCCTCAGGCTCTTGCAGCCTTAAACCCACCATAATTCTGCCATCAAATAGTTTGTTTAAGTAAGAATGTCAAGACACCCACAGACGTTGAAAAGCACTGATTTAAGTGCTGATCTGAAACATATGGGAGAAGTATTTGCACTCCGAAAGCGCCGCTACTGTGCTGCTCCCACAAGAGCAGCCACACAAACCAGGTTGGCCCGGGCTCTACGAGGAGTCAGAGCACCCAAAAACCAGAAAAAATCCTAAAATTTGGTAATATCCATCTAGTTGTTCCCTTATATCAAATATACAAAGTTAGGAACAGAGACAAGCTTTCAGAAACACCTGAATTTCCAAAAAAGCAGATGTCAGGGGAGAATCCCCAGGAGAGTTTGCCAAGACCCTGCCCCTAATCTGCCCCTTCTTCCCGTTTAAAAATCTTGGAGAAGATGATTTAGCCACACTTTACTCTCAGATCTTTATCATTTCCATCATTCTCAAGAATTCCACATCCCATCTGCCGTCCCCAGGACTCTCTGGTAGTCGATATTAATGAAAACTGAAAATCAACTACATTGGGAACACTAAAAAAAAAACCCAAAAACAAAACCAAAGAAACCCCAGTAACAACAACCAAAAAAATCCTCCAAAAATCCCAAAACCAACCAAACAAAAAATCCCCAAAGAAACAAAAACAAAACAAAAAACAAAGAAGCAAAAAAAAAAAAAAAAAATACCCAAAATCAAACTCCAAAAAACCCAAACAAAACAAACCCCAAGCTAAAAAGACACCGAACAGGAATCAGATCGACATCAGCCTTGCACAGAGAGTTATCTCCCCAAAATAATGTTTTCATCCTTAGAAAGTGACAGAAAAAAGAAGTCCCAGTTCAGAATTACATCCTCAGAGTCATCTTCCTGCCCTGCTCCCAGGGGAACACGGATGGAGTGTCAGGCACTGGGTCTGTCTGTTTGAAATCGGGTTCCTAATTGATTGCACAGGGCTGGAAATCCATTAAAGGGCTTCCATAAATCCCACCCCTGCACAGGAGAGGCTGCCTGGCCATGCAGATGTTAAGAACTGCCTGATCCTGAGTCAATCTGATTTAAATAAAAAAAAAAAAACAAGTTTGCCTGCTCCGATTTTCCACAGAATTAATGGCAGAGATTGTGTCAGAGCGTGGATGAAGTGCAAACCCCAGAGCCTGGAGCTCTGCCAGCAGCCCATGAATGCTCTGTTCACAGGCACAGCTCATTAGTGCAGAATTTTGGCCCCTGTCACCCCCGTGGCTTGGAGTCAGGCATTGTGTCATGCCTGGGAATCCAGGAGGAGGAAGGACAGCCCAGGTGATCACGGATTTGCTGCAGGACTTCACACAAATCCTTCTACTGTGGCAGTTCTTCCACTCCCACAAGTCTCTCCCCTGATAGGAGAGGCCTTTTCAGAAATCTTTATTAAACAAAAAGGCAAACTGCACTCTTGGTTGTTCTCGCTCTCCAGGTTGTTTATTATTTTCTGAGCAGCAATTTCTGCACACCAGGCTTTACACCAGCTTGGCCTGAGGGAGAAAAGGCACCAAAAAGCCCCAAACACACAGAATCAAGGTTCTCTTCAAGAGAATTCCCCCAATTCTCACCAAGAACGGACATTATTTCTACTTTTCTACCACTAACTAACTAAATTTCTATTCTACACTGCAGCAAATTGTGCCCAATAGTTCCTATGTCCCCAACACTGCATGTTCAGATATTCATGTTCAGATATCACGCCCATTCAGATATTTTAAAGGCATAACACAGTCGAGTTTCAGGCTTTGTGTGTCCCCTCACACACCAGGAAACGGGAGGATTGAGAGGAGAAGGGTTTATCCAAGAGTCCTGGTGAGTCAGGAGCCTCAATCCCACTTCCAGCACTCCGGGAGCTGTTGGGGAGGCCAGGGAACAGCTTGGCCAGGAACTGCTCAGCACAAACACAGCTGCTGTGACAGGAAAGGCACGGGGGGACATCCTCAACTCCCCAGGCAAGCCTGGCCAGGCCCTGCTGCCCCCAAAGCAGCAACAACCCGAGCTTGGAAAATCCTTTTTCATCCAGTGAAGGGCTGGGATGGAGCTGGGAAGGGGGCTGTGCTGATGGACTCACACCTGCAGGATTTAAAGGGGTTTGAGGGGGGGTTTAATGGGGTTTTTTTACTCCCCTGTCTCTAAGGAAGAAGGTTGGATGTGGGTGATGCTGCGTTGCTCTGCACAGACCCTTCAGGAACATTCCCAAAGGCACAAACTCAGGTTATTCCCCTAAAAGCAAGGAAAATCCAAATCTCCAAGCCCAGCACTCTGACAGCATTCCCTATCCATGGCAAGGTGTTGGGATGAGATAATCTTTAGGGCTCCTCCCAGCCCAAACCAGTCTGGGACTCCTTTTGTAACATCTGGGGTCGTGCCTGAAGCTCCATCTGTGATTCCACAACCTGGGAGCTGCTCCTGACAGAAAATAACCCTGTTTGAAAATGAATAACCCCAGGTTATTCCTGTATTACAGAAAATTTCTTCTTGGGGAGTTCATGGGGGGCAGGCCTGGCTCCTTTGGAGGGGATTTCTGGAGAGCTGCCAGCAGCTTTTGCTCAGATCAGCTCTGGCTTTGCTCTTCCTTCCTCCCAGCATCTCACCAGGAGTGGGTTAATGGATTTTGGAGCTGATGGGACACAGGGATGTCCCCAGGGGGCTTAGAGGGACATGAACCCTCCCCTTCTGCACTGCTGGTGAAATCCTGGCTGAAAAACGACCAAAAATTCCACACATAAACCCCACTTTTTAATTAAAATATCCTTTACAAAAGCAGCATAAACTCCAGTGCACTGGCTGATGCTTGAGGCTTTAAATTGCTGTTCCAGGGAGAGCCTGGCACGCCCAGGATGGGATTTCATGGGGGGCAGCCCTGCCTGTGGTGGGGGGTTGGAATGAGGTGGCCTTTAAGGTCCCTTCCAGGCCAAACCACTCCGTGATCCCATGATTCTGAGATTCCCAGGAGGGCTCTGCAGCCACAGGGCTGCCCGAAAAAAGGGGCAGCAGTGCCTGCTCAGCACTTCTCAGGACGGGGGAAATCCAGCAACCAAACCCCCAGGAGATGCTCCAGTGGATGCTGAGGGGTCAGCCTGGCACCACCAGCCCTCACGGAAAAGGCTGAGCAGCAATTCCTCCCAGCCATGGAAAGCAAACAGACTCAGGAAAACCCCTTCACTCAAAAATGTAAATTACAGGAATCGTTGGCTTATATCTAGGAATGGAGCAAAATATCCAGGCTGGGAGAGCTGGGGATGCTGAGCTGGAGAGGAGAAGGTTCCAGGGAGAGCTGAGAGCCCCTGGCAGGGCCTGAAGGGGCTCCAGGAGAGCTGCAGAGGGACTGGGGACAAGGGATGCAGGGACAGCAGGCAGGGAATGGCTTCAGCTTGGCAAAGGGGAGATTGGGGTGGGAGATTGGGCAGGAATTGTTCCCTGGCAGGGTGGGCAGGGGCTGGGCTGGAATTGCCAGAGCAGCTGGGGCTGTCCCTGGATCCCTGGCAGTGCACAAGGACAGGCTGGAGCACTCTGGGACAGTGGGAGATGTCCCTGGGTTGTCCCTGGGTGGGATTTAAGTTCCCCTCCAAACAAACCATTCTGTGAATTCTGTTGAAGCCCAACCCTGCTCCACAGAGGTGTGCTCCCATTTCAGGCACTGCCCTGGGGCTCTGAGTGAGTTCACTGCCAGGTTCACAGGTAAATTTGGGGCCTTTGTGCAGTGCCAGGACTTGAACTCCAGGATCCTTGTGGATCCTATCCTGGATAATCCCTGATTCCGGATTTCATGTTAAATAAAGGAGCATCACCCTTGGGCAGCTGGAAGTGCCTCGGATTCCCCCTCCCCGAGTCCTGTGTGTGCTCCAAACCCTGTCTTTGGGATGAGGCAACCCTTCCAAAACAAACAGGGAGAATTCCCCACTCACAGCCCCACTCTGAGCATCCCTCTGGAAGTGAAAATTCCTCCTTGTGGATCTGTGGGTTTTTTCCATGGGGTGGTTCTTTAAGGTGGGAGTGCCAGGATACTCAGATAGTTGTGCCTCCAATCATAATGTTACAAACATAAATGTGCTTTTTTTCCCTTAAAATAGGAAAAAAAGCAAGTTTTCCAAAGAGAAAATGTAGTTTTCACCATACATGGCACGGCTTTGGGGATGTCAGTTAAAGTTTTTAGCTTTATATATCTTGCTACTGTTTTCCCCACTGGTTATAATTAACTAATTAAATAAAGCAGCTAATTGTCCCCATCACAGCACAGAGGGCTGGGCTGTGAAGCAGAAGGACAGGAATTGAGCATCCCCAGCCCTCTGCTCTCAGATTGCAATGGCAGCAAACGGGGAGCAGGTCCCTGAGCAGACCCTGAGAGCTGCACAGACCCCACTGTCCCTCCAGGTCGATACCAATCTCGGGTTTCACCATGTCAGATTGCAGCATGGGCACCCCAGGGGGGTGATGAAGGTGACACCGAGCCACCAAGGAACCCACAGCACTTCTGCTGGCCAGCCTGACCTTCAGAGATCGTTTTCCCTGCTCCAGAGCACCACAGCATCCCTGAGGACAATCCAGAGGATGTTTTGATTGGCTCCTCCAGGAGCTCAGGCATTGACCTGGCTGTTTAATGGTTCCCCCCAAACCCAGCCCGAGGAGCCTCCAGCCCATCCTTGGGGTGTTAAATGACTCTAAACTCCCAGGAAAAGGCTGGGGCCATCTGCTCAGAACGGGGATTGATCCAGCCTGACACAATTCCACGATTTCAAATAAAAAGCTGCGGCTGAAATTACCCACGGAGTGACCTCAAGGTTTGCTCTCCAGGAGGAATTTGTTTTTCAGCAGAAAACTCCATGGATCCCACCCCAGCAGAGGTTAAGGGAGGACCATGCACGTCCCTCCTGAGGCCTCCAGAGAACCAGAGACTCTGCAGAGCCTCTGCAGAGCCTCTTCCGATCCAGAGGCTGCTGCTGGAAGGGCTGGGATCTCCCCAGGAGCTGGACACATCCACAGCCAGCTCCTCCTGGCAGCCCCATCCTGGGCTGGCACCACAAATCCTTCATGCAGAGAGTGGGGAGGGATGGACTGAGCCCCACTCCCAGCACTCCTGAGCCCTGATCTAATCCAGGCATGAACCTCCAGGCTCAAGGAGCCTGGAAATGTTGGATCCAAACCCTTTCCCAGGGGGAAAATTAAAGGAACCCTCCACTCCCAGAGCTGTGGAGGAGACACCTCCAAAGGAGACAAGGGGAGCCAAGCTGCCCCCAGCGCTCTGGGGGTTCATGAATTCCTCCCTGACAAGTGGGGATGGTGAAAAGAGGAAATTTGGCTTTTCTGGTCTTCCCTGAAAGCGAAGGAATAAAATTCCAGAGAGTAGAAGGAGAAATCTCGGAGATGGACCTGGAAGGGCTCTGAGGAGTGTGGCAGAGAGGGAAAGTGATGGGATTGGGGAAGACAGAAGACTCTACAGAGGGAAAAGTGTTGGAGACGGCAGAGATAAAGGCAAGAGCTCCAAAGAAATAAAAAATGAGGGGAAGAAGGAGCCAAGAGAGTTGCAGCAAATGCACATTTTGTGAATTTCTTTATAACCTCACTCCTCGGTGGAGACAACAAGGCATGAGATGGATGCAGAAACTTTGAATCCAACTGCATCCCCCTGGAAGGATGGGCCTGGCCAGCAGCATTCAGTGTGAAACCAATAAATAACGGAGAAAATGAGTCAAGGAAGACATTTTTATGGGGGGGAAAAAAAAAAGTAAAATAAGAGAGTGAAATAATGTCTTGAAAATGGCTGCACTTATCAAGAGATGGCCTGGAAAGGGAGTCTGATCCATTCAGGAGCTTGGAGAAGGCACCAGGAACCCTGTGGATTTATCTGCAGGGAAAGGTCCTGGCAGAACCCTGGGAAAGAGCAGTAGGGAAAGGTCCTGGCAGATACCTGGGAGAAAGCAGAAGGAAAAGGTCCTGGCAGAACCCTGGGAAAGAGCAGCAGGAAAAGATCCTGGCAGATCCTTGGGAGAAAGCAGGAGGAAAAGGTCCTGGCAGACCCCTGGGAGAGAGCAGGAGGAAAAGGTCCTGGCAGATACCTGGGAGAGAGCAGGAGGAAAAGGTCCTGGCAGACCCCTGGGAGAGAGCAGGAGGAAAAGGTCCTGGTTTCTGGGGCTGAGCATCCCGACACCAGAAACCTGGAGCGCCTGGAGCAGCGTGGGAGCACAGCCTGTCCTGCTGGTCCTGGGCAGCTCCTCAAAATCCAGACATGGAATTCAGGCACGGAATTCCTTGCTGGGATGTGTCCCCACAGTGCCTGGCACTGTGTCACAGCCGGAGGGACACGGTCAGAGCTGCGGGAAGTTTCAAAGTGAGCCCAGCCCAGGCTGACGCACTGCCTGGTGCTGGGTGGCACAGAGCACCTCGGGGTGCTTTGGTTTGTGTCTGTCACACGAAAGGACGTGGGCTGAGTGTCCCCAGCCCTCTGCTCTCAAATTCCACCCTGGGAATGGCAGCAAACAGGGAACAGACAGACCCTGAGAGCAGCACTGACCCCGCTGTCACTGCGCTGTGACAAAGCCACCCCTGTGTGAGCACAGCACGAGGGGACAGCACTGAGGACCCCCCTCCCCGAGGTGCTCTGCGAGGGGCAGGGACGTTTTCAGTCCTGATAATGCTGAGCTGCTTTAATCAGGGCCAGGAAGGAATGCAAGAGTCCCCCTGAACAACCTCAGGGACAGCCCAGTTCAGGGGAACTGAGGTTCCCATGGGATTGAAGGGGATCAATCCCATCCCAGTGGGTCCCATCTGCCACAGGAGGGTGACAGAGATTTACTGAGCCCATCAAATCTCTCATTCTGCTGCTCCCTGAGTCATGTCAGGCCACAGCCACGGCAGGGTTGGCTCTGTTTGGTTCTTTGGATCTCCCTGCCCAAACCTGAGCGGGGCACACAGAGCCCACAGCTGGAGAAGAACCGAGTTCTCCTGACCAACAAGCAGCTTTCCTGTCCCAAAGCACGGATTTTCCTTCTTGCTTTGCTAGTTTGACCATCTGCTAATGAGGTATTGTCAAATAAAAGCAAATTTCATCTGGTAACTGCACAAAAACCACAGGCACAGCCTCACAAAAGCCTTTTCCTAACCCACAGAAACCAAGACCACCCAACAGCAAGGGCAGAACTGATAAATCCTGCTGGATATTGCTTGCACCGATTTGGTCCCCCTCTGCAGCACCCAGGAAGGATGATCTTTAATTGCAACCCACAGACACATTGCTTCTGAGCTACTTTTTAACAATTTTAAAAGAAAGAAACGGCAGCATTAGACCAGTGCTGAATTCCTGAGGCACCCTCTGAATTACCTGGAGCCAAGGTTGAAGATACACATCAAATTAAGGCCTTGCCTCCATTCTGGTTTGAGCTATTTCGGTTGGGTGGGATGGAAATCACAGGAACAAAACCCTTCTTTTGTTCCCCACCCAAACCCCAGGCATGAGGAACGACCTGCCCAGATCCTGCTGGGAATGGAACACCATCAGGAACATCATTTTTCAGGAGAAAGCTCTGGAAAGATTGAGGAGCTACAGAGTGTACCTCTGTCACTTCAGAGACAGCTGCGAGATGGATTTGTGCTCTTCACTCAACCACCCACTCAGAAAAGAGATCCAGGTGACTGCTGACTTAGAGACAGCTCAAAAATAGGAAATTAATGCACTCCAGATCTGGAGGGCTGAGTTTTCACAGTGGCTGTGGAAAATAAACTGAAATCCAGCTCCATCTGCTCACCTCCACTGGCACCTTGCCATCATTGTTACAACTCTACACAAAGTGTGAGACAGCAGAAGATAAATAAAATGAGACACTCACCCTCCTTCAAAGATCTTGATCCTCACCGGCTCCCCTCGCTTGGTCACAAGAGCCTCTTCATCTGATTTTCCCCTTTTCTCCTCTTCCTTCTCAGCTCTAGTTATATCTTTTCGACCTTCATTAGAAAGGAGCGAAGGCAAATGAACCTATCTCCCCAAAAGAGCAAAACAATCCATGATTACAGACAAAATCACTGACAGGCAGAGCAAACAGCCCCAGCAGAGCCAGCAGTGCTGCCCCTGACACCCAGGGCTGGATTTGGGGCACCCTCCTAACAAATGGGGCCCTGATTCTGGATTTGGGGCACCCTCCTAAAAAATGGGGCCTTGGTTCTGGATTTGGGGCACCCTCCTAACAAATGGTGCAGTGATTCTGGATTTGGGGCCCTGAGGGTTGTGCTGTATTTACTGTGACCCCTGACAGGTTTTTTAATTGCTCCCTCCAGGTTTTCCAGCTCTTGCCAACTGGAAAAATGAAGGATGAAGAGAAGTGTGGTGACTCTGAGCTTGTGGGGTCTCTGTTCCCAAATCTCTGTCCCTGGGTAATGCTCTCTCTGAAATACACATCTGGAAGGTCTGGAGGGGAGGCATCTGCAGAATTCATACACTGAACCTCCGGGTTTCCCCCACATTCACACACACTCACACAAATTTGGATTTCAGCCACCTCAGCCTGACATAAATCACTCGCCAGGCAGCGCTCCCGGGTGATTTCCTTTCACTGCATCCCCGCTGCCAAGGGCACAGTGCAGAGAAAGCCACAAAACCCACGGGAGAAAAGAATCCTCAACCTCCCCACACGTTCCCAGGGTCAAATCTGCTTCTTCACCATTAAATTGCCACTTGTTGAGGAGGTTTTGTGTCTAAACCTTGTCTAGCCCGGGGTTTAAGTCATGCCCTGACACCTCACCTACATGATGAACGTTGTTTGTTATAGGATGGACCTAAACATCAAAGCTGCCTCTGTGGGTCTGGGTGGGATGAGGGAGAGCTCCCCACACCTGGAATGAAACACTGGGATGGCCTAAATCCTGGGACAAAACCAAGGAGAGCTCTCCACACCTGGAATGAAACTTTGGGATGGCCTAAAACCTGGGACAAAACTAAGGAGAGCCCTCCACACCTGGAATGAAACATTGGGATGGCCTAAAACCTGGGACAAAACCAAGGAGAGCTCTCCACACCTGGAATGAAACTTTGGGATGGCCTAAAACCTGGGACAAAACTAAGGAGAGCCCTCCACACCTGGAATGAAACTTTGGGATGTCCTAAAACCTGGGACAAAACCAAGGAGAGCCCTCCACACCTGGAATGAAACTTTGGGATGTCCTAAATCCTAACAGGACAAACCCAAGGGTCTCCAGAGAAAGGAAAGCAGGTGCCTTTCCCCCAGGTCACTTCTCACACAGTAACTCTGACATTCCCCTGAATCCACAGTCCTGGCTCCTCACACTATCTGTAATTTATGGAAAAAGGCATCTGAGAGCGATTTTAGAGGAGTTTTGGCCCAAAGGCAGCCCCTGAAGCAGAGCTGGTCACTCTTGGCTCTGGCTGGCAGATGTGGCAGCTCCCCAGGTGATTCACCTGCCCCACCTCAGCTCTGTCTGTAGGGGGGTGAATCACCCCAGTGGAGCCTCTTTGTCTCCCCTGGTTTTGGGGGCAAGCCACAGAGTGAGCAGCTCCAACAGAGACCTGCAGGATCCAGTGGGATGTACCCCAGCCCCAGGAGGAGGGATGGACTCACTCAAAAATCCCTTTGCAAAGCCGGGGTCAAGCATTTCAAATCTGCCCAGGAATTTCAGGAACTCAGCTCAGAGCATTAACTGCACCCAGGGCTGCTCCCTGTCCTTGGGGCCAGATCAGCCCCATGGACACTCCAGCCACACACCCATCCTAGAAGCCTCCTGGGAATGGTCCCTGTGCATCCTATGTCCCTAAAAGTGCCAGGAATTTCATGACAAAAGGCCCGGAGCAGAACAATGCCAGGAACCATTTGAGCCATTTAACTTCAGGAACGATCTTGAGCTGGTGGCTCCGGGCATGGAGGTGACAGAGAGGAAATCAGCAGCAGGAGACACTCAGAACCCTCAAAAATTAAAGTTTTAGGGTTGTGACTTCACCTCCTGATAGGAGCTACGGGCTCAGAAGGCTGCCAGGGGCAAGCTTCCCAGGTTTACTGAGGAATACAAAACAATTGACTTGCTAGATGTAGCACGAGGTTTATTTATTGCAATTTTCGAAAGCACAAAAACATTGACAGATGAAAGGCACCAGAGAGCCAAAATCATACAGTCACTACTATCCCCTTTTACAATCTTGTTGGAATTTACAGAGTGTGCAAGCCCCAGTACAGTGTCACCAGCCATCCCTACATGCACGCTGGAGCCCGCAGCCACTCCAGAATTCCAGAATCATCCGCTCAGCAAATCCCACTGGAAATTTAAACCCCAAGCCAAGGACGGAGACAGCATATCCAGAACTACTCCTTGCTGCATGCATAACTGTACAAAATACCAGAGCTTTTTTTTACATCTCCTGGGAGGTCGGCTGACAACCTGGAGTTACACAAAATTGGGGAATATTGACGGGAAGGAGCCAGAGTTGGATTCCCAGCCCTGGAGTGATGCTACTGCTACTGCACATCCTGGTTCCCTGCCCGTGCCAACCATTTCAAACCCTGCACGGAGGATTTCCCTCCCACTGATCACAAATGAGTTCTGTGCTTGGCAGGAATTTGGATTTATCTCCACTGCAGTTCTCAGGGATTCTGCCAGGGCTGGGTTTAGGATCTGCTGCTTCCCAGGTGAACCGGGGCAGGGCAAACGCTTCCTTTTGAAAATTGTGCCAGGAGGAACCTGATCCTGCATTTGGAGGGCTTTGGTGAGGAGGTTTAGGAGGCTTTAGGGGGAAATGCATGCAGTGAAATGTGGGTTTGGGTGAGTGAGGGCTGAACCGTTGCTGTTTAACCCTTTCCCTTCAGGGCAGGAGGGTCTCAGATCTCTGGACACACACTGGGGGTGGGTTTTAGCACCATGGCAAAGAGCAGAGCTCAGAGCAGCACAGGCACTTCCTCTAGGGATTGAAATCGAGGATGCTACGGCACCACTCAGATAAAACCCTTGGAAAAATAGTGCATAAATCTCAGCGTGGTTATTGCACTGCTCAGGTAATTATCTGCCCCTGTGTCCCTGGAAATCTGTCTCTTGGATTTCTGCAGGAGAGCGATGGAAATGCTGAATAGAAATAAAGATTTATTGAATCAAAGCGACTCTACTGTGTATTTTAAGACATATTTATAAGCAGCAGCTGCAGCAGCGATTATGATAAATTTAATATTCAGAGTTCATTTCATGACACAGAAATAAAATGAATAATCCATCAATATAAATTGACTTGAGATGAATATCAAATTGCAAAATCTTTAGAGCGATTCTGTTTGCTAATCTACATGAACATGATCTGGATTAAAGGGATCTGTTTGGTTCAGCATTAAGCAGGACGGGTAAAGTCTGGCTTTAAAATGAGATACATAAAATTAGGCAGCTCACAGGAGGGTCATAAAGACTTCTGTGCCCGTGTGGGCAATGCCTGGGGGGAGCTCTGCCCCTGGGAAGCCACTGTGAAGTCTTAACTCTAAAGCCAGGCATAAAATATCCTTAAATACCTGGAGAAGCAGGTGAACAGCAATGGACCAAACGGACCAAACCACAGGGGTGTTTAACAAAATGTGTCTGACCCGCTGAGGCACTTTAATAAATGTCACTGCCAGCCTTTGTGCTTCTTCAGGGGACTAAATACACTTGCAAATCTCCCTTTAATATTTTTTAAATACTTTTAAGCATGCCTCTCCATGTTCATTAATGTGAGATGAGCAGATGCACAACCAGACAGAATCCCATTTCCCCANTGCGATTCTTTTTTTTTTTTTTTTTTTTTCTTTTCTCTTTTCCATTTCTAACATGAAAAATGTAGGGAATTATAACAGCGTTTAAAAAAAAAAAAAAAAAAAGCTGTAAAGCTGTTTGAAATATCAAGACAAATGCAAATGAAGTCTAATCCTTAGTGCTGGAGCGGTGATGGTTCGTGGGGTGGTGGTGATTCCTACTTTTTGGGGTTACAAAGCAAGTAGGAAGTGGAGAACAGAAACCTGGCCTCGGAGCAGGCTCTCCTGCCTCCTGGCTTGGGGTTTCAGTGGGGTTTGGGTTCTTCACTCTAAGAGCTTCACTGAGAACAGGCAGCGGGACGAGTAGACCCCAAACAACCTCAGCACAGCCACGCCCCGGCCCTCAGCCCCCTCTACCCACGCATCCAAATGGATCAGGACAAAGAGATAGGATTGCATTACCTCGGTCATTTTGGGCTTCCTGGAGCTGGCCGGCACCAGCCTGCCCGCCTCAGGCCGTGGGGCAGTGGCCATGGTGTAGGTCTCCTTGCTCACCTTCTGCTTGGACCTCAGCAGGGCCAGGGCTGCCTTGGTGGACACCCCGGGCAGGTTGGGGTTGTAGAGGCTGACGCACCAGCTGGCGTACACCGAGGAGCGGCCATCGGCTTGCTGGGTGTGATTTGGCTTTATGTAGTTTAAATAGCACCAACTGACATTAGTGGTTGTGTGGAGACTGGGGAACTGCAGGACCTTCTTGGTGTCTGGGCCATCCCGAGCCTTCCCCGCGCCGGCGGCGCCCTCGGGCACGGGGGCAGTGCTGGCAGGGGTGGGTGGAGGTTGCTCCACCGGTTCTTTGGAGTCTTCCTTCTTCACGGGCTGCAGGGGCTCCTGGCTGAGGAACTGTTTGCCAGCTGGCTGCTCGTATTCCTGCAGCGCCTCAAAGCTCGGGGAACCTGAGCGGGACACTGCCTGCTGGGAAGTGCTCGGGGTTTCCTTTGGCTCCGACTGCTCCACGGACACACTGGGTGGTGTCTCAACCTCCACCCTGTCTTGGCTTTCTGCAAGGAAGTGAGATTTATCCTGCTTTTTCCCTTCCTCTGTTGCACTGGGTGGCTTCACCACTTCCAGCTTCTCTTCTGCTTCAGACACTTCTTCCTCCTTCACTCTCTTCTGCTGCTGGGTCTCCATCGTTAGCTCCAAACTGCCGGCTGGGGACAGCATCCTTTTGCTCCCCCCAACTGTGGAGGGGCCCCCTTCCAGGCCGAGGACGCTGTCTGAGGGGCAGGTGAGGGGCATGTAGCCCTTTCTTTCTGGTAAGGGCAGGGGTACTCTCAGGTACGGGCTCTGGAAAAGGCTTCTCTGCTCCTCTGTGATCATCTGGGCCAGGTCAAAACCCAGCCCGTGGACGTCAGCGCTGCACACCAGGGCGCCCTTGGGTTGGCGGTCATCGAATTTGGGGAGGACGATGGTGGAGGAGCTGCACTGGGACTGCGTGACCAGGATCTGGGAGAGCGTGGTGTACATGGCGCTGCCGTAGGAGGGCATGTTGGTCTGGATGCGAACGGGGACAACCAGGGACACCATGGGCTCTGTCCGGGTGGGGACAACGAGCTGGGTGACGGTGACAGACAGCGCGGGGCTCGCTGTGCAGGTCAGAGGGTGCAACCTGCTGTCCGAGTCATAATCCGTGCACGGGGACAGGCTGGAGCTTCCTGCTGCCGAGAACAAACTGGATTTGATCTGTGGCAAATGTCCACCAGCATCACCTGGCAAGTGGAGAGCAAACTGAGACTGGAGAGGCAGGAAAAAGGCTGAGGGGATCGGGGAGGAGCCGGGGTAGTGCACGGGCAGGAATGAAGGGTGCCTGAAGGACACCTCGGCAGGGTGAGACATCAAGGGAGGAGCGATGTGGAGTGGGCCTGGGTGGATGAGCGTTTGCGGGAGGGGCAGCGGAGGGGTCTGGAATATGGAGGGAGGGATCTGAGGCATGGAGAACTGGGCAGAGAGGATGTCAGACATGGTGTGTGCAGCAAAGAGCTCTGCAGACTGCCCTGGCTGCGGCAGGAGGTGCTGGTAGGGGAATATGGAAACCTGGGGGGCCATGAAGTGCTTCTCGTGCAGCGTCAGCTGTGGCACGGGGTGGTGGAACACCTGCAGAGCCTCTGTGTATGGCGGGCTGTAGGATGGCTCGGGGCTGTCCTTTGGCTGGCTCTTGTCACTCGGGTAGGTGCCGTGAGAGGGCAAAGGGGAGGATGAGGTCGGCTGATGGGGCAAAGTCGTGGCAGGAGATTTACTTGAAGAAGGAGCTGGATCCTCCGTGTCCGGCCAGCCCGGCGGGGCCGGGTCTGGCTCGTGCTCCGGGTGCCTGGTGAGGGATGCCTGCCGCACCAGGAAGCATTTCCTCCTCTCCTGGGGGGCCGAGGAGGTGGAGGGACCAGGGGTGGAGACAGGAGTGGATGACAAGCTCCCGTAGTCGAAGGATTTGCTGCGAGTCTCTGACATCTGGGAAGGGTGGGACACGTTGGGCGTCTGCTCGGAAGCGGATCTCCGCATTTCCCTGGAGTGGTGATGGTGGCTGGGGACCATCAGCATGTGGGAGCCAACGCCAGGAGGTTTTGGGTGGGATTCGGAGGGCTGGCTACTCGACTCTGGCTTGGTGTGGTCATCCCGATCAAAGGAGATGGAGTGGCTGGAGCCGTGGGATAGGCTGCTCTCCTGGCTGGGGCTCCGGGTGAGAGAGACGGACTCAAAGCTGGACTCCCCGGAGGACTGGGCCATTTCTGCCAGCCGGAGCCGCTTCTTCTTGGGTGGAAGTTTCTCTGCAGGGAGCTGGGAAAGAGTCTGGCTCCTCTGCGGCCACTGGAATTCCTCGGTTTTCTCTGGCTCCTTCGGAGGAGGTTCTGGCTCTGTTTCTGGTCTGTCCGGCTCTTCCGTGACCAGAATCTCAGGGACCTGGATGTTGGGCTGGCGGACCAGCCTGGGCTGCAGGGAGTGAGGGGGGCGGCTGTGCTGGGGCGTGGGCTGAGGTGGGAACTGGGACAGGGGTTTGTCCTCTTCCAAGCTGCCGGGCTGCTCGATGGAGTCTGACTTCTCAAAGGAGCTCGTGTGCTGGATGACAGAGATCTCCTTGGAGGTTGTTCTCCTCTCTTTGCCCTCCGCGCTCGAAGCCGGTTTGGTGTTCCTGGAATGGAAGCTGGCACTGGCCTCGGAAGGTGCGGATTTTCCCGAGTCTGCTGGTGACTTCATGGGTTCACGGGTCAGGTTTAGAGCCACATCAGACGAGGCCAGGTTTGCAAACTGAGCGCCTGGGCCGGTGCTGGAGGAGGGAGTGTCAGACAGTTCGAACGCTGGAGGTTCCTCGTCATCCCCGAGGCTCTTCTCCTTCCGCCTCTTCCGCAGCGGGGTGAGCTCCAGGGTGCTGCCCAGCTTGTAATGCATCATCTGGGGCCACACGTCGGGATCCGCTGCGCTCTTCTCTGGCTCTGACGAGGTGTGGGACGTGGCAGAGCGGGGTTTGGAGAGCTGCAGTTCTGAGCAGTAGTACTTCTTGTGGGCCTCGTAGTTGTCCCTTTTCTTATAGCGAGCGCCGCACACGTTACACTCGTACATGAACCCTTTCGCCTTCGGGCCCTTGCGGGACTTTTTGGTAAGGTCGCTTTCCTTGGTTTCAGGCTCCTCGGGAGGTTTGGGGACAGTTTCTTTGCTGGCAGAGCCGACCTCCTCCGAGACGTATTCCACTCCCAAGGGGAGCTCGATGGCTGGTTGGCGTTTTAGCATTCGAGGGTGGGAGGAAAACGCTTGGCTGCGGCTTAAGACTTCCGGCTCCATGATGTGATCATCGAATGAGTAGCTACCTCTAAAGGTGTGTGGGGAGCTTATAGTGCATGCAGCAGAAGGCATTGAGTGGCTTCTTAGGAGAGGCACTGTCTCTGTGGCACTGTGGGATTGCTGAAGTGACAACAATGATTGTTCGGGCTTCATTTTTTCACCGTGGGACGCCAACGCTTTGGCTGCATCCAGCTGGCTGCTGGACCCAGACTTGATATCGAACTGAAAGGGTTCTCTGTACGCACCAGACTTGGGGGATTCAATGCTGCTGCGCCTGGATAGAGAGCTTCTTCTGGGCTTCACGCTGTCGATTTCACTGGTATCCACGACGGCTTCGTTAATGGTAATTAGCTTAGTGATGTGTTCGATCACCTGTGTTCTAGGCACAGACAACGGGACCATGCTGGGCTTCTCATCACCAGACAGGTGTGGGAACCCCTGGGTGGTGTTTGCAGCCAGCGCCGCCGTCCTTTGCCCGATCCTCCCGCACTTCCCGAAGATGATCTCGGCGTAGGATTTGGCGTTGGTGTTGGGAGGGCTGATCTGCTGCTCCGCGCTCTCGGATCGGGAGAAGTACCCGGACTCCGTGCTGCCTTTGCTGCCGGGGCTCAGGAACGCCTGCTCGTCGATCACCTTCTTACGCTCGCTCAGGCGCAGCGCCAGCTTCTGCTTGATGGTGTGGGTGTCCTCGGACTTATGGCTCAGGGCGTGCTCCGACGACGGCTCCACGAACTGGGAGCTGTCCTCGAGGGACTGGGACATGCTGGAATGGGACAACGAGCAGCGGTCGTGGCTGGAGCCTTGGCTCCCTGCGCTCAGCAGGCTGCTGGAGAGCAGGGTGTGCTTCTGCCTGGGCGGCAGCTCCACGGCGTGACCCGACATCGCTGCCGTCTCCTCCTCCGAGTCCGTGCTTTCCCCTTCTGTGGGCTCCTCGAATTCCTCCCCGCCGATCCGCTCCATCTCCAGGCTGGATGGGTACATCTCTGCCCCCATCCCTGAGGCCAGCCCAGCTTTTATCCGGTGAGCGTGAGACTTCCTGTGTTTGTACAAATTGCTCTTCGTCTTGAAGGAGAAGCCGCATGGAATGCAAGGGTAGGGCCTCTCCCCCGTGTGGGACCTGATATGTTTCTGGAGCACGCTGGGCTTGGCGCAGGGCCTGCTGCAGTACTGGCAGATGTACTTGCCCGGCTTCTGAGGCTTCTTCTCCTTCTTGTGCACCTCCTCAGCTTGTTTTAGGGACACCTGGGCAGGGCGGGGGATGAAAACCTTCTGCACGGCCGGCATGTCCTCTGTGGGAATGATGGGCGAGTGGGATGGGAGGAGCTGGCCGTGGTGGGCGTGCAGCCCAGGGGATGGGAAGGAGCCAGAGGGTCCTGGCCTGACTGGATCAACTAGCTGCCATGTGGGACCTTCCAGGACATGCTCCGGCTTCCCCGGGGACATAAATGCTGGTGCCAGTGCGTGCTGCTGAAGCTGGGGGACGTGGGTGGGGTGGTCGAAGGAGGAGGGCTTGGGTTGTTTCTGGTGGCCGGGCTTCTCCTGAGGCTCCTCTCTTGGAACGGGCAAAGAGCCGGAAAAGTGCTGCTGGGAGATGATATCTCGGAGAGGGGTTCCTTGGGAAGGAGCAGAGCTGCCCTGGTATGTAGTTGGGGATGAAATACTGCCTTGGAAAGCCTCTCCTTTGGGAAGCCTCTTTCTTGGACTTTCCTCAGCCTTTTTTGTGCTCTTCTGGCTTTGTTCAGGATCCATGACCTTAAAAGGGTCTTTGAATGCTATTTCGGGAAGGTTTTGGCAGGCTTCATTTATGAATAATAAAGGTCTCCTCTGTAGATTCCCTGTTTTGCCTGCATTTGCTACGAAGCTGGAGCCGCCAGGAGATGGTTGTTGATTTAAGATTTTACTAAAGTGTCACTAGTTGCTATTTGATTCAAAATAAAAAACGTTTCAAGGTCAATAAAGTTCACATTGGTAACACATGACAAACTACTTCAAAGAGAGAAAACTTTCCAAAACTTTCAGTCCAAATATTTTCCTTGTGAACTTGGTTAAGGCTTTAAACCTTGCCATTTTATTTCAGTTGACAGTGGCAAGCCTTCAAAGTCAAGATGCAACCCACAATGTGTCTCTTGTTTGTTATGCAAACCTTTGAAAACTTGAGACTTTAGTGCTCATCTCAGAAAGATCCTTCTTTTCTTTTTTTTTTTTCTTTTTCCTCTCTCTCTCCTGTGCAAGGAAAATAACACTGAACGGTGGATGTCTCCCTGTGTCTTCCTTCTGTTCCACTTTGGAGTTCAAAAGCCTTGGAAAAGTATTTCCCACATTTCTGTAATTACATCCAAAAGAAAAACAAACAGAAAAAAAAAAAAAAAAGAAAACTGCTTTAGCTTTTGTGTGTAAGTAATTAACCACTGCTCATCCTGGGGGGGGTTAACAGTTAATATTTTGCACACAAATAATTCAGAACAACTCATTGAATGTCTGCCATTCACCAGACATTATTTTTTAATGGTAACCTAAACATAAATTGCAAACCTCAGGGACTCGGTTTAATGCTCACAAGACCTGGCTCTGAGGCAGCAAGCAAAGACAGGAACTTGAAACAGAGACAGTTTGGAAAAATGCATTAAAACGCTTTCAAACTCGAGTTCCTCCTAATCTCCTGCAAACATTTAGGGGTTTAAAGTTTTCATAATTGCATTTCCCTTCCAAACTGACTGACTCCAAAGCTCTGCCTCTCGCCTCTTACATCCCTGACAAATAACAAGGCAGCTCCTCTGGATAAAAGCTGCTCTTGAGCTGTGCTAATCTTCTGTGTCACCTACAACAAAGGCAGGTAAAGAGGAGCTTTTATCGAAGTGTTGCCTCTTTAATTTCCTGCCTTTTGTCCCCAAACAAAGGTGCAAATCCAATTTCTGCCGCGCACACGTGCGGCGCCTCATCATCGTGGGCTGTTTCTTGAAGTGAGCGTGGATGGGACCTCTCCAAACCTATTAACCACCCTCCGTCAGCAAACACAGCTCAGGATGGGAAACTCCAGGAGGGAATTGCCCTGGAATCGGCCCGTGTCTCCAAGAGATGGAGTGGAAGAGGGATGCTCTGAAGGAAAAGAAAGGTGGCGCTTTTTTAATGAAGCTAATTGATAGGGGTGATATAAATTTATTATATATTTATATATAATTTTTATATATATTGATATGTATTATATAGATATAAATTGATATAAATTTAAAAATTTATATTGGCAAATGGATTCTTGCCCTCCTTTCTGAAGGTATTGCCTGCCCTGAGGTGCAGTGCCTTGCTAGGACAGGATTACACCGGATTAATTAGAGGAAATTGCTGTGTTCCCCGGGGATGGGGCTGAAGTGCAAGTCCAGCAGAGCAGGAAGGAGCAGGGCACTGAGATTTGAGCTCAGTGATGGCCCAGCTTCCTCCTGGAGGGTGAAGAGCCTGCAGGAGAAACCACAAAGTCCTCCAGGGATTCCTCACTCCTCATTCATTCCTACAACCCTGTGGAGTCAGTGAGGAAAGGGACATGGAGTTTAAAGGGATTTAGGTTAATTTAGCAGAGCCTAATTATACTGGGCACATCGTGACCAACCAGACTTCCCAAAAGTTCTGAACACTGTCACCTCAGGTGGCCAAATTTGGGGTGCAAGTCCTTGGACACAACTGTCTCATGGAGAGAGCAGGGACCCAATGGGGACAATGGATCCCTCAGTTCAGGGACACGCTTCCCCTGAAATGTCATTTTTTACTGGCTGGGTAAGTGGCTTCTCTTCCCACATCTCAGGGAAATGACACAAAACCAGTCCTAGCCTGGAGCTTCACCTTCCATTTCCTCAAATCCAACTCCTGCTCCCTTCCAGCACCAGCTTCAAGCTTCTCAGGACCTGCAGAGCACCTGCTCCTGCCCTGACATGCTGAGGAAGTCAGGCTCATTGCTGTGAGGAGGATTTAATTACATTTTTGAACCCCTTTTTCAGAGAGCCCTCAATGCTGACTAACCCTGGCCGTGGTCTGGGCTAGACTTTGAGCCCAGCGTTTGTTCAAGATCAAAGGAACTCGTGGGGCTGATTTATCACCCTGGTTTCTGCACAGATCGCTGGGGTTTGCCCCTCTCGTGACACACGGAGCTTTTTAACTTGGGAAAGTTGGATAAGAGCAGGAGCAGGGAACATTGACTGGGCAGAATTGGATTTAAGCAGCGTTTTTTTTTTTCAGCGAGAGTGGACTGAGCTGCCAGCAGCTCAAATATTCACATTTAAGAATTCCCAACTCAACCTGAACAACATTTTAATACTAAATTTTCTCCTATAGGCCACATGTCAATTCCTAAGTGTTTAATAATTAGGCTTGCAAAGAAAATTCTTGAGTTAATTCAGTATCACCCCGAATATTCAGATGATCTTCATTCTCCTCTGATGAACACATGGGCCACAGCTGAATTTTTTTTTTTGAATTTTTTTTCTTTTTTAGGAATTCTGCACAGAAATGACCAATTCAAGAACAGGCCAACAAACAAACACACCTGGCTGCCTACAGCAGCGAGCAGGGCCATTCCAGGCCAGTTATGGACATCTTTATCCCATTACTGGAATAATTACTGGATCCTGGAATGCCAATGGCAAAGGAGAATTCTCCTGGCTGGATGCAGTTCATCCAGGCTGAGACTCCTCCGAGGACAATTTAACAGTGCAACAAAAAATGGGAGAAAATTAAAAAAAAAATAAAGTTCGGGAGGGTTTCTCCACTCAGGATCCAAAGGGAAGGAAGAGGAAAAAGGGAGATTCATTGGGATTTGCAGCTCCTCCTGAGGGGCAGCTCCTGGGACAGGGACAGCACCCAGGGCATGGCTGGAACTGGTTTTGGTGGTTTTTTTGGTGGTTGGATTTTTGTTTTGTTTTTTTTTCTAAAATCACACCCAATCCTAAACCTCTCCCAGTCTCAAACTTCACTCGATGACCAACAATATATGGCATTTTGTAAAATACCCTTTAATCTTGCAGATTTTGTGCAGCTGAGGGAATTAGGCAGAGCACAAGCTCCTGTTTCTGTTCCACTGAGGGAAGTGGCAGCCACTCAAATGCCCTGCCTGTGGAAGGACCCAGCATTTGCCCCTTTATCATTCGGGATTAATCAATCTGGAGATGCACATCTGGGAAAAACAAATACAGTTTTTTGCAGTAGCTGATGGTGTTCGTAAGTTCCTACAAAAAACCTGGAGCCTGTGTATAAAAACAGATGTGAGGAGCACGGGGTGGAGAATTTGGAGGTGATGGGAGCTCCCAAATTAGCTTTGAACAAACAAAGTGATTGGTGAAAAGAGGGATTTAATGCAAATAGCAGCAGGGACAGATCCCCTGCAATCACCTCTTGTAACTCGAGTCAGAAATATAAAAATGCAACACTGGGAGGACTCACAAAAGAAGAATTTTCTCAAATTAATTGAAATGAAAGCAAAATAAACTGGACAAAGAGAAAGGCAGGTCCTGCTCCCAGGTGGAGTCCTGGGAAGGCACCCAAGGTGGAAAAAGCAAGGGTTACTCACAGTGGACTGGGGAATCTGGAATTTTGGTGTTGTCTCTCTCTCGTTTGCCCAGGGCTGAGCTCAGTCTCTGGAAGGAAGAGCAGGCTGGGCTCAGAGGGTGCAGATATTGCAAATCCACCTCAGCAGGAGCAGCCAGAGCCCTGCTGGAGACAGGGCCAGGTAACCACAGCAGGGCACAAACAGTGCCCCAGCTGGGGAGCCCCTGGGGCTGCACCCACCTCCCTGGGGTGACACCAGCACTGAGAAAACACAGCACAGCAGGCTGCTCTCCTCCTGGCCCAGCTGTTCCAGCTCCTGGATGAGGTATTGCCTCTCCTGGCCCTGTTATTCCTTCTCTTGGAGCAGTTATTCCCACTCCTGGCCCAGGAATTCCTCCTCTGAACCAGGTATTCCTCCTCCTGGTCCAGATTATCTTCCTCTGGATCAGGTTTTCCTCATGTGAACCAGGTATTCCTCCTGCTGTCCCAGGAATTCCTCATCTGACCCAGGAATTCCTCATCTGATCCAGGTATTCTTCATCTGATCCAGGGATTCCTCCTGCTGTCCCAGGAATTCCTCCTCTCACCCAAGTATTCCTCACCTGACCCAGATATTTCTCTTCCTGGCCCAGCCCTTCCTCCAGAGCTCATATTTAGTCTCGAGTTTTGCATTCAGTACACCTTTAGTTTCAAGGAAATCATTCAGATGCTCCACACTAACTTTTCACAGAGATCCCAGCACATCCCAACTCCTGTCCTGTGAGGAAAGGCTGGAAGAGCTGGGGGTGTCCAGCCTGAATAGAAGATTCTGGGGAGATCCCTGGCAGGGCCTGAAGGGGCTCCAGGAGAGCTGCAGAGGGACTGGGGACAAGGGATGCAGGGACAGCAGGCAGGGAATGGCTTCAGCTTGGCAAAGGGGAGATTGGGGTGGGAGATTGGGCAGGAATTGTTCCCTGTCAGGGTGGGCAGGGGCTGGGCTGGAATTGCCAGAGCAGCTGGGGCTGTCCCTGCATCCCTGGCAGTGCCCAAGGACAGGCTGGAGACCCTGGCACAGTGGGAGGGGTCCCTGCCATGGCTGGGGTGGGATGGGGTTTAAACTCCTTCCAACCCAAACCCTTCCAGGACTCTGGAATTCAGATGTTTGGATCCTCAGACCTGAGCAACATCTGCTGAGGGGAGAAGAAAACCCAGGGCTAAACTGGAGAGATTTGGCTTGAATTCCCACTTAGGTTACACATTTCCTGTGTGAAACTGGACAAGTCTGTCTCTCCTAGGCCTGAGTGAGTCCCCATTTCCAGACGGGGACACTTCCCTGTTCCACAGCTGTGCTGTGACTCAGCACGGAGCATCTGGGGGGCCCCGGATCCTCTGGGGAAGGAGAGACCCACCGAGATAAACAGGGATCCTCTTAACTGGAAACAGATGGGGAGACAGCCAGGAGACTTTCTCTGCTCATTAAAAAAATCCAGGATTAAAAGGCTGTGCTTATTCACTTTTATTTTTATCCCACAGGGCTTCAGCAAATTTTCCCTCCCACCTTTCCAGGCAGAGAAGGGCTCTGAGGAAAACATGAACAAACCCAACTCTGCCTTTATTCAAGGCAAAGGGTTAATCTAGAGAATTTCATCACTTCAAAGAGGTTTTCCAGAAAAGCATTTGAGTCACAACAGAGAAATTATTGCAAAATCTGCATATTTGAGAGCTAAATATTCCCAGAAATATCACCATCAAAACTAGAAGGAGTGGGGGAGGAGGGAAAAAGGAAAAAAAGCAGCAAGCCCTGCACAGCCTGAGGAGCAGCAGCAGGGCAGGGATGGAGCAAAGCATCAGCACTTCCATGAATTCCTTGGAGCCAACTCTTGGCTCTGGGCAGCCAGGACAAGGCTCCGGCTCTGCCTCCAGGCAGCCCCAGGTCCCTCCCAGCCCCAGCTCAGCTCCTGCTGATCCATTCCCATCATTAAAAGTGGGATTTGCAGTCTGGCTCCCATTCCTGCAGGAACTGCCTGGGCATCCCATTCTCCAGAGGGCTGCTCAGGGGGTTCTGATGTTTATAAGGACACTGATCCTTCTTTCTTGCAATCAAAATTCAAGAAAATTGACTTTTTTAGAGACATTTAAAATGAACCTTGAGGTCCAGTGCCTGTCAGGAATCCTGAGCATTCCCATCTCATCTCCTCCATGGGATTGTGCAAATCCCTGCTGCTCTCACTATTGAAAATTCACTATTTAATATTTTTTAAACTACTCCTTCCTAATGATCCTTTCAAAATTCCTCAGGACTGACCACTCCAGGCCTGCCAGACCAGGATGGGGAGGCAGCTTGTGGTGAGCTGGTGATTCCATCTAAGGCAAAGGCGCCCTGAGCACAGGGAAGGCAGAAATTGCCTTTCCCTGGAAATGTGTTCCTCTGTGGAGACTCCTGCTTGAACCCAGGGATTGAGAAACCTCCCAGAATGTTTCTGCATCATTTCAAACCACAGGAGTGGAAANCTATCTAAACCCAAGGAGGAAAAAAAAAAAAAAAAAAAAAAAAAAAAAAGAAGAAGGAAGGGACAGCTCCAGTTCAGAGGGAGTTTGGGATTCCTGCTCAACCTCAGGATTGCAGTGGGGAAGGAAAGGATCCCACAGCCCTGATTCCATGGGAAGGAGCTCCGGAGGGGGCAGTGGGAATGGCTCTCCCTGACCCGCCCTGGATGAGATTCTCCTTGGATACTGCCCAGATCTTCTTCCATGGGGACCCAGTAATCCATGGATACAAACACCAATCCATGGATTTACATAATGGATTCACACACCAATCCATGGATGCACACACCAATCCATGCATTCACACACCAATCCATGGATTCACACACCAATCCATGCATTCACACACCAATCCATGGATGCACACACCAGTTCTGTTCATTCTCATGGATTCAGGACTGGCTCCACACTCCCTGCTCCCTTCTCCGTGTGCCTCTTCCAAAATCCAACGGCTCACAGATTCCCACATGGAGCATCTCCAACATCAAACCCAGGCAGGTTCAGGAAGGGTTTTTATAAGATTATTTTCCAGTTTGAGAAGCCGGATCTCTCTCCAGGGTGATTCTCACCCTCCTGCAGAGGGCACACACAAACTCCAGCTCTCGAGGGAACTCCTTCAGTTCAGGAATTCATTCAGGAAACTAATCCTGGCTCCTTCCATTTCCTGGATTTGGAGCAGCCCCAGCAGCTCTGAAGCTGGAGGGTGGAGATGACTCCAGACCAGGCACTGCCCTGCTCCTCCTGCTCCCAGCTGGGCTCCAGCATTGGCATGGAGCAGAGGGAAAAGCTCCAAGGGATGCTGAGCCAGGACAGATGAATCCCAGTGGAGCTCAGGCTGCCAAACTGTTCAGAAAGAGACCAGAGAGCAGCTTGCAGACACCACTCAGTGCTGCCTGGGTCTGGGCTCTGGTTCTGGAGGGTTCTGTAAGCAGTGCTGACATGAGCAGGGGTCCCAGATAATCCCATTTTCCCCTGGAGCCAGCCTGGTTTGGGAGCTGCAGTGGGTCAGGGAGAGCCCAGCACTGGGATGTGCCAGAGCCTGGCTCTTCCTTCAATCCCAGCACAAATCCCAGCTCCAGCAGGAGCCGAGATCCCAAACTCCCAGCACAGGAGTGATTCCAGCACTCAGGGGGACCTCAGGCAGCACCCCCAGATGGAAGCAGCCTTGTCCCAGCCCTGTCTGATCTCCTTTTCCTGGAATGAGGCCCAGCCTGGCCCAGGTGCTGCTGCTGCTGCTCACACACCTGGGCTGAGATGTCCAGGAGGGACCAATTTGGAGCCTCCTCTGCCTTGGAATCCAGGAGAACAATTCCTGGAGGAGCAGGAGAGCTGCAGCCTGAGCAGTGAATGACCACCCAAAGCAGGGCTGAGGGAGGAGGAGCAGCAGGGACATCGTGTCTGTGGCAATAACGAGTTAATCCCCGTTCCCAGAATATTCCCCAGTGTTTTATCCACATGGATTTGACCACACAGTGTCCAGACCCCCACGCCAGCCCACGTAATTCCTACAGGATTTCCACAGAAATACTGAACCATGAAAGTTGGAAAAGCTCTCCAGGATAAGTCCAGCCTTTGAGCCAGCACGATCCCAAATCACTCGTTTTCTGAGCACTTCCAGGGATGTCATTCCACCACTTCCCTGGGAAGTTTGTTCCAATAGGGATACGGGGAAAGCTCTGCAATAAAGTTGCAAATGTGCCCTTTTCAGCTCGTAGTAACTCAGCCTTTCCTGACTCCCCGCAGCGGGGGAACACCAGGGAGGAGCAGCTTTTCCCAAGTTTCCTGCATGACGCTCTCCAGCTGAATTAATACCATTTCCTTCCCAGCTTATTTGGCATTCCAGGGGCTTCCTGAGAGTAGCATTCCCCTCAGGATTCACTGAAGAAAATAACTGGGGAAAAAAATAAAACAAAAATACCAAAAGACACCAACAAAAAACCCTCAAGAAGTGCCATGGGTTGCTGGCTGCATTGTTTGGCTCAGTCCCTGCTTTCCTGAGCTCTGGTTGCTGAAGGAGCTGGAGCCAATCCAGAATGGAAAAAATGAGGGATTTGGGGGTGTTTTGCAAATATCCTAAGAGAGGGACAATTTTGGCAGATTGCAGAAGTGCCCAGCATTGAAAAACTGCTGGAGGGTTGGAGCAGGGAGGCTCTGCCTCTGTCCATGTGTGAGCAGAGCCATGTGTGACCTTCCTGGGCCATGATCCAGAGGAGTTTTCCCAAAGGATGCACTGGCAGGACACAGCCAGGCCGGTGATGTCACCTACAGGACTGAACCAAACCAAATGAGGGACTGGAAGGCAAAGAAAACAACAAAAAAGGAAACTTTAAACATGCAAATTCCAGCTCTGCTCCTCGACAATTTCACTCTTACACAAACTGCTCTTTGTCTCGTTAAGGACAAAGCAGAAGCAATTAAGCAAAGTGCAGTAAGACTTAAAGAGAATGGAATTAAAACCGACTCCAGGATTATTGGACAGCCCCACTGAAGGGATCTTTCCAGCTGATATCACAGAAAGCTGCCAGTTTGCTTTGGATGCAGAAATGCTGCAGGAAACACCTCCCTGAAAACAAGAGGCCATGGAGGGCTGGGAGCTGCAGCAGCTTTATCCCTAAAAGCAAAGAAAAGAGGGATTGAGGTGGATGAAAGGCTGAGTTATAATCTGGGGACAGGCAGAGCCAAAGGATCTGGAGAAGAGAAGGTTCCAGGGAGATCCCAGGGCAGCTTTTTTGGGAGGGGCTCAGGGAGGGGACAGAGAGTGACAGGACCGTGGGTTTTAAACTAAACAGGAGAGATTTAGGTGGGAGATTGGGAAAATAATCCTCCCTGGGAGGGTGGGCAGGGGCTGGGTGGAATTCCCAGAGCAGCTGAGCTGTCCCTGGATCCCTGGCAGTGTCCCAGGCCAGGCTGGACATTGGATTTGGAGCAGCCTGGGACACTGGGAGGTGTCCCTGCCATGGCAGGGGTGGCACTGGGGGGGATTTATGGTCCCTTCCCACCCAGCTCATTCCAGGATTCTGTGATTCCAGATTCTCTCATCCCACCAACCACATCAACACCTGGAATATTGATATTTTCCCAGGAAGCCTGGAGGGGAATCCAACCCTACCCACCAGGAGCAGCCACATCAGGGCTCCCAGGCTGGAGGGGGATGGAAATTTGGGATTGAAATCTGTGGATTAAACACTAAAGATGCCATAAAATCCTCTGGGCAACCCCAGCCTGCAATTCCCACACTGCTGGGCAGGAATTTTTCCTTTCACCACACAAGGCTGCCCTGTCCCCATGAACAGAATTCCAGCTTCAGAATTCCAGCTTGGTGCTAACCAAGTTCCTAGGTTCCCTAAAGGTCACAGGAGGTACTGTTCATGAGAAACAACTCGATTTTGGTGTCTTTTGTTGTTCGGTTTACCTGGGAAGGCACCTGCAGGTGACAAACGGAGAGGGGACCCCCAGAGTCCCCACTGAGGTCAAAATTTGTATTCTCTGAAATAAAAGGAAGCCAACCCCATGTCCTTTCTGTGCTTCCTGGTGATATTCCAGCTGTCCCTGCTGCTGTCACACCCAGGGACCCGGTAAATCATCCCCAAAATTCCAAACCAGGAGCAAAGTGCCACCTTCATGCAGACAGGACAAGGAGTCAGCGCTCACTCAGTGACACAAATCCCCTTTTTTAACCCTGCCAGACTCAGGGAATTCATTTCCAAGACTCAACCTGTTCTGTGCACGTTCGTTATCACGTCTCTAATGAGATAAGGTGGGAGCTCTGTTTAATTAAAAACGAACTCACACTGGTGACCAAAAAAACTCCCAGCACTTCCCAGCTGAGCTCATCAAGGCTCGGATCTGGAATGGCATCAAGGAAATGATCTGCAGGTTGAATACTCAAGATTTCAAGGCAAATAAATTTTTTTTTTTTTTGAAGCCATCCCTAACAAATATATATCCCTGTGGATAGACATCCAGGAAATCTGGGCTCACATTCCTTCAGCTTAGCACGGGGCCCAATAAAAAATAGGCTTCAAAACGTTGACTTGGGGGATATTTTTTAAAGAATTTAAATGTGCTTGTCAAGAAAAAATGGGCAAATATTTTCCTTAACACATCCAATCTGTTTTATTTATTTGTGTGTTACCTTTTTCTAAGAAATTAAAAAAAAAACCCAGATTTGAAAATTGCAGAGAACCCAGAGCCAGAAATTACTCATGTACTCAGCTACTGATCCAAAAATCCTCCTGCTCTGCACAGCCCTGAGAGGAAAAATGCTTCAAAAACCCTCCCTAGGATGAAATCTCTGATGGAGCAGCTGAGAGATCACCAAAAAAACCCCCAATATTTCAATGCAAGCAAGAAATTCTTCAGGCAAAGATCACAAGCAGCTACACATCTGAACTTAAGTGGCCGCTTTAAAAAAAAAATAAACAAATCAAATAAAAACACTTCAACCCATCAGCTGCTGGCAGAGCGGGTCCTCAGCCCCCTCTGACTGTGCCAGGTCAGTGTGAGAGATACCACGAGGGGTCTTTGAACTGAATTTTTGTTCAGATTCCTTGGTTAAATCCAGCAATCCTCACAGCTGGATTCCCAAGGGGCTTTTCCTGGTGTATCCCAGAGCAGAACAATATTTTTTTTTCCCCAAATGCCATTTACCAAGCACAGTCCTGAACCTTTAATTAGTGCCTCCTTCTTCAGGGGGCTGCTGCAAACTCACGGTGACCAGAGACCCCTCAATAATCCCAAACAAGGCAGGTTTGGGTGCAGAGAGGGACAATTCCCTGTTAAATCCACTCCGTGGGGAAGCAGCCAAGCCCTCTGCCTCACTCTCCATGGGCAAAGCAATGTTTGGACACGAGGCAAGACTGAAATTGCCTTCAGCCTCTTTAGGAAAGGTTAAAAAAAATTTAAAAGCACCAAAAAAAAAAAAAAAATCCGTCTCCAGGGGCCAGCATTCCTGCTTGATGCCTGAGCATCAAATAAAGGAGGGCTGCAGGCCCTGACAGGCACAGGCAGAGCTGAGGTCTGGGGTTTGCACAGAGCTGCAGGTGCTGCAGAGCAGCTGAGCAGGGCATTTGTGACACAGCAAGGACACAGCAGCAGGGACAGGCTCAGGGCAGGGATGGGATGAGGTCCCTGGGTGTCCCTGGGGAGGTGGCAGAGCTCAGGACAGGCTGGAGGGAGTTCAGGGATTTGATGGGAACAGCTGGAAGAGGGAGAGCCAGTCTGGACAGGGCAGGAAAAATGGGATGGTGTCCAGGGGCAGGCATTAAACACAACGGGTGATCAACTGGTCACCAACCAGTGACCAACTGGTGACCAACTGGTAACCAACCACTGATCAACCAGTGACCAACCAGTCAAGAGATCAACCACTGACCAACCAGTGACCAACCAGTGACCAACTGGAGACCAACCAGATACCAGTGACCAGTTAGTGACCAACCAGAGACCAATCATTGACCAATCAGTGACAAAATGGGGAGCAACCAGTGACCAACTGGTGACCAACTGGTGACCAACTGGTAACCAACCACTGATCAACCAGTGACCAACCAGAGACCAACCAGTGACAAACCAGTGACCAACTGGAGACCAGCCAGATACCAGTGACCAATCAGTGACCAACTAGTGACTAATCAGTGACCAATCAGCGACCAGACAGAGACCAATCATTGACCAGCTGGTGACCAACTGGAAACCAACCAGTGACCAATCAGTGACCAACCAGTGACCAACTGATGACCAACTAGTGAACAACTGGTGACCAACTTGTGACCAACTGGAGACCAACCAGAGACCACCTGGTGACCGACCAGTGACCAACCAGAGACCAACCAGTGACAAACCAGTGAGCAGCCAGTGACCAACCGGTGACCAACCAGTGACCAATCAGAGACCAAGTGGTGACCAATCAGTGATCAAACAGTGACCAACCAGAGACCAATCAGTGACCAACCAGAAATCAACCGGTGACAAACCAGTGAGCAACCAGTGAGCAACTGGTGACCAATCAGAGACCAATCAGAGACCAAGTGGTGACCAACCAGTGACCAACCAGTGACCAATCAGTGACCAACCGGTGACCAACCAGTGACCAGCCCACGAGCAGCTGGTGACGGAGCGGTGGTGGGGTGGGAAGGTGAGGGGCAGCAGGAGCACAGCTCCCCGTGGGATGGTGTGAAAGGGCAGGAGGCTCCTGGGTCTCCTCTGAACTCTGCCTGCTCAGGAATTCTCTCCTCACGCCGCAGGCTCCCAGCTGTGGGCAGGATGTGGTCCCACACCTCCTGAGGTCAGGAGCTGTCCCCAGATCCTTGCTGGTCCCACAGGGACAGTGGTGTCTCCTTGTCAGTGGCATCTCAAACCAAGACTTTGCATCACTTTGAGCCCCAGGGCTGGCTCTCAGAACCCAAACCCCTTCCCCAAATCCACACGGAGCCTTTTCTGCTCGCTTTTTAGCGGGAAATGTTGTCACTTCCAAAATCTGCTTTGAATCATCCCTTTACACTCCTCTCTTTCAAAGCCTGGCATCTTACTACGCTGGCAGGGAGGTGTTGAGAGCAGTTTTGGGCTTCCTCCCCTGGTTTTTTTTCAGTGTTTTCTCTCAGTTTGGTGCTGTGCAGGAGTCCTGGGGAGGGTGTGAAGTGTGTGTCCCTCAAGAGTGGCTCACTGCTCTGACATCACCCCGCACCAGCACGCTGGGGATGTTTTTGAGCGAGGTACCACGCACTATTTTAAGCAGCTTCTAAAAATAAATCCCTGCCCAAGCTGCTGTTGTGGTAGCAATGTTTTATCTCTTAATTGGGGCTGTTTGCTGAGGGTGATTCATAGAAAGGAGCTGAGCTTTCCAAGTTTTACCCTGAGGTGAAACAGCAGAGGTGATTTGCTGATTGTAACAGAGGCCTGCGCTGCCAGGAGGAATTTCTGGATTTTCTCCACTTTTTTTTTTTACTTTTCCCCAAAGGCTGAAGTGTCACATTAAACACTGGACAAGCTCTTCCTCCTGGAGGTGTCTGAGGGGTGGCAGAGCACGTTCTGTGCAGGGACAGTGACCCAGAGCTCTGGAGAGTCGATGGCATTGTCACATTGAATGAGAATGACTGGGGGAAGGAATGAGGGAGGAGAAGATTCCTCTGGGAATTCAAGTGGAGATTCAAAACTTGTGTGTGCTCAGAGCTGTGGGCAAGAAGAACCAGAGGTGGAAGAAGGCATTTCATGATTATCTAAGGAGCAGGAGATGACTCAGCCTTCCCACACTGACACCTAATTCCTCCTGAGCCCTGTCCGGTCCTGGGCCCCTCACTGCAAACAGGAGGGGCTGGAGCANGGAAAGGGAGCTCAGGGATGGGAACTGCCCAGGGGGGTTTGGAGTGCCCATCCCTGGATGTGCTCAGATCATAAGTGGATGTTTTTCCCCAAAAAAAACCCCACTCCTGGAGGGTTTTTCCAACATTTGGGATTCTGTGACCACAAAAAACAGAGGGCAAAGAGCAGCCCTGTGAGCTGGGAGGGTGACAAGGAGCAGGCTCTGTCAGCACTCCCGGCCCCTCATTTCCCCAGGGAAAACTCCTTCATCCTGGACACATCCAAAGCCACCTCCGTGAGCTCTGCAAGGAATTAAATCCAAAACGGGAGTGGAGGGGCTGGGGCTGGTGGAAAATTCCCTCCTGTGACAGCTCCTGGTGCGCAGCCCTCGCTCCACACGGATCCATCTGGGCACGCACATATGCAGGGATTGGTTTGGTGAAAATCCCAGCAGCTTTTCCAGGGAGGGGAAACAGCCAGGGGAAGATGCAGCAGAGAAGTGAGGAGAAAAGTCAGGGCCATCAGGATGTGAGAAAAGAGGCAGCTCTGGGTGAAGCACACGAGTGGAAAATTACAGGATGGTTGGTCCAGAGGGAAAAAACCTGGTGTGGGATGGGGCAGCAGAGCAGGAACAGCACCAGGCTGCTGCCAAAGATGAGATTTGGTTCAATTCTTAAATAAAAAAACACATTTGAAGACACCCAGGGAGAGCTGGGTCACCTCCACTTGGCAATGGGGACAGGAGATGGATTTACTGACAATGAAAGATGCAAGAGGAGATGGAGAATTAATGGCTGTAAATGCTGGGTGCAGCATAATTCTCCCTAAAAGCCCAACCAGACAGAGATTTTTACATTGCCCAGAAGAAAGGACGTGAAAATATCACTAAAACTCACAAAGGTTTTCAACAAAACTTCCTTAGATGTGTTTTTCTTCCACACAAATAAAAGCCAGGCGGCCAAATTAATCCTAATTAACCTGATTAGGTTTATTGCAGGGCTAAGAATCATTCACTGGGACCACAAGGGTTTTTTTTTTCCCCTCTCTCCAAAGAGAATTCCCTTTGTGCACCTGCTTTTCACACCACCCTGCCAGAGAGCACCCCCCAATATAATTCCATTATGGCTGGGAGAGGTTTCATCCATCCACGGAAAAACAGGGAATAAATACAGACCCATGCACGTTGTGCACTCTCTGCAGGGATATTTAAAACTTTTCCCCTCCAAATAAATCAGTTTCATGTCGTTAAAGCCCTTGAAAATATCAAGTTGCAAGATTTGTTCGCATAATTTGGTTTTCCTCTCGATTTCTTGTGATTTGGGGAAGGCAGGGTCACGGGGGATTGGCATTTCCCACTCCAGCTCACCCCTGGCCTCTCGTGCCTCGTTTTTCCCCCCCTGAGTATGGGAATGGCGTTTCAGAGGTGCTGAAAATCCTAATCCATGGTCATTTCTGAGGTGAAAAAACAAACAGGATGATTTCTTTCTTTTTGCTCGTTTGTTTCCATTTAAATGTTCCAGAACCAGTGGATGGCACAGGGGAGGCCTGAAAGCAAAAATGCTCTGACAAACACAAGAGCAAAGCCCAGACTCCTCCTGAGGAGGAATTAATTCATTTTATTTACACCTGATCACCTTTGGGGTCCTGGTTTTGTTTTCATTTCTTATTTGCTGAGCCCTGACAGTCACAGGGACACCAGCAGTGGCTGCCCACTGGATTTTGTCCCTGTGGCTCTGCCCTTTTACATTGTAAATATAAATCTGGCCTATAATAAAGCTTTTTTCCCTCCGAAAGTCATAAATCCTGGAATTCTTGCCATCTCTCCCAAAGAGGAGCCTGCACAGATGCAGGTACAGCCACGGGGTGTTTGAAAGAGGGCGAAATTCCACGGATATGGAGCATCCAGCTGGACAGCCACAGCTGCTTTAAATCCAGGCAATAAACCCCTGTTTGCATTTCTGCCCTCGGGGTCTTGACCCCAAACTCTCCTTGAGGAGCGAGGGTTTGGCAAAGGGCAGCTCCCAGGGGTCCCTGGCAGGTGGGGAGGGAAGGAAAAGACAAAACTTCCCAAATCCCTGGGGAAAAGCTGAATTGCTGATTGTCTGAGAACGGGAATGAATGGTTGGGACTGGGAGGGAAATTAAATCCCATCCAGATCCAAACCAGGGACATTTCCCACTGTGCCAGGGGCTCCAGCCTGGCCTTGGGCACTGCCAGGGATCCAGGGACAGCCCCAGCTGCTCTGGCAATTCCAGCCCAGCCCCTGCCCACCCTGCCAGGGAACAATTCCTGCCCCAAAATTCATCCAACCCCCCCAATCACAGTTTCTTCCCTTTCTCATTCCAAACTCTGCACAGAAGCAGCCATGCTCAGGCCCTGACACCACAAATAAACTGATTTTTTCATTGCAAACATTCCAAACCGATGGGATCCCCTCTTTGGGATGCAAATCCCACCAGCCCGAGGAGCTGTGTTCCATTTTGGACTTTCTGGACCTTCTGCATGGAAAATGAAGCATTTTAAGGATATCCTGATACGTAAGGGACCCAGAAGGATCATCAAAAAATGCAATTTCACAATGCCGAAGGGAAAATGAGAGCTCCAGCACAGCTTGGTACTTTTAAAATGGGTTTGGAGGATGGAAAATAAGATTTTTCTTACTAAAATTGCTGCGGCTACCAGGCTGGGACAGGCTGCAGGTGCTTCGGAGGCCAGGATTAGGAGTCGAAATGGTCTTGATAAATTGTAGAAATGGTCTGGAAGAAACAAGAAAAAAAAAAGAAAAAAAGACACTTCAGGAATGATGGGTGAATTGGTGAGGCAGGAATAATCAATGGTGTGGTCACCAGGGAATTAAACAGAAAATCTTTGGGAAATCTCAGGATTTCCATGGATCACGAAGGGAACAGGAGCTGAACGTGAAACAGAGCAATAAACCCAAACATCTGCTGCCATGCCAAAATGTCCAGGAAATAAAAAAAGGGAATTTCCCATCCCTTTGGCCCCAGCGAGGTTCTGGGGTTGGACATTTCAGTCAGATTGAGTCAAAGGGTTCAAAGATTTAGGAATTGGAAATGTAGCCAGGAAAGATGTGAGATAGCAGATAGCAGGGGCAATAATAATGGGATCAAAGAATAAACCAATTTAATCATTAATATCTAGAGCAAGACAATCCATCATGGATCTGACACTGAGCATTGGAAGAAATCAGAAAAACAAAACTTTGGATATTTGGAGCTAAGAAAAATAACCTGGACCGTAACCAAGGGGTCACAAAGACCTGGCAACAGCACAAATCTGTGAGGAAGAGAACTTTACTTCATCCCATGGACCACTCAATTAAAAAGGACCACTCAATTAAAAAAAAGACTGGAAAGGACATCAAACTAATTTTAATACAACACAAGCCATCCCCAGGGACATGACAGAAATCACCTTTAGGATTTGGCCAGGGTGTCACAGCCCTAAATTTCACCAGGGAAGCCAGGCTGGACAGCAGGAAGTCTTTCCTGCCTGGGAATTCAAGGAATTCAAGGGCTCTCCAACACCTGGATCAGGGAATTTAAGGCACAGCCCATCAGGAGGTGGCTTTACCTTGGGCTCGAAATTTTCTTTGTTTCCAAGGGTAGAAAAACCCCTTAGGAAGCAACTCAGTGGCTCAATTACCCAACTTAATTAAGCAAATTAACAGCTGAGGCCATGGCCCCTCCANATGGGATGGGATGGGATGGGATGGGAAGGTCCTGAACCATTCCATGATTCCATGATCACCAAGCCCTCGCTGCCACCTGGCTGTGGAGAACCTGGGAGAGCTCAGGGCCTGGGCTGGCTTTTCTCCCAAGGGAATGTTCATTTGAACAGCAAAACTTTAAACAAAAACCCTAAAATGAAGTCAAGAGAATGTTTCAGAAGCACCCGGTGTGAGCTGCCCTGGCTGCAGCAGCAGATTTCTGTCAAATCCCTCCCCTCCTGCTGAGCCTTCCCAGGGACACCAGTGGGAATAACTGCTGGCCTTGCTGCTCAGCTCCATCTTAACTGGGAGGCATCGGCCCCTCCTGGGCTTGGAACAAAGAATTTGAGGTTAAAAAAGGAAAAAAAAAAAAAAATGGNNNNTTGAGTCAAAGGGTTCAAAGATTTAGGAATTGGAAATGTAGCCAGGAAAGATGTGAGATAGCAGATAGCAGGGGCAATAATAATGGGATCAAAGAATAAACCAATTTAATCATTAATATCTAGAGCAAGACAATCCATCATGGATCTGACACTGAGCATTGGAAGAAATCAGAAAAACAAAACTTTGGATATTTGGAGCTAAGAAAAATAACCTGGACCGTAACCAAGGGGTCACAAAGACCTGGCAACAGCACAAATCTGTGAGGAAGAGAACTTTACTTCATCCCATGGACCACTCAATTAAAAAGGACCACTCAATTAAAAAAAAGACTGGAAAGGACATCAAACTAATTTTAATACAACACAAGCCATCCCCAGGGACATGACAGAAATCACCTTTAGGATTTGGCCAGGGTGTCACAGCCCTAAATTTCACCAGGGAAGCCAGGCTGGACAGCAGGAAGTCTTTCCTGCCTGGGAATTCAAGGAATTCAAGGGCTCTCCAACACCTGGATCAGGGAATTTAAGGCACAGCCCATCAGGAGGTGGCTTTACCTTGGGCTCGAAATTTTCTTTGTTTCCAAGGGTAGAAAAACCCCTTAGGAAGCAACTCAGTGGCTCAATTACCCAACTTAATTAAGCAAATTAACAGCTGAGGCCATGGCCCCTCCAGCACATCATCCAGGCCGGCAGAGGGATTTGTCTGCACAAGGGAAAGAAATAAAATTACATCAATTTTGTGGAAAAGAAACAGAGATTGAAGAGACCGAGACGTGCCAACACTACCCAGAGGGTCAGGATCAATGGAGGGGAATAATCCCAAAATGACCCTTTTAATGAGAGAAAAATCAATAATATTCAACTCAAATATTTGCAGGTGCCCCGCACGTGGACGGGATCTCAAAAGATTTTTTATTTTTGCACCGATCTGCCTTCCCACAGAGCAGGCACAATCTTCCTTTGCAGGTGGAAGGTTCGGCAGAGCTGCTCTGATTCCTCAGCAGGAATCTGGCTGGGGTTGGGAGCAGGGGGGTGATGGCTCCTGAGTGCCTGACAGGAGTTTTTAGGATTTTCACAAGGCTTAAAAATAGATTTAGAGCAGGGACAGATAGCAGAGACTGTCACAGGTCCCTCCTGGGGCTGGCAGAGAGGCCCCAGCTCGGTTTGGGGAGAGTTTAGGGTNAAAAAAAAAAAAAATGGAAAAGGAGCAGTGGAGATGAAGCAGCTTTAGCAGCCTCTTTTATCAGGGCAGCTTCCACCTTCAGGCAACGACCCTGGGAAAGCAGCTGGAGTGAAAAATTCATATCCTGGCCATGGATATGAATTCCCAAAAATTCCTCTGGCCCTCCCTGAGCCAGGGCAGGGTGGCAGCTCCTGGGAGCTTCTCCAGCCCTTCCTGGGGGGAACCTGGGACACTCCAGGGACAGCCACAGCTGCTCCTGTCCCCTCCAGGGAGGTGACACTGGGGCTGCATCCCATCCTTTCATCCCAGCTTTTGACAGAGACAGGACCTTGTGCTCTCCTTGCCTCACAAAAACCTGCCTGGAACTTCATCGTTTTCATGGCACTGAGTGACCTCGTGAGGCTCTGGAGCCTGATAAGGTCAGAGGTGGAGATCTGGAGGAGAATCCAGAGAAATTCCCTTTTCCCAGCTGCTCAGCCCTGACTCCAGAGCAGCACAAACTGCTGGAATCCTTTCCAAACTGCTTTTCCCTTTCCATACTTGCAGCGTCTTCAGCTCAAGGGGTGCCTTGCTGCCTTCAGACCACAGCTCCAGCCTCCTCCATCGCCCCTTCCAGCCTGGGACTGTGGAAACAAATGGGAATTCTGGCCTTGGGAAGGGAATATGGAAAATTCAGAGCCAAGAGAGGCTTCCCCAGAAGGAGAGATTGGGGCTGGTCCCACCCTGGTGACTGTGGCCAGCCCAGCATGACCTTTGTTTGAATTCTCTGGAAGATGACAGCCAAGTTCTGGTTAGGCATGATCCTAACACGATCCTAACCTTGCCCCTGAAGTAAATTCATCGTGATTCATTGCTCAAAGCACACGAGACCAGGCAGGAAATGAGCAAAAAAGCATTACTGAGAAGAAAAAAAAAAAACAAAAAAAACTCTGATTTCCCACTTGAGGGTTGTGGGGAGTGAAACTTTGAGGGTGCTGCTCTTGCTGTGCTCAAATATATTCACTTGGGTTAGGTTTTGGCTCCTGAAGGGCTCTTTCCCCTCACCCTGAGGAGCATTGGATGCAGTTAAGCTCAGCAGCCATGGCCCTTTGCAGCTCCTTCCTGTCAGCAGGGGGAAATTGCACAGAAATGGGGGAGTTTTGGGGTTTTTTTCCATCTTGGTGGGTGAATGGCTGCTGCAGAAATTCAGTTCCTCGGTGCTGTTACCTCCTGAGGATTTCAGCTTGGCTGGGCTGGAGTTTCAGCTCTGAATCAAGAGCCTGGATGGTCTGAGCTGCTCGTTTCTTTGGTCCCTGGAGTGTGCCAGGCCAGGCTGGACAGGGCTTGGAGCACCCTGAGATGATGGGAAGTGTTCCTGCCCATGGCTGCGGGTGGTACCGGATGAATTTTAAAGTCCCTTCCTTTAAAAAACCCAAACAATTCCGGGATTCTGTGATGTGGCTCCTCACAGCAGCAGCTCCAACCTTTCCATGGATCCATGAAATTGGCTCTCCAGCTCATAACTCCAGGGATGTCCTGACTTCAAGACCCCCACAGAAGATCCTCATCCCCCTTTCCCCAGTTTTGAAAGCACAACCCAGACACGAGGCCCTCAAAATAAATCTGCTCTCAAGCACCTCAGTGCCTGTGGCAGTTCCTTCATTTCCCCCACAGCCAAGGGGAAAATCATTCCTGTGGCACATTCCTGCTCCTCCTTGGGTTTATTTTAGCCAAGTGTGGCGTCTCAGGGGCTGTCCAGGCTGAGCCCTGCCTTTAGAAATCCCCCAGAGCAGCAGTGGGAGGCACAGGGAAGCACGAGGCGCTTCAAGGATCTGTCAGTGGTGCAGAGGAAAAGTTCTCTGCTGCTCTAAAGGAAGTGGGGACAGGCTGTGAACTGAGATTGAACCAACAGCTCTGGAGGATGCAATCAGTCAGAGAGAAGAGGGGAAAAAAAAAAAAAAAAACAAAACCCAAAAGAACGTTGCTGCATCTCTGAGCAGAAAAAGTCCCCGAGGCAGAGAGTCCAGCAGGAAATCAGATGCTCAAACCTGTGCCCTAACGACTCATCAAGGTCAAAAACTGACAGAGGACACCTCCTGCACTGCTCTGTGCTGTCACACTGAGAGCCAAACTGGGACATTTTGGGGGTTTTAAAGCTTTACAAGCTGGATAAACCCAGGGAAGGTGTGGAGCTGCTGAAAGGAATCAAGGGAGGTCCCTGGGCAGATCCAAGGCTGGAGCCAAGCTGGGAGAGCTGGAGAGGAGAAGGTTCCAGAGAGAGATGAGAGCCCCTGGCAGGGCCTGAAGGGGCTCCAGGAGAGCTGCAGAGGGACTGGGGACAAGGGATGCAGGGACAGCAGGCAGGGAATGGCTTCAGCTTGGCAAAGGGGAGATTGGGGTGGGAGATTGGGCAGGAATTGTTCCCTGGCAGGGTGGGCAGGGGCTGGGCTGGAATTGCCAGAGCAGCTGGGGCTGTCCCTGGATCCCTGGCAGTGCCCAAGGACAGGATGGACATTGGGGACACTGGGAGGGGTCCCTGCCCATGGCTGGGGTGGCACTGGGGAGAATTTAATGTCCCTTCCCACCCAAAGCATTCCAGGGCTCTGTGACAAAGCCATCCCCCCATCAGCTCAGCCCTCAGGGCTGGAATCCCTCAGCATTCCCCTCTCCTGGTGGAGCAGCTCCCACATTGGGGCCATTTCTGTACCACCAACTCCTTTCCTCCTTTTCTCCATCCTCATCTGGAGCATCTCCTTGAGTAAATAAAATATTTAACTCCACTCATTCCACCAACACCATGCACGAAGCGCAGCTGAGTTTTTTGGGGGGTTTATGGGGTTTTTTTTCCCTTATCAGAGAGATCTAAAAACCCAAAAAACATCAAATTCTCCTGCATGCACAGAGGTTTGTGCTGCTTTTTTGCTGGATGACACCAAAGAACCACAAGAGCAGAGCCCCGGGGAGGCCAGGGGCTGATGCAAACGGAAAACCAGGCAGCGAAAGGAAGTCGTTGTGTCGGGTTTTGTTCTTTCAGGGGGTTTTTGGGGTGGCTTCTTTCCATAGAAAGTTTCCGCTGCACTTATTGAAATGAAACCTGGGTGTATTTTTGCCCTCAGAGCCGTGAGGCTGCACAGAAGGAGCGGGGCTGAGAGGAAGAGGAGCAACACAGAGTTGTGCCCAGGGAGAGGGAAAACACAGGGAATGCTCCAAAAGCATCCCTGAGTCGTTTGCTGAAATTAAAATCTGGGAAAAAAAGTCAAGGTATGGTTCAGGAAAGTCACTGTAGAGGTTTTAGTGGGGACAGAACTTTCAGGGTGCAGTGAGAGCCAGACCTGCACTGGGAGAATTCCTGGGTGGGATGGAGGAAAGGGGAGAGAACAACAGGAAAAGTGGAGTGAGCACCAGGAAATTTGAATGAACACCAGGAAAGTGGAATGGAGACCTGGAATAGGAGAATGGACACCAGGAAGAGTGGAGTGAGCACCAGGAATAGTGGAGTGAGCACCAGGAAAAGCAGAGTGGACACAGGAAAAGTGGAAGGGACACCAGGAAGAGTGGAGAGAACACCTGGAAAACTGGAGTGAGCACCAGGAAAAGTGGAGAGAACAACAGGAATAGTGGAGTGAGCCCCTGGAAAGTGGAATGGACACAGGAAAAGTGGAGTGAGCACCAGGAGATCCCTCCACCAGGGCTCATCCCATCCCATGGAGGCTGCACAGACATCCCCACGCTCTCAGCTCCTGTCTCCCCCTTTCCCAGGATGCAGAATTTCATGGAATCACCTCAGTTTTGAGCTCAGGGGGGCTCAGCCATGGGGAAAAACAAACAACCTGCAAAATTCAACCTCTGGCAGAGCTTCCAACCCCTGAGCCTGGGAATCCAGGGCACGTGGGGGCGAAACCAGGGGATTTGGGGATGTTCCAGGGGATTTGGGGATGCTCTTGGGGTTTTGGGGATGCTCCAAGGAATTTAGGGATGCTCTTGGGGTTTGGGGGATGCTCCAGGGGATTTGGGGATGCTCTTGGGGTTTTGGGGATGCTCCAAGGAATTTAGGGATGCTCTTGGGGTTTGGGGGATGCTCCAGGGGATTTGGGGATGCTCTTGGGGTTTTGGGGATGCTCCAAGGAATTTAGGGATGCTCTTGGGGTTTGGGGGATGCTCCAGGAGTTTTGGGGATGCCTCTAGGAGTTCTGGGGCTACTCCGGGGGATTTGGGGATTCTCCAGGAGTTTTGGGGATGGTCCAGAGGATTTGGGGATGCTCCAGAAAATTTTGGGCATATTCCAGGGGATTTAGGGGTGCTCCAAGAGTTCTGGAGATGCTCTAGAGGATTTGGGGATGCTCGAAGGGATTTTGGGGATATTCCAGGTGATTTAGGGATAGTCCAGAGGATTTGGGGATGCTCCAGGAGTTTTGGGGATGCTCCAGAGGATTTGGGGATGCACTGCCACCTCTCCCCCGGGCAGGCTGAGCACAGGAGCAGCTCCTGCTCCCTGGCACTTCACAGCAAAGCAGCAGCACCAAACCAGGCCATAAAATCCCCTTCCTACAACAGCTTCCCAGCCCACCCTGGAACCCTCCAAAGGGGTTAAATTAAAAGAAAAAAATTAAAAAAGGGTTAAATAACACGGCCAGCACAGGGTTCTGCTGGAAAAATGACTCACAGGAAGGATGGCAACAAAGCAACACCATAAAATATTCAACAGCCTCGGTCTGCCCGGGGCTGGAGAATAAAACCCGGGGTAAGGGGACCTGTGCAGGGCTGGCAGCAGCTGGCAGAGCCCGTCACAGCTCCTCTGCTGCAAATTACGGCCCCACATTTAATTAAAATTTCATCGTGGCCATTCCCAGCAGCTCCTCCCGGGATGGGCTGGGCAGGAGCAGCAGAGCCCAGGGCAGCCTGAAGGGGCTGGAGCTGGGGAAATGTGGGGTGAGGAGTGGAGGGGTTTGGGGTGGCATGTGGCAGAGTGGGGGGCTCTGGGGTTCTGCTTGGACCCATAATAGAGCATAAAATAAAATTATAATCATAAATTTATTAATAATGATTATTTAGAATCATAAACCATGAAATCTGGTTTGGGTGGGAAGGGAGCCTAAAGTCATCCCATTCCATGGGCAGGGACAATCCCACTGTGCCAGGGGCTCCATCCTGTCCTTGGGCACTGCCAGGGATCCAGGGACAGCCCCAGCTGCTCTGGCAATTCCAGCCCAGCCCCTGCCCACCCTGCCAGGGAACAATTCCTGCCCAATCTCCCACCCCAATCTCCCCTTTGCCAAGCTGAAGCCATTCCCTGCCTGCTGTCCCTGCATCCCTTGTCCCCAGTCCCTCTGCAGCTCTCCTGGAGCCCCTTCAGGCCCTGCCAGGGGCTCTCAGCTCTCCCTGGAACCTTCTCCTCTCCAGCTCAGCACCCCCAGCTCTCCCAGCCTGTCCTTTGAGGAGCAGAGGACCCAAGAACTGGACTCAAGAGCTCCCCTGACCAGTTTCACTCCAAAAAGCTCCAAATTCCCTGTTTTATTTCCCATGGCAGAGGTGCAATCCCAACCTGGTGGGAGGATCTGGACACCCAGTGGAGAATCTTTAATGGTCTGTGCTGGTTTTGCCCTAAAATGCCAAATGACCCTTCTTGCTCCCAGTTTGGCACTGGGAGGCATCAGGGAGCTGCAGGGACAGGCCCTGGTGCTTCCAGGGGTGGAGCAGAGTCCCCCAGTGCTGCTCAGAGCTCTCCACCCTGCCCAGATCCTGCAGAGCTTCAGCTGCAGGCTGGACAGGAGCACAAAATCATCTTTTCCCCTGTCCTGCACATTTTTTCTGGTGCTTTCTATAAAGTCAAGCGTGAAAACAACCACAAATGTGAGAGACTCGGCAGCTCTGGGGTTTGCAGACAAATTCCATCCATCCCAGAGGCTCTGGAAGTGATCAGAGTTTCCCCTAAGTGCCCCTGGCTGCAAGGGCAGAGGAAAATCCCACAAATATCTCCGAGGTGTCTCCTTCTGGGTCACAACAGTCCTGAATTTATGAGCCAAACTCCACAGGTTTGGAAACAGCCGCATCCATCAAAAGTGATGCTGGATCACACCAGATTCCCTTAAATGTCAGTGCCCTGCTGCCAGGCCACCCTTAATCCTTAAAAAATAAAAAAAAAGGAAGAAAAGCTGAGGAACAAGCCCAAACATCCTCAGCTTCTGCTTTTAGGGAAGCTCCCTGCAGCAAGCCCTGGAGCACAAGGTCCAAGGGAAGCAGAATTTTCCTGCTGGGCTACAAATGAGCTGAGATGCTGAGAGCAAAATCCAACACATCCCAGGCCACAGCTGGAGGAAAAAACGGCTGCTGCTGCTCGCACCAGGGCCAGGAGGGATTCACAGCATCCCCTGTCCTCCTCGGAGCTCTGGGGAAAGCAGCAAGGTTGGAAGTTTTTCCAGCGAGCTGGAAGCTGAGGGTTTTGGAAAAGCTGGAGGGCAGAGGAGGTGTCCGGAGCCTCGGGGGTTAAGGCAGGCACAGCCCTGAGCTGAGCTCCAAACCTCCCCTCCCGAGGGATCCGGGCAGGCTCCTCGGGAAGTCAGAGCCGGAGAGTGATGGATGAAAAAATGAAAAGCTGGATAAATAATTAATTGCTGAGGTCATCAGATTGGAGGGATGTGTCCATCTCGCTGCCGGCTCTCCCCGGAGTGGGCTCGGTTCTGCCGGGGCTGAGGTGGGGCTGTCAGCCCCATAAATCCACAATCAAAGGGGCAGAAACCAGCCCGGGAGCGCTGGCACGGCCTGAGGAGTGTTAAGCAGACAGAGAGCCCAAAATAAAGTGAGAGGCGATTTATTAAGGTCATTATTAAAATGCAAACCATCAAATAGAGACAAAGCCGCCTCTCCTCCTTCCTTCTCAGCCACTCGGGGACAAAGAGCCCTCGGAAGTGGCACAAATGAAACACGCCAGGACAGGCTCCAAACACACCTGGGGTAACCCTTTCCCTTCCCCGGGGTTTTCCTGGGAATTTGCCATTTCCAGCCAGGGAGGTGGAGGCTGAGTCGAAATCAGTGGTGAGCAACAAAGAACGGGGAGGAAAGTTTATCCCACATTGTAGAGCTCGAGAGCATCCTCCCAACTCAGAGCAGAGAAAACAACGGGATCCAGGGATCCACAGCTCCCAGGGATCCGGAGACCCACAGCTCCCAGGGATCCAGGGATCCAGACATCCACAGTTCCCAGGGATCCAGGGATCCACAGCTCCCAGGGATCCAGAAATCTACAAAATCTGCAAAGCTCATCCAAAACCTGCATGATGCATCCTAAAACCTGCGAAATTAATCCTAAAAGCTGCAAAACTTATCCTAAACCCACAAAATGCATCCTAAACCTGCATGATGCATCCTAAACCTACAAAATGCATCCTAAAAACCTGCAAAACGTATCCTAAAACTCGCATGATGAATCACAAAGCAGCAAAACGCATCCTAAACCTGCACAAGGCATCCCAAACCCTCCAAATTGCATCCTAAGAAGCTGCCAAATGCATCCTAAACGTGGCCCTGCAGGGTTTTTGCTGCAGCACAAGCACAGCCCTGAGGCTGAGGAAGCCTCCCCGATTTGGCAGCGCTGGTTCCACCCCTCCTGCTGCTCCTGCACCAAAGCAGCTCCCCGAAGGCACTGAGGGCTTCAGAAAGGTGCCATCCCAAAAAATGCCATCCCAAATCCAGCCTGAGCCACCTCAGGCCACTCCACCAGAGCCACTTGTGGCCACGGCTCAGCTGCTGAGGCCACCAAGGGCCAAACTTTACTGGAACCAAACACCCCCAAATCCCACCCATGCCCAGCCCCTCACACTCCTCC
>VXBV01005446.1:189921-228367 GCA_013400355.1 Certhia brachydactyla | reverse complement strand
AAAAAAAAAAAAAAAAAAAAAATCCTGAACATTTTAGACAAGGAAATGCACTAAAAATTCCCTTCCAAACGTGATGTGGTAACGTGGACATTTAGGAAATGGGAGCTTCAGGCCACACACAAAAATAAATTCAAATAAACAGATTGAAGTGGAGGTATCAAACCCCCCGCTCAAGCTCTGAGGCAAAGCAATCCCAGCTTTGGCACACCGAGCAGCCTTTGCCACTGCATTCCCACAGGAACAGCAGGCCCAGCTCTGCCCACGGCACCTTCAGAGGAAATCTCCCCCTTTCTCCAGGATCCCTGCTCCACCACAGCCACATCTGCCACTGCACCAGGGCTGCAGCCACCATGGCATGGCACTGCCACCAAGCCCTGACCCACAGGGGACAGCTGGCAGCCTGACTCTGACACTGCCATGGGTTTTTGTATCACTGCACTTTTAGTTTAGTTCCCCTAATAAAGAACTGTTATTGCTATCCCCAGATCTTCACCTGAGAGCCCCTGAATTTCCAAATTCTAATAATTGGGAGGGAGGGGGTTTGCATTCTCCATCCCAAGGGAGGCTCCTGCCTTCCTCAGCACACACCTGGCATTTAAACTGAGACAGATTTTTGCCCACAGCAGGGGTGACACTGGATGGGATTGAGGATCCACCCAAGCCCTCCTGAGCATCGGTGGCTCTGTGACCCTGAGCTGACACCACAGGAGCCAGATCCAAGTCCCTGTCACCCCCCGAGTGCCACAGAGCTGCTGGAGAGAGAAAAGGACTGCAGGAGCAAAGCTGTGCCTGCACACCCAGTGCCCCCAGAGGGTTCACCCCGTTCTCCTTCCCTCAGCATTTCCCTCGGGTTAAACCCAGCCTAGAGCAGGGACTGCAAAAGCCTGGAGGTTGCTGGCAGCCCCGCTCCTCCTCCAGCTTCTCTTGGGGCTCTCAGCAGCATCCCCAGCCCCACGCTGGGCTGTTCACAGACAAAACCCACTCCAAAAACACCCCCGGCGCTGCAGGGATTGCCACCTTGTGGGGCTTTTCTTTCATGCTAAGTGGTGACCTGAAATGGCCCAGAAGTGCCTCAGCTGACCCGGGGTTTACCTGAGCAGCTCCTTAATCTCCTGCCCTCCCCTGGACCTCGGCTCTGCCAACACCTCCCTGCCCCCAGCCCTTCAAACCGGGTGCAAAACGGAGCAGAATCGCAAGCAGAAAAGAAAAATACAGGCACAAAAATATCAAAATCTGCCTTGCCAGGCAAGGCAGGGTTCGACTTGCACACGTAGGGCTGTTCCTGAAGCAGCCTGGCTGTTTTATCCCTCTCCCAGAACAGAGCCCTGTCTCGTTTTATTAATAAAAGACGTGGCTGTCTCTCTTTTTTTTTTTTTTTTTTTGAAAACGTTATTAAAATCCACGGCGAGATTTTCATTGGCAATGAATTCCAGGGCTTAATTATGCACTGTGTTAACAGGCTGGGTGTTTTTACATGTCTGAGAGAGGCCACGTGCTCCCACTCTCTCTGAGCAGATGAAATAACCAGGCAAATGTACCTTTACACCTTTTTATGGCATTGATGGGATTTTGGTGCCTTGGACACCGTGAGGATCTTCAGAGGGATCTTCAGATCTTTGGGTTTGGAGCCTCTCTGGGCTATCCAACCCCTGGGGTATGGAATTTGGGATTTTGAAGGATTTCCAGCCAGTGGGAGGTTGGGATGAGATGGTTTTTAACCCTCCAACCCAACCCAAGCCCTGATTCTCTGACTCATCAATATATGGAGATAAGAAATGCTGTACTCATCTCTAGAAATCCTTCACATCCATCTCAACAAATGCCAAAAATTGCTGTTCCCCACTTGTCCCAGGCCACTGTCCCATCTGGGCTCCCAGGCACAATTCCCTGGGCTGTGAGCAGGGTTCCCACCTGGGCAGGCCACAGGACAGGTTTGTGTCTCTGTCCTGCAGCCTCACCCTCGAGCTGTGACACCCAAATTCTCTCATCAAGCCCCTGGATCACTGGCAGTGTCCCAGGACAGGCTGGACATTGGGGTTTGGAGCAGCCTGGGACACTGGGAGGTGTCCCTGCCATGGCTGGGGTGGCACTGGGGGGGGATTTAGGGTCTCTCCCAACCCATTCCAGGATTCCCCATCCCATGACACGACAGAGATCCAACACTGATGAATCCCAGAACCACACAATTAATTAGGATGGAAAAGACCTCCAGGGTCATCAAATCTGTGCCTGGTCTTGTGCCCAGCCNCTGCCCTGGCCACACTCCAGCCCCTCCAGCTCCTTCCATGAAATTAAATTTGTCACAGATTTCAGATTCACATCCTTGGCTCCACAGGAGCCTCCTGGTTTCCATATTCCCAGTGCTGAGAATTTTGATTTTCTGCACCCAGAACAAACCTGAAAATGAACCTGCCCCACCTGAGTGCTGGAAAAATGTTGTTTATTCACCACCTTAATTTTGCTTCTGTGGTATAATGATAATGATGATAATAATAAGCAGAGAAGAAACAAGAAAACAACCAGGTAAAATTAAGGGCATTTTGTTTTATCTGCATCAACACGAAATGGCAAACGAGGCCGTTAAAAGTTTGGAGTTTAAAAGTTGTAGCATCTTCCAGGATTAAATCAGAATTGGTCACATGGGTTTGAATCCAAAAAAAAAAAAAAATTAAAATAACTCTGCCTGGCTCTTGGGCTGGGAGAAGCTGATTTTTGTTCCTGTAAACAACAGTAGCATGGAGAATAAACAAATAATATTCTAATTGCTTCTATGGCTGCAGAACGGAGCACAAGGCTGGCTTATAAGTGAAAACAGCAACCAATTCTGGAGATAAATCTTGTTAAAAGTAAAATGTTTCAAGAGCTGAGCGCTCCCCTGTTACGAATATTGACATCACATCCTTTTCCTGATTTTTTCCTCATTTTTCCTGAGCGATTCCCTGTTTGTTTAACACCTTGAGGCAAACCCACCCCCCTAAATTTCTCTTTAACAACGTGGCTCAAATTTCCTGAGGATGCCCCACTGCTCGCAGGGAATTTTAACAGCTCTGCTGCTCCTTCTCTTCAAGACTCAAATATTGAAATGCATTTATAATCCCTGTGCCAGCCCTGGGCTTCCACGGGCCTAAATTCCCCCAAGCTTTGATTGCCCATCTGGAAATCCCTGGATTTGGAGCCTCTCTGGGCTATCCAACCCCTGGGGTATGGAATTTGGGATTTTGAAGGATTTCCAGCCAGTGGGAGGTTGGGATGAGATGGTTTTTAGGGTTCCTGTAACCCCAACCCTGCTGTGATTCTGTAACTCATCAATATATGGCGGTAAGGAATCCTTCTCCTCCAAACCTGACCCTCTCTGGGTGCTCCTCTGCACATTTTAATTTATTTTTTTGCTAAAATTCTCAAAGAATAATGGAGCCCTTGACCAAATCATGGGCAGACAGAACTGCCTCATCCATGTGCACCTGGAAACAGTTTGTAGAGCATCCTGGAAAAAACCCCAAGAGAGAAACAACAAAAGTACCCCAAAACACGAAGTATCCCTGAGCAGGACCCAATTCTGAGTTTTCCCCATTTCTCCCCCATTTCTTGCTTTGGGAACACACCAAAAACTGTAGGATCAGGGACACAATTCTGAGTTTTCCCCATTTCCCCCCCATTTCTCACTTTGCCTTTCCTGTGGGGAAAGGGCAGCCTCTGTTGCTTTTCCCCATGGATTTTCCCAATCCATGCCAATTTATTTAAGGGATTCTGGATGAAATGCAAGAAAATATGAAGAATGACGTTTGGACAAGCAGCTTCCCTTCCCCTCCTAGATGTGCTTGGGGATCTTTTGGGATTGTTTTTGTTCTTTTGGGATCTGGACTTTATGGAGCACAGCAACACCTCCCAAATGAAGAAATGCTCCAGCCTGAATATCCCAAATGTTTTTTCCTGGGAAACTGGAAGGTGGAAATAGCCCAGTGACAGCTCAGGAAATCCTGGAGGATTTTGAGCTGAAATCCTTCCCTGTGAGGGGCTGAGATTCCCAGAGCAGCTGTGGCTGCCCCGGATCCCTGGAATTGTCCAAGACCAGCTTGGAGCATGCTGGGATGTCCCTGCCCATGGAATTGGGTGGGGTTTAAGGCCCTTTCCAACCCAAATAATTCTGGGATTCCACAAACGGGTTTTGCCAGAATTACCCCCAAAATCCCAACCAAACCTGCGCTCCCTTCCCTGATGGAACTCCCCAGGAAAACAGGGATCTGATCTTGGCTGGGTTAGACCTGGAGGCCCTTCCCTGGCTCAGGGCCAGGAATGCTGGGGCTGCAAATGCCAACGGATATTTTGGGATTACTCCGTGGAACTGCTAAGCCAAGCTGCCATAATATCTATCCCTGGTTTAATTCTGTAGTCTTTCCCAAATGAAAGCAGAGCCTTTCCATTCCTAAAAGCTGGAATTTGGGAATGCTCAGCTGGAGGTCCAGGCTGGACAAGCAGCCAGAAGGATCTCACACAGGATCAGCTCAGTTCTGAAGAACAAAATCCTTCGGAATTTCGCTGAATTAATGCTCATTTCAACTCGAAACCCCCTGGGACAGCTTTGCTTCCCAAGCAGCTCAGCGAGGCATGGAGAAGCATCTTGGGAGAAATTCTAAAAATAACCCTTCTGGTTGCCACAGCAAAGAACCCAAACATGCCCAAAAATATTTCAGTGCAAACAGAACCTGGAGTTCACTTTTTTTCTGCCTCCTCTCCCAGCACCACGGTTTGGTTACAGGAACTGAAGATTCAAATTCAAAATCTTTTCTCTCCACTGGGCTCCATCCCTGTTTTACACCCAGTTTGGGCCTCGTTTCCTCACAGCTCCCCAGAGTTCCAGTCCATTAAAATGAGAATTTCATAACTCTGAATGCAAAAAAACCACCAACAACTTCCTAATTTTGTCTCTGTCACCTCAGAGCCTCCAGGCCACCAAGAGAAGGGATTTTAGGAGCTGCTTTCTGCTTTTCACAGATACCAAGCAAGCCTCTGGATTCTGGAAATGGAATTAAAGGAATTATTCACTGCCAGGACAGGTCAGGGAGCAGTTCCTGAGGGAATTGGCACAGGAATGAGGAGTCCAACTTTCCCCTCCCGAATATCAGGGGTGAGCTGCAGCACCTTTGCTGTCATCCTCAGGGCCATGTGAAATTCACATTTTGCAGCAATTCCTGCCTCTCCAGAGCTGCTGTTCCCTCCTGGGCATCCCCACCAGGATTTGCAGTCCAGCCCCACCAGCCAAGACCCCAAGTCCCTTTTCTTTTGTCCTCTCCAGCTCCTGCCAAGCCAAACCCATCAAAATCCAGATTTCTCCAGGTGAGGATCCTGGCAGCTCCTGGAGCCACGAGGTGAAGCTTTGGGAACATCCCAACAGCTGTAGATTCAGGGATTCAGAGCTTTTGAATCATTCTCCCATTTCTTGCTTTGGGAACAGCTCTGGAATCAGGGACTCAGTTCTGAATTTCCACCATTTTCCCCCCATTTCTTGCTTTGGGAATATCCTAAAAGCTCTGGAATTAGGAATTCAGTTCTGAATTTCCCCCATTGTTCTCCCATTTCTTGCTTTGGGAACACATGAAAAACTGGGATCAGGGACCCAATTCTGCATTTCCCCCATGGTTCTCCCATTTCTTCCTTTGGGAATATCCTAACAGCTCTGGAAACAGGGACACAATTCTGAGTTTTCCCCCATTTTTCCCCCATGTCTCACTTTGGGAACACACCAAAAAACGTAGGATCAGGGACTCAATTCTGAGTTTCCCCCATTTTTCCCCCATTTCTCACTTTGCAGGAAGAGGAAGGCTGGAGGTGAGCAGGGCCTCCTTGAGCCAGAGCCCAAGAAAATCCCAGGATCACCAAGGCCAAACTTCAACCCAGTGCCACCAAANAGTCTGTGTGTTCCTGTTCATAAACAACAGCACCACGGGATGAACCCCCTGCAATTAAACCCCAAACAACCCCCAAAAATCTCCAAAATCCACCACTGGCAGGGGGGGAATGGCCAGGAGGAAATTTGCAGCGCTCACACAGGGAGAGAAGGCCAGGCCAGGAAAAACAGGGTAAAAAATCACGGCAGGTTTTCATGTGCCACCTGCACACACCGACAGGACCCTAAATAAAAACACAGAACCTTTTCCTGGCTGCTGAAGGAACCACCCTGGCTTGTTCTCAAAGCTGCAGCTGCTGGCGGCTCAGACCCGTCCAGGGTGGGACTCTCACTGCCCCCTCCTCCCCCACCCTTTTTATATTTTTTTCTTTTTTTTTTTTGACAGAATTTGGAGATTTATGAATAAGGCATTGATGGTGCCCAAACCTCAGCTATCCACCTCGGAGGGAGAGTTAAAATTAGCCTGGAGTTTATTCCCTGAGCTGGCAGGAGGAGAAGACAGCTCCTGTGGGATGCTGGNTTTCCCCCATTTTTCCCCCATTTCTCACTTTGCAGGAAGAGGAAGGCTGGAGGTGAGCAGGGCCTCCTTGAGCCAGAGCCCAAGAAAATCCCAGAATCACCAAGACCAAACTTCAACCCAGTGCCACCAAAGTGTCCCCAAGTGCCACAACCACAGGAGGAACTCTGGGGGGATGGAAAGGGGAAGGTCAGAGCAGAGGTGAGGGTCACAAGTGAAGGTCACAGGTAAGGGTGATCCCAAATCCCAATGATCCCAAACCCCAATGATCCCAACCCCGATGATCCCAAATCCCAATGATCCCAAACCCCGATGATCCCAAATCCTGATGATCCCAAACCCCAATGATCCCAAACCCTGATGATCCCAAACCCTGATGATCCCAAATCCCAGTGATCCCAAACCCCGATGATNTGGCGGCTCAGACACGTCCAGGGTGGGACTCTCACTGCCCCCTCCTCCCCCACCCTTTTTATATTTTTTTCTTTTTTTTTTTTGACAGAATTTGGAGATTTATGAATAAGGCATTGATGGTGCCCAAACCTCAGCTATCCACCTCGGAGGGAGAGTTAAAATTAGCCTGGAGTTTATTCCCTGAGCTGGCAGGAGGAGAAGACAGCTCCTGTGGGATGCTGGAGATCCGGCAGGCAAAACAGCATTCCCCAAAAAAAAAAAAAAAATAAAAAACCCCCACGGCCTGCGCTGCACCCCTTGTGAGGGCTGATGCACAACACCCACAGCCCCACTCAGCCAAAAAACTCAGTTATTCCTGGAAATTCCAGCGGGGTTAAGCTGTGCCAGCACATCCAAGCAGAGAGGAATGGGATCAGGGACACAATTCTGAGTTTGCCCTATTTTCCCCCCCATTTCTTGTTTTGGGAATATCCTAACAGCGCTGGAATCAGGGACTCAGTTCTGAATTTCCCCCATTGTTCCCCCAGTACTCAGTTTGGGAACACATCAAAAACTGTGGGATCAGGGACACATTTTTTCCCCCATTTCTTGCTCTGGGAACGCTACAAAAACTGTGGAATTAGGAAACCAATTCTGAATTTCCCCCATTTTTCCCCCATTTCTCACTTTGGGATCACACCAAGAGCTGTGGGATCAGGGACCCAATTCTGAGTTTTCCCCATTATTTCCCCCATTTCTCGCTTTGGGATCACATCAAAAATTGTGGGATCAGAGATACAATTCTAAGTATTCCCCATTCTTCACTCTGGGAACACACCAAGAGCTCTGGGATTAGGACCCAATTCTGAGTTTTCCCCATTTCCCCCTCATTCCCAGAGGAAGAACTCTGGGAGCAGAGGAAGAACAGAGGTGCAACAGGTGAGCAGTGACTGACTTGAATTTCCATCCCAGCAGACACCAAATCATTTTAGAAATGGAAATTTTCGGGAGCTGACATCCCTTATCATGGAGAAACAGGCAGGGCTGGATAGAGCAGGAGATTTTACCCACAAAGAATTGGGGCAAAAAGGAAAAGAATTTTTATTTTCACTTCAAATGGGATCGGGGAATTCACAGCCAGAGGTGTCCGGCTTGCAGGAGAGAGGGAAGGGGCAGGAAAATCCTGCCAGGCTGGCTCAGCTCACACCAAGGGGCTGAATTCCAAAGCCCAAACTCAAACCCCAAGGTTTCCCTTCCCTGATTTCCCCACTGGAAGAACTGCTGTGGGTGTGATCAGCGATTCCCTCACAGCCCTCAGCACCACAGGGACAGCTGGAAATTCAGGGATTTTCACCAAAATTGATAACCTGGGATCATCCAATCCTCACGCTCCAACTACAGCTTTTTGCCCCTTCCCTGTTTTTCCCTCCTCAAATCCTCCTCAGCAAAGAAATTTTATTTCTATTCCCTATTACAGAGAAACCACTAAACTATTTTTGGTTGCTTGTTTTTTGTCGGTTTTTATTTTCTTTTTTTTCCTTCCCCCACCAGGAACAAGCTGTGTGAATTCAGCACCAACGGGGCTCGTTTGACAAGCCAGACGTTTTCCCTCCCTGCCACCTGATTTCCACCACCCCGGAGCATCCCCGCAGCTCTGCCAGCACCTTCAGCTGTCCCTGCCCATCTCCTGCTTCTAGAAGAACCAGCCCAGGCTGGCTCGGTGGCCTTGGGGACATCCCAGAGCTGCCAGGGACACATTCCGGGGGATGCTCCCCCTGTGCCCATCATCCCCAAGTGGGTCTTTAATTCTGGGCTCAGCCTGGGCGGGCGTTGTTTACAAACACTCTAAACCCATTTTCAACCCCATTTCAACCCTTTTTGTGTCTCTCTCCGGCTGCCCGAGGAGTTTTGACTCAGCTCCTGGCCCCGCACCAAAATTTGGGGATGACAGATTGCCAAAAAGGACGGCGAGGGAGGGGCGAGGTGGGGTGGCCAGACGACACAGCAGATGAATNGGCACAGACACTGTGATTCCCACACCCCAAAACCCTGAGGGCAGGGGCTCTGTGATTCCCACACCCCAAAACCCTGAGGGCAGGGGCTCTGTGAACCCCAAAACCCTGAGAGCACAGGTTCTGTGATTCCCTCACCTCAAAACCCTGAGGACACAGGATCTGTGAACCCCAAAGCCTTGAGGGCACATGCCCTGTGATCCCCTCACCCCAAAATCCTGAGGCAGGGGCTCTGTGATCCCCAAAACCCTGAGGGCACAGACACTGTGACCCCCACACNATTTATTGGATTTATTGGATTTATTGTCCCGCTGCCGCCGGGAGAGGAGGGCAGGAGGTGGGCCAGGCTGGAGGGACATGGCAAGGAACGCTCGGGAAAGGAAAGGTCGGGGGATAATCAGCTTTAAACGCTGCTGGAGGTGGCTCTGAGCTGTCACTGCTGCTCCCGGGGAGCACAACCTGTCCCCTGCAATTATCGCTCGGCCAGAGGCTCCCCGGCACTGCCCCGACCGCCCGCAAAAAAACACAAAAGCTGCGCCTCCTGCAGGGGCAGCAGCACCGCCTCCCCATCCTGAGCCAACACATTTTAGCTGGGAAAATTGACCAAAGCTTGGGGAAATAGCCCAAAGCTTGGGGAATAGCCCAAAGCCTGGGGAAATAGCCCATAGTCTGGGGGAATGTCCCTAGCACAGGCTCTGTGATCCCCCCACCCCAAAACCCTGAGGGCAGGGGCTCTGTGACCCCCGCACCCCCAAATCCCTGGAGCAGGCCCTGGGGCCGTGGCTGAGCTCTTACCTGTGGGAAAGCTGCTACAGGTGCATCCCCTGAGAGGTGGAGGAGACTCAGGAATTCATAGGGAAAGGGTGCCTGGGGTGGGAAAGAGGAGACATGGGTGAGATCAGGCAGCTTGGAGTGGGTGTCGTTGTATCACAGCCCCCCCAAATCTGGGGTTTATCCCCTGCTCCCAAATCCGGGATTTTATTCCTCACTTCCATCCACACTTCAGGGATTTTCCCTGCTCGCCCTTTCCCTCCTTATCCCACCCCTTCTGTCACCATTTTGGATTTATCTTTATCTTTATCTTTTAGGCATTTTTCCCTGTGCTCTCCTCTCCTCGCTAGCCAGCAAATCTTTTTGGAGGAACAGAACTGCAGAGTTTTCTTTGCACGTGGAATGAGCCATTTCCAGAGACACAAAGACGGGAGCCTGGCTGCTGATGGGGTTTCTGCTTAGCCTAAAATCAGACCCTGAGTGCAAATTCAGCTCCATCCTGAGTAATTCAGAGCTGGGAGTGCAAATTCAGTCCCATCCTGAGTAATTCAGAGCTAGGAGTGCAAATTCAGCTCCATCCTGAGTAATTCAGAGCTGGGAGTGCAAATTCAGTCCCATCCTGAGTAATTCAGAGCTAGGAGTGCAAATTCAGTCCCATCCTGAGTAATTCAGAGCTGGGAGTGGGAATTCAGTCCCATCCTGAGTAATTCAGAGCTGGGAAATAAAGCTGAGCTCTGCCCTGGGCACAGTCAAGGATGGTTCATCCACTCCCAACCTCAGTGGGGCTAAACTTTAACAGAAGAGCAAATGGGAAAGGTTATGGGAAGTTACCCAGGGAAAACAACATTCAAAAGGCTGGGGCTGGCATAACAAAGTTCACAGAATCCCAGAATCCCAGATTCCCAAAGTGGTTTGGGTGGGAAGGGACCTCAAAGCCCACCCAGTGCCACCCCTGCCATGTGCAGGGACACCTCCCACTGTCCCAGGCTGCTCCCAGCCCTTCATCCCAGCCTTTCATCCACACCCACACCCATCCAGGGTCACTCTTGTTGTCTCATTCAATTAATATTTCTCATTACACAGCAGGAAATAACAGCAGAGTGTGAGGATTTAATGGAACCAACACTCTTAGGCCACCCAGGACCTCTTCCCACCATCTCCCCCACCATCCTTTCTGCTGCCAGCCATTAAATCAGATCATTGCAGAGCTGTAGCTTTATCTGTGGCTTCTCCTGGAAGCATTTGGGCACTTACAGAGCTCCTAGGAAATGCAGAGAGCTCCTCACAATGTCATAGCAAACAAACAAATGCTGAATATGAGCACTGCGAATGCCTGAAGTCACTGGGACGTCAATTGAAGGCCAAGGTGAATTTAAACCACCCCACCCAGCATTGCTGCACCAAGGAAAAAAAACAATAAAACCACTCCCGGGTTAAATTTGGAGCTGTATTAAAATCAAAAGCAGGAATTTTGTTTGCCAAGGGGGGAAAGCCCAAGGAAGTGCTACAAAAGCCAAATTTTCCAAGCCCTCGGGGGCTGTGGGTAAATGTTGGCTTTAGCATCAGGATACAGCACCACAGACACGGCTCAGTCGGTCCCTAGTGTGATAAATAAACACCCCAGGTCCTGTTGGCTCCCCTCAGGGGCCCTGCTGTCCCTCTGCTGTCCCCTCTGTGTCCAGCAGGAGCTCACCTGGGCTTTTCCAGAGATCCACAAAGCCCCAGCTCAGATCCCTGCCACACTCTGCTGCTCCCCGAGAGCAGAGTGCCCATAAACCAACCAAAACCTCTCACTGCACACAGAGATCTCCAGTCAGGGAATTCAGAGACTCACAGAGGGGAAAGCAGAGCCCCCTGTGGCTGTCACCTTCCAGGAGGGACACAAGGACACAGCTCCTGCTCCATCCCTGTGCAAATATCTGCCAGGTCTGGCTGATCCCAGAATTCCCGCTCAGGTTATTCCTGCACAATCCCCAGCCCTTGCTTCTGCTCTTTTCCTTCCTCCTTTCCCTTTTCCTCCCTCCGAGTGGCAGCAAGGGGACACTGGGTGACTCCAGTCACCTCCATCCCTCTCTCCCCTTGGCTGGCATCACCCAAATTTAGAAAGTGCTGAGGCCTTGGCACAGATTCCCACAGCAGCTGTGGCTGCCCCTGGATCCCTGGAATTGTCCCAGGCCAGGCTGGAGCCACCTGGGACAGTGGGAGGGAGGTGACCCTGCCCATGGCAGGGGGTGGGATGGCATAAACTTTAATTTCCCTTCCAACCCAAAGCGTTCTGGATTTCCTCTTTGAGTCATTTTGGGGCTGGGGGGTGGATCCCATCCCCCAGGTGTGTCAGGGGCACACCTGGATGAGGCTGAGGGTGGGAGCAGGAGCTTTTTGCATCCAGCTGGGTCTCATCCCTTTCCCTCCTGGATTGCAGCCCCCTCCGAGGTGGGAAAACAAACCAGGATCCAGCAAAACTCCGGGCTGTCGTTATGGCAACCCGAGCACGTGTGGCTGTGTGTGCCTGGCGAGCAGCCTCCATCCCGGGTTGTCACGGGCAACACTCCCAGCCCCAGCGACATCCCCGACCCGCCTGGTGGCACCTGCAGGCGGCAGAGATGTCCTGAGGTGTCCCTGAGCTCATCTCTGGGGGATTTTCTCTCTCCTTTCAGCCCCTGAACCCAGCTCGTGGCTCCATCCCAAACAGATGGTGGCAAGGAAAGGCCAAAACTCATCTGAGCCCCTCTCAGCGAGGGTTGAGCCCACCCTGCTGCTTGGCAGAGCCCTGTCCTGTGCGCCAGGGACAGCAGATGGCCGAGGGACAGGAGCAGAGCTGGGGACAGACATGTCCCTCCGAGGGTTTGGGGTGCCAGGCTTTGGGGTGTGGCACAAAAAGGGAGGCACAGCAGTGCCAGGAACCGTCCCAGGGCAGGGACTGCCTGAAAAATCTGGGTTTGGCTTGAAATGTTATTAAAAAAAAAAATCACAGCTTGGGGATGCTGCAAAGATCAGCCCCCATGGTGCTGCGGATCTGTCGATGCCCCCAAGAAAATCTCCAGCTGAATAGGGAAAAAAAGGGAAAAAAAAAAGAGGAAAAAAAAAAAGAAAAAGAAAAAAGAAAAGGGGAAAGAGCAAGCACAGATCCAAGTGCAGGAATAAGAGCAGGGCAAAATCCCGGGAAAGCAGCGATGGTGTTACATAAAACACAAACATCAAAGTGTTCACAGCAACCTTTGGGATGCTGGGACTGCTCCAGGAACCCTGGAGCAGAAAATTTAAGAGAAGGCAGAGCAGAATCACCTCCTGCATCCCTGCATGTGGGGTTTTTGGGCAAATGTCTCGGAGGTGATGCTGTGGAACCTCCTTTGCACAGGAATGTAACCCCAAAACTCTTCCTATTCCCATTTGGGGTGAGGGTTTCCTGCTAAAAGATGTGGTCAAATCCTAAAAGATGTGGTCAAACCCCGAGCTGAGTTCTCAGCAGTGTAGGGTTCTGGATTTTGGAACACTGATGCCTTGGAGAAGTTAAAGAAGAAATATCTGCATGTTTCCTTTAAGTCCCAAAAAAAGAAAAAGGAGGGAAAAAAAAGAAAAAAAGTGTGAGGGAATAAAAACCTGCAAATAATTGACGGGTGGAAACGCCAGATTGAAAAGCAATTTCTGGGGAGTTGTGTTTTGCTAATGAGGCAGGTTGTGGGAAGGAGAATTCAGCCTGAGAATCACAAAAACAAACTCCCAGAGAGGAGAAAGGACACAGAGGTGGCACAGACCCCTGAGGCCAGGAGCAGATCCCTGGGCTGAGCTGAGCTCACCTTCCTCTTCCTCCTCCTGAGCTCAGATTTCCAGAGCCCCTTTGCCTCAGAATAATCCTCATGGAAAATCTGATTTTTCTCCATTTTCTCTCCAGCAGGACTTCCCAAACTCTGGTTCCCTGGGCGCAGCAGCAGCAGCTCCTGGCCCCGTGTCCCAGAAGATCCCAGTGACACCCAGCAGGACACAAACACCCTCTGGAATTCCCTTTTCCAGCAGGAATTTCACCTGCATTGGCACAAACAGCAAACACAACCCGAGGGTGGGGTGTCTGTGTCATTCCTGCTGATCCCAGTGTGTCCCCCCTTTTCCCAGCTGGAATATCTCTCACCCCCTTGAACACCACAACGTCATCTGCTGCTCAATTAAAGCCAATAATTTGATTATTTCTAATCATTTCATTCAAATCCTCTTTCCTGACTCACTCCTGCGTTAATGCCCGAGGAGAAGCGCTGCCTTAACAAACTTTTATCGTGAGATTCAGCTCCATGTCAGGGGTAAAAAAAAACCAGGAATCCCTCCTGAGTTCCTAAATCCTCTCATCAGCCTCTCAGGCCCCAGCTGAGCACCCTGCAAAGGATTTTTGGAATCTGTAAGGAACACCTGGAGCAGGTGAGTCTGAGCTGGTGGTTTCCAGGTGAGACTTCCCTGCAGTGCTGGGGTCTCAGGTTTTNGGAGTTTTTTAACTCCTTGCCAAGGTTTCCCAGCTCCCTGTCCGGGTCTGGAATCACCCAGGACACTCAGAGGAATGTTCTGGACTCCGACACTGGGGAGCAAGACCCCCTAAAGGCTGATCCTGATGGGTTTTCACCTTCCCCTCACAAAATACAAATAAATGTAAATAAAACTTTCAGTGCGATGAGCTAAATTCTCATCTCTAAATAATTCCAGCGTTTTCCAAGCTCACTCGTTGCTTCTTGGGAATGATTTCACTGCCATGAAGTAAGGGATGAATGGGAATGTTACTCATGGAAAACACAGCTTGTTCATAACTTTATTTTAGACACTTAAATCAGCAAGGATCAGCTCAGTCCGACTGGAATAATAATTTTAGCAGCAGAGTCAGAAAAGCAAATGCAAAATCAATGCCTCACCCCAAGTAAAAATTCCTCTACAGAACCCTCTCAACTCCACACTCCAGCTGGAAATTTGTCATGGCAGAAATCCTGGATTTGGGGAAGGGGAAATCTGTCATGGCAGAAATCCTGGATTTGGGGAAGGGGAAATCTGTCATGGAAGAAATCCTGGATTTGGGGAAGGGGGAATTTGTCATGGCAGAAATCCTGGATTTGGGGAAGGGGGAATTTGTCATGGTAGAAATCCTGGATTTGGGGAAGGGGAAATCTGTCATGGAAGAAATCCTGGATTTGGGGAAGGGGGAATTTGTCATGGCAGAAATCCTGGATTTGGGGAAGGGGATTTTTACAGCTCCCATGAGAATTTGCTCTGAGTCACACACACCTGAAAACCCTCACCTGTTCCTGGGGCTCCAGCCTCTGCTCCCTCCGGCTCTCCCACACCTGGATTTGGGACACGATTTCAGGGAGGCACCAGGGTGGTGCCCTGCTTCCCAAAAAGGCAAAAATGCATCTGTATGGCTGAATTCAGACCACTTTTCACTGCGTTTTTGCAGGAAAAAAAATGAAATTCTTGCTCCTGGAAGTGTCCAAAGCCAGGCTGGGATCATGGAAGGTCCCTGCCCATGGCAGGGCTGGCACTGGATGGGATTTAAGGTCCCTCTCAAGCCAACCAGTTCTGGGATTCTCTGAAAGGAGAAAATGCCACGGCTCCTTAAGGAGGGACGTCAGGAACACCTTCCCCGTGCTCCTGGAGGAGCCCTGGGAGTGCCCAATTTCATGGAGAATTGAGCAATGTCTCCCATTGATCTGGAGAGGGAGGCAAATAAAATCCAGGACTGGGACAAATAAGAGAAATAAGAGGGGAAGTTGCACAAGATCCTGGCAGTGCTGGGACTCCAGGGCTCGGCTCAGAGCTGGCAAATGTCCCCCAGGCTGTGGCAGGAGCCGGGGGTGCCTGTGCCAGCTCCTGCTGCTGGCCCAGCTCCCCACGGGACTCCCGGGATTCCCCAGGGCTGGAGGAAGGAGCTGCTGGAGCTCATTAGGAAATTGAGTTCTGGACCCCCCAGAAACTGTCCCTGGCACTGTTGGAATCATGGAATCACTGAGGGTGGGATGAAGGTCTGAGATTTGTGACCAAGCAGCAGCCCAGCGCCACCACCGTGCTCACCGCTGCACCACGACCTCAAATGCCACATCGGGGGGGTTTGGGAACACCTCAGGGATGGGGATTCCACCATCCAAGGCTGGATCACTCTTTCCATGGAGAAATTTTTCCTAAAATACAACCTANTTCTCCAGCCCCTCGAGGTCCTTGTCACAAGGGAATAGTTCGCTGCCATGCCCAGTGCGGTCCCCGCAGCCAGACAGGAACATCCTCAAGGATAAAGGGGAATTCTCCTGGTGTTGCAGCTCTGCCTCTGTTTGCTTTTCCTAAAAATCCTGGGAAGGCAGCAACGAGCTTTAATTAAAGTTTATTTGCAAGACTGAGAAGTGCCAAGATCGTGGCTGGCCCCACGACCTTGATTTATCCTGTTCTGTCCAAAAATTGGGATTTACCTCCATAAAAAAGTTCTTTTCCTTTCTTTTTGGCTATTTTTTCTGTCTGTTCTGCTCCTGAGTGAACCAACCAAGAAACCCAGGCCAGTGCTGTGATATCAGCAAGATCGACCCATTATCTACAATACCTGAATGTAACTTTAATATTGTTTTCATGCAACTGCACTGAAATTGTCAGATAATCGAGTTGAAATGCGAATATTCCTCCTCCTCAGCAGCGGTGCTTTGTCCTTAAAAGCACCAAACCCAGGAATTCCTGACTGGCAGAGAGTGGATGGATAAATTCGGGATTTTAACCCTTCCCACTTCACTGTCTGAGCACTGCATTAAAATTTGCTGTGGCTACTAATTATAAAACCTAATTACCTGCCCAGGTTTTGCCCGCAGCCCCTTGTATTTCCCATCCCCAGCTCAGCCACGTGGCTCCATCTCAAACCAATTTCAATTCCTTGGGTGCCAACGTTTGCAGAATTTCTCAGTCTACAGCTTCAAAGTCACAGCTGATTGCCCTCAGCAGCTGTGTGGCTGAATTCAGACCTTTTTTCCCTGGGTTTTTATAGGAAAAAAAATCAAATTTTTCTCCCTGGCAGTGTCCCAGGCCAGGTTGGATGGGGTTTGGAGCAGCCTGGGACAGTGGGAGGTGTCCCTGCCATGGCATGAAGGCACTGGGTGGGATTTAAGATCCCAAATTCTCTGTGATTCTCTGAAAAGAGGAGAAAAGCAGCTTCACAAAGCAACGGCCCATCCTTTAGTGCCTTCCATTCAAGATGGTGAATTAAAAATAACTTTTTAAACCTGGCCAAGGAAACCTCAGTGAAGGCAAAGAACTGATAAAAACAGGGATGGTTCCATCTCGAACCAGTCCAGGATGATTTTCTAATAATTGTTATCATCATTTTTAATTGATAATTGTTCTTCCTTGGTAAATGTCCACACAGAAAATACCGAAATATTTGGAGTTTTCCCCAAGGATTCTTCAGGGTTTTACACACCTTAAAATCCCCTCCCCACATCCTCTGCCTCAGTTCTCATCTTCCTGTGCTCAGGACTCCAAACTGGAATCTTCCTTCACCCCAGCCATGATTTGCCTTGTCTTGATGTCGGGCTCAACCTTTCCACTTCCATCTAAAGCCTCCAGCTGCTTCCATCACCAGGAAAAACCCAAATTTCTCTGCAGAGAGCGTCCGGAGCAGGGGAGGGAGTGAGATCCTGCCCTGGAGGTGCTGCCGGCTGGGAATTTTATCTCCGGCATTTATCCCCCTTTTCCTGCGCGTTTAAACTCGGGTTTAAACTCGGGTTTAACTCCTTTGGAGTGGCAGCAATGAGTGGCAGAGCCTGGGGAGGGCCGGAGGAAAGAGAAGCTCTAAATAAACCTGTCAGGGAGATGCTGCAGAGCCCAATCCATCACCCAAATCAGCACCCAGCACACCCCGAGCTTTTCAGCTCCCCTCCTTTCCCTTCTCAATGTTTGCCAAGGCCCGGGATCTGTAAAGCTGGATAGGAGATATTCCCTTTTCTTTGGAAACAATGGTAATGGCCCTTCTCAGTGTAAGCCCGCGCTCCTTTTCACGGAAAACAAGGAAAAGAGGAGGAGAAAAGGAGAGGCAGGCTGCCAGGCATCCGAGTGCTTCAGGAGCTGACAAAAGACAAGAGAATTTGGGCTGGGATTCTTTTTTTTTTTTTTTTCTTTTTTCCTTTTTTTTTTATAAAAATTTAAAAAAAAAAAAAAAAAAAAAAAAAAAAAAAAAAAAAAAAAAAAAAAAAAAAAAAAAANAAAGAAAAAAAAAAAGAAAAAGAAAAAGCTGCTTTGCACTGCTGAATTCACAAGTTGTTATGGGAACTGGCAGCACAGATGATGCCCCAAAGGAGCACTGAGCGGCGTCTGTGGGATGTGAAAGGATAAAAATGTCACACAAACGTCTGCAAGGGGCAGGATTTCACCTGAGCCAGGCTGTGAAAGCCCCCGGGCACCAGGGCACACCCAAACAGGGCAGAGTTGGAGTCCCTGACACCTCGATCCCCTGCCCGGTGTCAGATCTCACCTCCCTGTGCTCTCAGGGTGAATTTTCCATCACCCCAGCCATGATTTGCCTTGTCTTGATGTCGGGCTCAACCTTTCCACTTCCATCTAAAGCCTCCAGCTGCTTCCATCACCAGGAAAAACCCGAATTTCTCTGCAGAGAGCAGCCTGGGGCAGGGGAGGGAGAAGAGTCCTGCCCTGGGGAGAGGATCCCTCTCTCCGTGTCCCTTTGGTTTTGACAAATATTCATTCCCCACACATTTCCCGGGGCCTCTGGGCTTGGAAATGACCCAGCCCAGAGTTGGGCGGTGGAACCGGGAGGAGTTTGGGCTGCTGGAATTGAGGAGAACACGAGGGGAAAGGTTTTGTCTCTTTGGGAAGCAGCTGAGGCTGTCACCTCTGGACAATTCACAGCTTTCAGCCCTCCTTCCCAGCCTCCTTCTGCATGGGAGGGATGGAGAAGGGCTGACCCCTTCTGCCCCAAATCCTTCTGTTCCAAACTGTTTCCACTTCGGGGCTGGACGAGCTTTTTGCAGCTCTGCACAGGCACGGGAATGCTGGAAATGCTCAAACCCCAAAGGTTTTCCAGGAATGGAGAACAGCCAAATCCTCTGGGCTGTTCTCAGAAGGGGAAAGTTGAATTTATGAACACCTTTGTGTCTCTGAGGGGCTGGAGAGAGTCCAGGGCAGGGAATGGAGCTGGGAAAGAATCCCTGAGGGAACTGGGAAGGGGCTGGAGAATCCCTGAGGGAGCTGGGAAGGGGCTGGAGAATCCCTGAGGGAGCTGGGAAGGGGCTGGAGAATCCCTGAGGGAGCTGCTCACAGGGAAGGAATTCCAGGAAAACTCCACAGGCACCTCCTGCCCAGCCTTCCACCGCTCCTGCAGGTCTCTGCTGAGCCCAGCTCAGTTCCCATCTCCCTGAGAGGAGCAGACTGCAGGGCAGCCACCACCCCAAGCCACTTTTATTTTGCCCTCCTGCAGCACCCAGAGCCCTCTCAGCCTTTAAATTCGGGTTATAAATCAGCTGTGGGGCTTTGCCTTCAACCCTCCCACAGTGCCTGTGCCTTCCCTCCTCCTGCCCTGCCCATCCCGTTATCCCATCCCAGTGCTATTTTCCCAGCTGTTTTATTTTTCCAGCTGTTCTATTTTTTTCCAGCTGTTCCATTTTTCCAGCTGTCCTTTCGGCCTGTGCCAGGAGAGGGCTCTGGGTCTCCTTCCCCTCTGTAACCTGCAGCACTCAAAAAACTACAGGTCTATCCAAAGAGCACGAAAGGAAACTTTTCCTGCACCAAAATCCTTGACTCGGACAGAAGACCAAAAACTCATTTGTGATATTTTTTTTTCCCTGCACTAAAAGACTTTTCCTGGAGTTCGGGAGAAGGAGAGAAGGCAGGATTTGACCACGGGAGCTGCAGTTTGCATTTACCTCCTGATTTTCTCCTGCCAAGTGTCTGGATGCTCTTCCAGAGGCAATAAAAGCCGAACCTTGCCTGCTCTGCAGAAGCACTTCAGGGCCTGAGGTGATCTGCTCTCCCTTCCAGACTCATTCCGAGGGAGAAGGAATTTTCTCAGCTGGGTTTCCTCTTTGTCCAAGCCACCAAACCCTGCTCCACCTCCAGCAGCAGATCCAGCTCCCTCCCAGAGTCCCGGAATTATGAGCAGACAGAATTTTATGTTCTGAACACGAGCAAAAAAAACCCAGATATTTTGCTTTTTATTTTTTTTTTAAATTTAAGACAATAACGTTTGTGGAGAAGGAAAGCGAATAGACTAAAGACGCTCCACAAATGATCCAATTTTATCGGGAAATTGATTGAATCAATAAAAAGAAATCCCCAGCGGAACGACTTCTTCAGTTTCTACCGGATCCTCTGGAAATTTTTGATTCCTTTTATTGGAAGGTTTCTCCAGTGAATAACCATTAAGGGGAATAAAATGGATTGGCCCAACGTGAGGTGCCCGGTAAATTTCCCTTTAGTACCTCAGGAAATTGGATATTCTCCTCAAGAATGATGGAAAGTGAAGAAGGAGGATTTAATCTGGTTGGCTTCTCCTTCTGCCCAGCTCCTTCTGGGGGGTTTGTCCCCAACTGCTCAGGTCCCAAAAACCAGAGGGGTTTGTCCCCAACTGCTCAGGTCCCAAAAAACAGAGGGGTTTGTCCCCAGCTACTCAGGTCCCAAAAAACAGAGGGGTTTGTCCCCAACTGCTCAGCCCCCCCAAAACCAGAGGGGTTTGTCCTCAACTGCTCAGCCCCCCAAAAAACAGTGGGGTTTGTCCTCAACTGCTCAGCCCCCCAAAAACCAGAGGGTTTTGTTCCAGCTGAGCCCGTCCCAGCCCCTGGTAGGAGCCAGCTCCGAGTGCCCGATCCCTGCAGGGACAGCCCTGCAGGAGAAATGTCACCCTGGAGGGGAAATGTCCCCCTGGGGGACACCTGGGCCCACCTGGAGCAGCCCCGGGAGGGAGCTCCGGCAGGGCAGGGCAGGAGGGGATGGGTGGGAATCACCGATCCAGCGCGGATTTTCTCATTTCCTGCAGCAAACCCACAAACCCAGCGGGGTTTCCATGGATGTCACAGCGAGCAAAGGCAGAGAAAGCTGCGAGCTGGTCCGAAAAAAACATTGAATAATTCCACTCCAGCCCAGGTCCTGCTCCCTTCAAGACCTTTAACGTCACCTGAGTCACTCTAATTTATTGAGGGAGCGTTTTGTCCTGCTTTGCTCGCAATTCCCGGGTTTTTTTTCCAGAGGAAAACTCCAGGAGAGCTGGCTGGCAGGAGGCTGAGGGGAGGCAGTGCTGCTCAGCAGCCACCCACATGCTCTCCTAATTCATCAGTGCACAAAGCCAGCTCTTTGTCTCCCTCCTGCCATTCATTCCCGGTGAGATATCGCTCCCAGGAATCACAGCCTGCCCGGACAGAGGGGGAGATAACAACAACAACAAAAAAATATAAAAAAGAAACAAAACCCATCAGACTTAGCGCCATTGTCACAGACAGCTCCTTCTTTTAAAAACCCAATTTAGATATGGCAGAGATCCGGCCTGAACCCCCTCACCGGGCAGCTCAGAGTTAATTTTGGCCACAAACAGAGGAAAAATAAAAATCCTAATTCTTTAGGAATGATGCAGAAGGGATACCCACAGCCCGAGGTTGTTTGAACCTCTGGAGCTTCCAATACTTTGCTTTTCTCGGTTTAATTCCCCCCGCGGGGGCTCGGCGGCCCTGAAGGGGTTAATCCCGAGCCATTGTTTTAATTGGCTCAACAATTGGCCTCCCGCCACTTCCTCCGGGAGATTATTCCAGGATCTAATCGAAAGCAGTGCCAGAAAGTATTTTCCTGAGAGCCCGTGCCAGAGGAAACACTCTGGGAAGGGATCGGGGCCCGAGGTCCAGCGCGATTTAAATATCGCGATTATCGCCCTTCCCAGCCCGCAGCATCCCGGGAGACACAAGGGATGGGAATAACCCCCCGAAAAAAAAAAAGGGATTGGAGAAAATGAGGAAAAAAAAGGAAAAATTAAAATTACCGCTGAATTCTCAGTGGCGTCGTATCGCTCGGCAAAGACAAAATCCAGCTCCTGATCGTTCTATATTCCCTTTTTGTGTATTTTTCCTGATATATTTTTAATTTTTTAAAGGCATCTGAGCAGCTGAGATCAAATTCCTGCCTGGTTCTGAAAATTAACCGTGATAATTTGGGTCATTCCACACAAATCCGCGCCCGGCCAGGATGGAGAAACCTCAATCTGTGTTTTGCTTTCTGCTGGCACTTTTTGGGCAACAAAACCAACCAAAACTATGTGAAAAATAAATTAATTTGTAAATAGATAGATAGATAGATAGATGCATGAAATATTTTGTGGGTAATTCATTCCTGTGAATTCTCCAATTCTTGGTGGTGACGTATCGCTCAGCAAAGACAAAGTCCAGCTCCTGATCCCTTCTATATTCACTTTTTTCAGTATTTTTCCCGATATATTTTTAATTTTTAAAGGTATCTGAGCAGCTGAGATCAATCTCCTGCCTGGTTCTGAAAATTAACCGTGAAAATTTGTGTCACTCCAAAGGAATCAGCCCAAATCCGCGCCCGGCCAGGATGGACAAACCTCAATTTGTGTTTTGTTTTCTGCTGGCACTGACCCCCTGGACACTGCCCCTCGGGACACTGACCCTCCGGACAATGTCCAGGGGGTCAGTGACAGTGTCCAGGGGGGCAGTGTCCACAGTGCCAGTGTCCAGGGGGACAGTGTCCAGTGTCCAGCAGGTCAGTGCCAATGTCCAGGGGGTCAGTGTCCACTTGGGCAGTGTCCAGTGTCCAGGGATCAGTGCCAGTGTCCAGAGGGGCAGTGCCAGTGTCTGGAGGGTCAGTACCAGTGTCGAGGGGGTCAGTGCCAGTGTCCATTCCCAGAATAACCTTGGCCACTTCCTGCTGCATCCTTGGTTAATTATTGCTCCATCTCTCACTAATTATTGCTCTGTCTCTCCCTAATTATTGCTCTGTTCCTGATTAATTTCTCTCCAAGCTGGGTTTTTGCTCAAACACTTCCTCTCCTCGTGGGTGGCTGAGCAAAGGTGCCTCCTCTTCCCTCTCGACCTCGAAAGAAAAAGCTGAATAAACCCAAACCTTGGTGAAATTCCGAGGGGTTTTCCCTGCAGACCTCGTGATTCTGTGCACATTTATTAAAACCTGAGGGATTTTATGTCACTTCCTGCCTCAGGTGATCCGTGAACCAGCAGAAGAACAAACAACAGGAGGGTTGGGGTTTTTTTTACAGCCCTGAAATCAAAGGGTTTATGGGGAGTTGTTCCCTTATAATGCTCCAAAAGAGGGATATTGTGGTTTTATCTCAATACCAGATTTATAGTGAATAATTTTATTTACAGGTATGAGGTGAATTTACAGGTTGATGGTTGGACTTGAGGATCTTAGAGGTCTTTTCCAGCCGTGGAATGGAATTTCGAATGTTATCACCCTCAGAAAGTGATTTCAGCAAGGCCAGAGGTTCACATTAAATATCAGAATTGGGATTTTTTCCCTGCAGGATTGGTCAGACAGCGGAAGAAATTGCTCAGGGAAGTGATGGAGTCCCCAACCCTGGAAATAGTCAAGAAAAATTTGGACGTGACACTTGGGGATGTGGTTTAGGTGATTTGGGGTGATTTTGGGTGATTCTAGGTTGATTTGGGGTGATTTTAGGGGGATTTAGGGTGATTTTAGTCCAATTTTAGGGTGATTTTTGGTGATTTTAGGATGAATNTCTCCTCGTGGGTGGCTGAGCAAAGGTGCCTCCTCTTCCCTCTCGACCTCGAAAGAAAAAGCTGAATAAACCCAAACCTTGGTGAAATTCCGAGGGGTTTTCCCTGCAGACCTCGTGATTCTGTGCACATTTATTAAAACCTGAGGGATTTTATGTCACTTCCTGCCTCAGGTGATCCGTGAACCAGCAGAAGAACAAACAACAGGAGGGTTGGGGTTTTTTTTACAGCCCTGAAATCAAAGGGTTTATGGGGAGTTGTTCCCTTATAATGCTCCAAAAGAGGGATATTGTGGTTTTATCTCAATACCAGATTTATAGTGAATAATTTTATTTACAGGTATGAGGTGAATTTACAGGTTGATGGTTGGACTTGAGGATCTTAGAGGTCTTTTCCAGCCGTGGAATGGAATTTCGAATGTTATCACCCTCAGAAAGTGATTTCAGCAAGGCCAGAGGTTCACATTAAATATCAGAATTGGGATTTTTTCCCTGCAGGATTGGTCAGACAGCGGAAGAAATTGCTCAGGGAAGTGATGGAGTCCCCAACCCTGGAAATAGTCAAGAAAAATTTGGACGTGACACTTGGGGATGTGGTTTAGGTGATTTGGGGTGATTTTGGGTGATTCTAGGTTGATTTGGGGTGATTTTAGGGGGATTTAGGGTGATTTTAGTCCANTACAGCCCTGAAATCAAAGGGTTTATGGGGAGTTGTTCCCTTATAATGCTCCAAAAGAGGGATATTGTGGTTTTATCTCAATACCAGATTTATAGTGAATAATTTTATTTACAGGTGTGAGGTGAATTTACAGGTTGATGGTTGGACTTGAGGATCTTAGAGGTCTTTTCCAGCCGTGGAATGGAATTTCGAATGTTATCACCCTCAGAAAGTGATTTCAGCAAGGCCAGAGGTTCACATTAAATATCAGAATTGGGATTTTTTCCCTGCAGGATTGGTGAGACAGCGGAAGAAATTGCTCAGGGAAGTGATGGAGTCCCCAACCCTGGAAATAGTCAAGAAAAATTTGGACGTGACACTTGGGGATGTGGTTTAGGTGATTTGGGGTGATTTTGGGTGATTCTAGGTTGATTTGGGGTGATTTTAGGGGGATTTAGGGTGATTTTAGTCCAATTTTAGGGTGATTTTTGGTGATTTTAAGATGAATTTAGGGTGATTTTAGGTTGATTTTAGGGCGAGTTTAGGATGATTTCAGGTTGATTTTAGGATGATTTCTGGGTGATTTTATGGTGATTTTAGGATATTTTATGGTGATTTTAGGATGATTTTAGTCCAATTTTAGGGTGAATTTAGGATGATTTTAGGTTGATTTTAGTCCAATGTTAGGGTGGTTTTAGGGTGAATTTAGGATGATTTTAAGGTGATTTTGGATTATCACTGCCCACACCGGAGTTCATTTGATGGGAATGATCATTTAATCCTAAAAAATCCTTTCCCTAAGGTTGGGCAAGACCTTTAAAATCCCCAAACCAACCCCCACGTTTAGCCTACCCCAGGAAATAAAGGAATTATTCCCTGTTCTCCATCTGGCATCGAGGAGGAACCACAATATCCCTGTTTTGAAGCTGAACTCGAGGCTCCTGGAGCTCTTGGATGATTTTGTGATTTCCTGGCTGTGGCCTGTGGGAGAGACATCCCTGCTGCTTTCCCCGAGTAATTCCTGGAAAAAATCAGCAGCAATTCCTGGAGGGAATGATGAGGAAAAGCTGATTCAGAGAACAGCAGAGAACAGCTGGATGATTTCATCCAGAGCATCCCAAACCTGCTCCCAGCTCCCACCACTGCCCTGGAGAGGTGGAAAAACAGAATTCCAAGAATTCCAAGCGTTCTGCACACACACACAGAGGAGAGGTATCAGTGTTCAAGCTGAGATATTTTTGCTGCCTCGAGGTTTGGCACCCCAGCACAGGAGCAGCAGGGTCGGAATCACAGGATTGTCACAATTCCACAGACATTTTCTGCAAATGAGGTCATTTCCATGGCAGGGAGAAGTTTGTTCCCAGAAAATAGCCCAGGCTAAGCCAGGGAAAAGGGAAGAGATCATTCCAGCCCTGACTTTGTTCCATCAGCTTTGGAGGGTGAGGGGAAGCTTTCCCAATCCTTGCTGCAAAGGAGGATCCCTCAGTTTTGGACATGGAAAAGTCACCCTGAGCAATCCATCCCCACCTCGGGGTCAGGACAGAGGTTTCCACAGCAAAGCAAAATCCTAAAGCAGCATCAGGATATCAATAAATCATCATTTCCCCTGGATTTTGGGAAATCCACCCAAAACGCTCCTGGGAAATGCGAAATGCTGCTGAGTTACAGATCAAAGCTGTTGGCAGCAGCACCCACAGGACAAAATCATGGAATTAAGGCTGGAAAAGACCTCCAGGATTGTCAAACCCTGCCTCCAATCCCAGAGATTTTGCCGTGCCCAGCCCAAGGGGGACCTGCTCAGCATTCCCAGGATTACCTCTCCACTCATCCCCACATCCACACCCCAAGCTGGCTGACAGGGAAGGATTCAGGAAAAAACTCAGCCACAAAAAGGGATATTCTGGGAGAAAAGGGCTTTATTTCCCTCCTTTTCTTTACCTTGCACTGAGACTCTGAGCAGACCTTTGCTGTGTTTTCCCTGGAAGCTCCAAGATTTCACCAGGCTGGAATTTTGGGGGTTTTCCCACCAAACCCCCTTCACTCCACGGTGGTAAAATCATGTTAAAAAAAAAAAAAAAATTCCCAAGATTTTTATGTCACACGGCCTGGTGAAGCCTGCTGTTCTGAGCGGGGTGGATCCATCCCAAAAAATCCCTGGAATGACCCCAAACCCTTCCCCAAGGTCCCTGTGCTGCCACCCTGCAGGATCTTTCTGTCCCCCCCTTTCCAGGAGAAGCAAGATGTGATTCCTGAGCCTGTAATTCCAGAGTTCCTCCAGCTCTGGCTGCCCAGGACACCTCGGTGCCTTTCCCTGGAATCCCCAACCTCAGCAGGGAGCTGAGAACCACAACAAAGAGCCACAAAACCCAACAGAAACCCCAAACCAAAGCAGCAGAAAGGTTCTGGGAGCGATCCAGCAGCACACTCCGGCAGCACCACCACCCCCAGCAGCGAGAAAAAAACCGGGATAAATCACAGGGCATGGAATATTATCTGTAGGAACATGGATTTGCTCAGCCAGAGACATCCCCCACTTGCTATGGGATGAATTCTTTTGGAAAGAGAAAAAATTCTCCCCTTCCCTGTTTCACGGGATCATCTTGTGACCACGCTTGGCGCCGGGTTTGGGGAAAGCCCAAATCTCACAGGTGTGGGTTTGGGGAAAGCCCAAATCTCTCCTCTTTTTGCACCCCAAAAAGCTCCCAGCTCTTCCCAGCTGCACCATCCACAGGCACAAGGAGATTGGGACAGGGAAAAGGTCCCAAAATCCACTGGGATGGACACAGGACACAACCCGGGACTGTTGTGTCCCCCTAGGGAGGGGTGGGGGAGCAGCATCCCTTAAAAATGTCTTTTTTTAGCTCACGCAGCAATGGAAATTTCATTTGCAGTCAGCCAGGCCTTGCCCAAGTGATTTTACAGAAGATCTTACGGAATGTTTTATGGACTATTTGACTATGGAATGTTTTATAGGATTTGTTACAGAACATTGGAAGGGTCCCACGTGGATGGTCAGCTCAGACAACTGGGATTAAACTCCCAATTCTGGCATTTCCAGCTGAGCTCATCCCAGGATACAGCAGGAAAAAAAAAAAATCCCAGCCTGGTGCAGGGATGAAACCCAGGTGTCACCTCACCTGGAGCTTGTCCCCTCCCCTCCAGGAGCCAAGCCAGCCGTGGTGACACAGCAGGACCCTTTCACTTCCCTTAAAAAAAACCCAAACCCACAGAAAATTCAGAAAAAAAAAAAAAAAAAAAAGAGCCAAACCTGCAAAAAATGCCCCAACCCCACCCCCCTGAGAGCATCCTACAACTGCCACCTCCAGGAGAGAATTCCATGGGAGATGGAAATGCAGCGATTAAACTTCAGCTTCTCCCGCAGCAATTTCACCTCTTTTTGTTCTCCAGCCTCCAGGGAGGCGAATTAAACCAACTTCTAAAGGGCCGAGTGGAAATTCGTGCAGAAAATCCCTGCCGTGCTCCCTTTCCCCTCCCTGACAAAGCCAAACAAAGGCTGTCCTTGTCACCTGCCCTCCCCTGGGCAGCTTCCCACGGGGGGCACAGGGGCCAGGACACGATTTCAAAGTGTCCCAGCTGCTGTTTCGGGAAGGCCAGGGAGCAGAAGGAGTTTTTCACAGGCTGAGGTGGGAAGGGCAGAGCAGAGGAAGCCGGCCCTGCTATAATTAGGAATTTTTGACGCCCCCGAGGGCGGCTGCTCAGCCCACGCCTTTCATCACGAGTGGGTGCTCGGCTAAATTTACCTCCTGGCAGGAGGGCTTGAGTGGAGCTTGACACAGAAAACCCCAGCAGGATGTGGTGAGCGAGAGGGGAAGTTCACAACTGACATCATTGGGAGGCACAGCTGAAACTCAGATGATTTTTTGGGTTTTTAGGGTTTTTTTGTTGTTTTTTATTTTTCCTGTGTGCAAGATACTCATTTGAATAAAATTTTTTAAAGAAATAAGAAGAAGGGAGAGGGATTCTGCAGAAAATAAAAGCACAGTGGCAGCTCTGGGGGAAGCTCTGATGTTCATGGAGCAATGGATTCCTTCTGCACAGCCCAGTCCTTGTGCTAGGGGAGGAAAATCCCAGGAGCTGATGGAATGACCCAGCTCAGCTGAGCCAGCCTGGTCACCCAGGTGACCCCAAAGTCCCCTCCCTTCACCCACAGCCAGGCTGGGAAACACCAGGCAGGACTTTGCTGCTCCCAAGGAGGGACACTGGGCCTGTGCTGATGTCCCCAAGAGCTCTGGGGGCAGCAGGAGCTGTTTGGATGGGATTTGTTTGGTCTTTCATGGAATCTCCTGAGCTGGAATATCCACAGGGAGCACTGACCCAGCTCCTGTACCCCAACAATCCCCCCCTGGGCATCCCTGTCCAAACTCTCCTGGAGCTCTGGCAGCCTCAGGGCCGTGCCCATTCCCTGGGCAGTGCCCAGCACCCTCTGGGGGAAGAACCTTTCCCTGAGCTCCAGCCTGAGCCTGCCCTGGCCCAGCTCCAGAACCTTTCCTTGGCACCCAGGACAGATCCTGGGGAGTGGGAGCATCACAACCCCTTCAGGCTACACCCAAACCCCATGGAGACAAAACCCCAAAAAGCCAACCACCAAAAACCCACCAAAACCAGCTCCAGCCGTGCCCTGGGTGCTGTCCCTGTCCCAGGAGCTGCCCCTCGGGAGGAGCTGCAGATCCCTGAGCTCTGCCCTCAGTGTGCTCTGCCCCAGCTGGACACACACAGTGCCCTCAGCTGCCCCTCCTGTGGCCCCTCCTGACCCTTCACCCTCTCCATGTCCCACCTTTGGCCTCTCTCCAACATCTTTTGACCCTTCTCACATGGAGGCACCCAAAGGAGCTGAGGCTGCACCAGCCTCGAGCAGAGCAGCACAATCCCCTCCTCTCCTTCTCTTTTCCCTGTTTTTCTCTTCTTCCTCCTTCTCTGGCCTCCAGCTGATTCCCACATGGAGCTGGAGGCTCCCAGGGATGATTCCTGAAGCCCTGAAGGGACTCACAGCCACCCAGGCTGATTCCTCTGCTTGTTTTATCCCACAGGACGAACTCAGAGCAGTGCCAAGGAGCTGAGGAACAAATTCCTGAGGTCCTCCAGTGGAGAAGAGGAATCTTAGAAGTGACCCCACAGTCATTTGGGTGATGAACAAAATACCTGCCAGGGACAGAAGGGGAGGAGAGTCCTGGGAGAGGGGAGAGCATTCAGAAATTCCCAAATTTCAGTACTTCCATACCCAGCAGAGGGAAGAGCACCACACTCCATCCCTGAGCAGCTGCAGCAGGGATGAACAATGAGGCGGATACAGGGGCTCGGCACAGAAAGCATTCATTAAAATAAAAATAAATAAAAATCATCCCAATTTACATTCTGAATGCCTGAAATCAATCTGAGCACTCGGCAGTCCCACCTTTGCCGTTTCCAGGACCAGGGTGGATCCAGCTGAGCCCTGAAGCTGCTGCTCTGCAGCCCCCACGAGCCAATGATCCAGGCAGGACCCACAAATTCCCTCTGGGACATCCCAAAAACGGAGCTGAAGGCACCCCCTGAGTGCTGCCATCACTCAGGAGAGATCACTGAACGATACCCTTGGCTTAACTTCTAATGTTTATCAGTTTGTAGTTCCATCCTTTGCTCCTCCCAGTTTTCCATCCCTGTATGGCCACAGAAAGAACAATTCCACTTGGAGAACCTGTGGTCATCCCTCAACCAGCAGGAGAAACTTGTGCTGCCTCAGAGACACCGAATTGAGAAGCCCTGGCAAACGCAGTGCCTTGGATTTGTTCATAATTTGATTCAAAGCAATGAGATCAGCAGAATTTGTTCATTTTCTGCTTTGGTTTTCATTTCATCTCGGCCTTCCCGGATCCCTCAGGATGCCAGGAAGGGAGAGAACAGATCTGAGTCTTTCCAACCTGTCCTGGGCTGCAGTTCAGACTGTACCCAGCAGTGTGGAGTCAATCCCAGCTTCTGGAACAGGGACAGGGACAGGGTGGGGTGGGGGAACCCTCTGTCCATGGAGCTGTCCCAAAGCAGCTGGGGCAGTTTTCTTCTCCCTGCCAGGACCCATCCATCCCTCCTCACTCCTGCTGGGATATCCTCTGTCCATGGAGCTGTCCCAAAGCAGCTGGGGCAGTTTTCTTTCTCTCCTCCACACCCATCCTCCCTCCAGGCACAGATCCTGTGCTCAGGGGCCACTGAGTGTCCCTGAGAAAATTCCAGCAGCCCCTTGGCAGCTGCTGCAGCCAGGGCAGCAGCCAAGCATTCCTGCCTGGATCCAATCCCAGCTTTGGCACACCGAGCAGCCTTTGCCACTGCATTCCCACAGGAACAGCAGGCCCAGCTCTGCCCACGGCACCTTCAGAGGAAATCTCCCCCTTTCTCCAGGATCCCTGCTCCACCACAGCCACATCTGCCACTGCACCAGGGCTGCAGCCACCATGGCATGGCACTGCCACCAAGCCCTGACCCACAGGGGACAGCTGGCAGCCTGACTCTGACACTGCCATGGGTTTTTGTATCACTGCACTTTTAGTTTAGTTCCCCTAATAAAGAACTGTTATTGCTATCCCCAGATCTTCACCTGAGAGCCCCTGAATTTCCAAATTCTAATAATTGGGAGGGAGGGGGTTTGCATTCTCCATCCCAAGGGATGTTCCTGCCTTCCTCAGCACACACCTGGTGTTCAAACCACAACACAACCTCATTCCTACAAGTCCAGGGAGACAATTCTGGACAGGAAAAGCATCCCTGGCACTCTGTGCCACGTTTGGCCTCAGTTCCATCCCCAAAACCACCACACCAGGACCTGGAATTGCTGATTCTCCGATTCCCCCAGGAACCTTGCTGCCAGGCAGGGAATTCTGGCTGATTTTCCCCCTGTGACACTCCAAAGGCACAGCCTTCCCCACATCCATGCCCTGCAAAGTGTCCCCAGCTGCTTCCCAGCTTTTTTTTTTTTTTTTCCAAAATTCCATCTTGACATCCAATCCTGTGCTGCTGGCCCGGCACTTCCAGCACCTCCCCTCCCACCTCCTCCCTCTTCAGGGCATCAAACTCAGCTTTGCTTTCAGGGCCACCCCCAGGCCGAGCTGTCACTGCTGGATTTGCTGTTCCAAGGTCAAATCCCCATCTTCAGGCATGGAGGTGAGGAAATCTCCCCTGGGAGCAAAAATCCCTGGATTTCTATCTCCTCCTGAATTGAAAATTGAAATTTTCAAAGCTGGAGTTGAGGATGGGCCATGACTTAAAAATGGAGGGAAAAGAGACAACACAGGTCAGAGAGAACTAACCCTGTCAGTTATTTATAAATAAAATATCTTTTTCAATATATTTTGGTCCTGGGCAGGGTCAAAAACTCAGCTTTATCTCAGAATTAAGGAAATTCTCAGTACCCACCACCCTCTGGAGAGATTTGGAGGTGGAAATTAGGGAGCACAACACCAAATTTCCAGTGGGGAGCTCTAGAAAGCCTCGAAAATTCTCCAAATCATCTCCTTCCTATGCAAGAATTTTCTTTGTGAAGAAGACAATTTTCCTGTCCTTCCATGAGGCACTTTGGGAAATGCCTGTGCTGTATTCTCCCACTCTTTGCATGGATGTGGAATATTCCCTGCTCCTCCTGTGGCTTGGGAGGAGAAGCTGCACAAGGATAAAGAATCCAACCCCAGAATTTTAAGGCCAAATCAGACGCGAGCAGCGAAGTCGCTGGAGGGTTTTGGATTCACCTGGAAGGCACCAACAATCTTTGCATTTTAATTACCAGCACTTCATCAAGCTTCACCTCAAGCTACCTGGAAATCCAAGGGCTGGAGGTGTAGAAATATTTGCTGAGGAGCAGCCAGGAGGCCTGGGAGGGGCAGGAAAGGAGATAAATCCCGGCACATTCCCAAAATTCGGGGCTGGCAGCGCTGTTGGGCTTGGATGGGGATGCAGGGCTTGGATTTTTTTGGCTCCCCTCAAAAGTTTTCCAACTCGGGGCTTTCCAGCCAGCCAGCAAAAAGCTCCAGGGCTGCAGTGCTGTGTCATCACCCCCCCAAAAAAAGCAGGATACAGGTGGAAAGGAAGATTTCCAGGGCATCCATTTGGCAGATAAGCATCAGGCCATGCCTCATCCAGCCTTTCTCCTGCTTTCCTGCAGTGCTGAATTGGAGACACAGCTGCCAGAAGGAGCAGGCTGGGTAGGCTTGGAGCACTCAGCCCTCTCAATAAATACTAAAATAAACAAATAAAGAGGTTTTATTTTGTTTGGTTTATTCTGATTTTATGCTGAGTGCAGGGTAATGAGAGTGCATTGGGGTGGAGAATTCAGCACTCACCACAAACTGGGGGTGGAATTGAGAAAGTCCCACCACAAGCACATCCCCACAGCCTTTGGGTGCTGCCCTCCTGAAATCCAAGGAGTTTTGAAGATCCGGGAGTCAGAAAAGCAGAAAATTTCACAAAAAAAGATGAAGCTCCTCAACCAGAACATTGATTTGTACTTGGAATTCAAAGCAGGATGGGGGAGGTGATTCCCCATCCCTGCTCGGCTCCTTGAGAGCCCACCTGGAAAATTGGGAACAGCTCACACACAAATCCTGACTTTCAGGAGCCTAAACCCACCAGGATTTGAAAGGAGGAAAGATTTGGTTCTTTCTTGAGAAAATTGTTTAATTCTCTGAGCCAAATTCTGCCTTTTTGGCATCAAAACCAAGCCACAAACCCAGCCCAGGAATAAAGACACAAATCCTGATTTTCAGAAGCCAAACCTCAGGAGTTTGAAAGGAGAAAAGATTTGGCTCTTTCTTGAGAAGATTTTTGTTTCTCTCTGAGCCAAATTCTGCTTTTCTGAGCCAAACCAAGCCACAAAACCAGCCCAGAAAAGACACAAATCTTGATTTTCAGGAGCCAGACCCCAGGATTTGAAAGTTTAGGACAAGTTTGAGCGTTTGGGACAAGTCAGGGACCCCAGCCCAGCAGATCCACGGAGCTGTTGGGAGCAAATCCCAACCAAAAATTCCCGGAGGTGAATTTGTAAAAACAAAATCTACAGGAGATCCCAAATATCTGGCAAATATCCAAGTGCCATTTCCAACAAGGGATTAAAAGCAGATTTAAGGGTTCCGATTTTAAGGGAAAGGGAAAATGAAGATGGGGGAATGTGGGAGAGCTGTTCCTGCAACAATCCCGGTCTCTCCAACAATTTCTGAGCTCCGAGGAAGCGCTTGGAGCTATAAATAAAAATGTAATGGGATCAACACAGGCAAAGCCAGATTTAAAAGTCAGAACAGGTAGAGCACGATTCCCACAAGGCTTGGGGGGGAAAAAAAAAAATCCATCACCCCCAAATCCACAATCTGGGAACACGAAAACAGCATAAAAATTTAATTAATATTTATTACAAGTGGGAAAATCGCACGTGGTTGAGATGAGCTCAGGGGTGTGCAGCCCAAAAGAATTCCCTGGAATTTTAAGCATCCATTTAGGCTTGGGTTTAGAAATTTGGGAGAATTTTGTGTTATCTTTGGAAGATTTTAATGCAGGGAGCAAGGAGGGATCAGGGATTGTGGAAGAAAAGCAAACTGATGTTCAAGGGACAAGTTCTTGACAGAGACTCCAAAATTCTTCAAAAACTCATGCAGGGAGCGCCTTAAAATGAAATTAAAAATATGAAATATGGAATATCCCATTCCTGGAAGTGTCCAACCCCAGGATGGGGCTTGGAGAACCCTGGGGTGTTGGTGGCAGGGGTGGGATGAGATCCTGAAGATTTTTAGGTCTCTCCCAACCCAAACCATTCCATACAGAAAAGAAATCAGCAGAAATCTACCCTCAGTGCTGTTCCAGCAGGACAAACACCATTAAAAATTTGTCTTATTTTGCTAAACTCTGGATTAGAAGATGCCCCCACAAAGCACAGATCAACTAAAACACTGAAATAAAAACCTAAATAAGAAATAAATCCCTCAATCATCAAAAATCACTTTCCAGCAGCATTGGGAAAGGGCTAATTGGGAAAGTTAATTAAAGCCACGGTCGGGTCCAGCCTCTGACAAATATTTCCTTATTAACACCAAAATATTTCCTTATTAACACCAAGGATCAAAATTTTTAATTATTAAACCATTTCATTGCTTTCCTGAAGATGTTGGGGGCTTGGCTTTGGGATTTGGGTCAACACCAAATCTCTGGAGGAGCTCTGGGGTCTGCCAGGATCATCCCAGCCCTGGAAATTTTGTGGGAATTCTTTTTGGGGTGCTCAGGACCCTTCTGGGATCATCCCAGCCCTGGAAATTTTGTGGGAATTCTTTTTGTGAGGCTCACGGCCCTTCTGGGATCATCAAAACCCTGGAAATTTTGTGGGAATACTTTTGAGGGGCTGAGGGGCCTGCTGGGATCATTCCAGCCTGGAAAATTTTGTGGGAATATTTTTTGGGGGCCCAAGATCTCTCAGCCAGGGCTCAGAGGAATGCCGGGATGATCCCAACCTGGAAATTTTCTGGAATTCTTTTTGGAAATCTCTCATCCACCCTGCCCCAGCAATTCCCACCCCCCTGGATCTGTTCCTTGATTAGCACCAAGCAGATCAGAGCTAATTCCAATCAAGGAATTAGGCTGGGATCCAAAATAATCCCTGATTACCTAAAGTGCAGCATGGGAGGGGTTTAGAGCAAAAGTCAGGGGAAAAAAAAAAATAAAATACAAAATTCCTCCCTTGAACACCAAATTCAGGCACAGGGGGTTCTGGAAAAGTTCTCCCTGGAGCCACAGTGGAATCCTGAAATAATCAGGATTATTTCATTTGCATGGAAATATCCCAACCTCCAGCACTCCCTTTGAACTTTCTGCCTGATTTTTTTCCTGTGGAAACGACAGCAAAGTGGCCAAAAATGGTCAAAGGAAGAGTAAAAAATTGTAATTCTTTCCCTGAGGAGAGGCGATGCTCCAGGTTGTAGCGGTTTTCTGGTTTGCTAATTTGAAATTTTGTTGATTAAGAGTAAAGCAGGTTTAAACTTATAAGGAATCAAATTACATTAGATGATATTAAAAGCAAAAAAAAAAATTGAGAATTAGAATGAAATTTTAAAAAAGAAATTTATGGGGTTTTTTTATTTATTTATTGATAATAAATAGAATATAGAAAATCCATTATACAGAAAATAATATTTGGAATTTTGAGCTGTTTTTTGGGTCCAGAGGGGATCTTTTTTGCCTGCCCAGATGGATCTCAGCTCCAGGGAGCAGCTGGGGCTGGCAGATGGATGCCAGGGCCATGCCGGGAGCGTGAGACGGGCACAGGAAATCCTCAGGGGTTGGAGCCCTGCCTGAGGCTCCAGGACAGCAATTCCTGCCGGGAAAAAGGGAGGAAATAACACCAGCAGCACCTCAGTTCCACACGCAGTGAGGAGTTGTGAAAACAGCAAAAAAAAAAAAAAAAAAGGGGCAAAAAAATGGATATTTCCAAGGGGTTTCAGTTTAAACGGAGGTTGCTTCCGTTGGGTGAGAAATCCAAAGGCCAGCCTTGAAAAACGAGCCCAAAATGGATTTTTTTTTAAAGGGTTTTTGTATTTTAAAGTAGCTGTTTGCATCCACAGAGTGAGAAATTGGGAGAATAGCGAGAAAAAGGAGGAAAAAATGGACTTTTCAAAGGGTTTTGAGCAAAAAATGGACTTTTCAAAGGGTTTTTAGTTGAAAAGGAAGGGTTGTCTTCCAAATATTCCAAGATTCTGCGGGACAACCTTAATTCCTGATGGGTAAATAACACCAGCAGCACCTGGGTTAGACACTGAGGGAGGAATCGCGAGAGCAGCCCTGAAAATTGACCCCAAAATGACCCATAAATGAACTTTTCAAAGGGTTTGCACATTTCAAAGCAGCAGATTGCTATTCCAAAATTCTCCAGGCCAACCCTAATTCAAAATTTTAAGATTTAGAGTCCTCAAGAAAAATCTCTGGGAAAACATTCCCTTGTCCGAGCATCCCCAAGATTTTGTCCCAAATTCTGCCATGTCTGGATCCCCCAAAATAAGACCACAATGAATGAATTATTCCACATTCCCACGGAATATCTTTGTGCACAAATCCCTGGAAAACTACCCTAAAAACACAACTCCAGCACGCCCAAGGAACGTCCCCAAAACCTCCTGGTTTTATCCAACCGCATTTGGAATTTAATCAAATTTTTCCCCCACATTCTTTCCTCAGCGGGAACCAAAATAAAGCACGAGATCATCAAAAGGGAATTATTTATTTTGCTGTTATTCCAGTTTATTTGAACGTCGCAGCTCAGAGGAGATGGGGAGGAATTAAAAAAAAATAAATAAAAATAAGAGGAGGAAGCTCCATTTCAGTGGTGTCACTGGAAATCCATCAATCCCAAATCCTCCAGGCTGCAGCCAAAGAAAACTTTGGCTTTCGAGCCATCCCAAAATTCTCCAAACAAACAGGCAACGTTCGGGATGAAATGGAGATGCCTCTTGGCCTGTTGGGTTAAAAAATTGGGGAAAAATCCCAAATAAACGCCCCCTCCTGCCCCTAAACCTCGGAAGGGAAGGGCTGCAGGGTGCTTTTCCCTGCTGGGGTTGGTGATGATGGATGGAAAATCCAGATTTGTCCCTGCTGGAAAGCAAGTTTTAACCCAGAATATTGGTTATTTTTTTTTTTTTTCCTAAAAAATTTAGCGGGGAAAGGCCAAGCATTTGGAATTAATTTGGTATTTTTAATGCCTTTTGGATTTTCTGTTTAATTTTGGGTTGGTTTTTTTTTTTTTGGTTTTGGGGTTTTTTTGTTGGGGGTTTGGTTTTTTTTTTTTTTTTTGTTTCCTATCAAGGTTTTGAATTGGAATTCTCTGAAGTTGGATTTTCCTTCTCCTGCTGCTACCTGCTCCCACTGGGAGTGCAGAGGGATGAAATCCCAGGGGGAACAGGAGGGATGAGCATCTTCTTTTAGGTTTAGGAGGAATTTCCAATTTTATTTAGGAATTATTTCAGGTTTAGGAGGAATTTTGCCTCTTATTTAGGAATAAACTGTGGGTAGCACAGAAAATCCCCAAAAGATAACAAGCATTAATAACCATTAATGACTATTAATGAACATTAACGAAAATTAATGACCATTAATAACCGTTAATGACCACTAATGACCATTGACGACCATTAATAACCATTAATGACCATTAATGACAATTAATAACCATTAATGACAATTAACAATCATTAATGACCATTAAAGACCATTAATGACTGTTAATGATCATTAACGATCATTAACAACCATTAATAACCATTAATGACCATTAACAACCATTAACAACTTTAAATGACCACTAATGACCATTAACGATCATTAATGACCATTAATGACCATTAATGACCATTAATAACCATTAACGATTATTAAATTCCCATTAATTACCATTAAAACCATTAACGACCATTAAAGAGCATTAACGACCGTTAACAACCATTCATGACAATTGACAACTGTTAGCAGCCATTAACGATTATTAAATTCCCATTAATTACCATTAATTACCATTTATAACCATTATTGAACATTAACGACCATTAAAGAACATTAACGACCATTAATGACCATTAACAACCATTCATGACCATTAACGACCATTAACAGCCATTAAATGATCATTAATGACCATTAACAATTATTAAATTCCCATTAATTCCCATTCATGAATGATTAACGACCATTAACAGCCATTAAATCATCATTAATGACCATTAACAATTACTAAATTCCCATTAATTCCCATTCATGACCATTAACGACCATTAACAGCCATTAAATGATCATTAATGACCATTAACGATTATTAAATTCCCATTAATTCCCATTCATGAACAATTAACGACCATTAATGGCCATTAAGTGATCATTAATGACCTTCAATGACCGTCAGCTCCAAACACCACCCCTGGCATGGTCACCACCTCCTGCTCTGGGAAAAGATCAATCAGAGAATCAAGAATGAGAACCTAATTAACACCAATTAACGGGGATCAATAACCAAGAGGGAACCAAATACCGCCAACTCCGCGACGTGGGACCAACGGCGTTGAAGCAATGAAGTTCTCTGGGTTTTGGTTAAAATATGGGAAAACCCCAATCAAATTCCTGCGGGATGATTTTCCCCGCACAACCCCAGCAAGGTGAGGATGAAATGATTTCTCTTGCACGTCCTGGCCAGAATAAAGCAAAGCCTCACTGCTCTAACACAAAAAATGTTGGCAGGTTTTTTGTTTTCCCTGCAGTTTGGGTGACATCAGGGCTGGCCAGAGGGTCGGGATCCCTCCCTGACCTGCTGGGAATGCTCTTCCTGATGCTCACCAGGGCACCAGGACCTTCTGGTGGCTGAGGGACAGCTCATTGTCCATCAGAACCCCCAGAGCTGCTCCAGCTGGGGCAGAGGGTGGGACCTGCTGAGCTCCACCAGTCCAAAGCTCCAGCGCCAGCCAGGTGAGGGGTTCTCCATCAACACCTG
>VXBV01005446.1:164167-185087 GCA_013400355.1 Certhia brachydactyla | reverse complement strand
AAAAAAAAAAAAAGGGATATTTTGGAAGGGGTTTGAGGCTGGGTAATTGTGGGTTAAGTGGCTGTAATTGAGGCTCTGGGGTCAGGCTTTAATTGCTGTTTAATTGCTGTTTTCTGGCTCGGAATAGAAACCTCTGCAGCGCCCCCGGCTCGCTCAGCAGCTCATCAGGGAAAAATTCCAGTTTCAGGGAAAAATTCCCATTCCTCAGGGGAAAATTCTCATTCTGAGGAGTTCTGCAGTTCCTCAGGGAAAAATTCCTGTTCATCAGGGAAAAATTCCCATTCTTCAGGGAAAAATTGCCATTCCGAGGAGCTCTGCAGTTTCTCAGGGAAAAATTCCCATTCTGAGGAGCTGCGCAGCTCCTCAGGGAAAAATTCCTGTTCCTCAGGGAAAAATTCCCATTCCATGGAGCTCAGCAGTTCTTCAAGGAAAAAAATCCTGTTCCAAGGAGCTCTACAGTGCCTCAGGGAAAAATTCCCATTCCAAGGAGCTCTACAGCTCCTCAGGGAAAATTTCCAGTTTCAGGAAAAAATTCCCATTCCTCAGGGAAAAATTCCTGTTCCGCGGGGAAAAATTCCCATCCCAAGGAGCTCTGCAGCTCCTCAAGGAAAAATTCCTGTTCCTCAGGGATTTGGGAGAAGCAGCACCCCTGATTCCTGAGCTACAGTTTTTCCCCTTCAGAATTGGAACATCCGTCAATATTTTGGTTTGGCTCAGGGTTTTATTCAAGGTTGCGACACCGAGCTGGGTTTCCAGTAAATTCAGAAATCTCTGAGTCAGAGCCTGGGCAGGAGCAGCAAAACTCGAGCCCAGTGGCCACTCAAGTGCTGGGTCTGGTCCAGTTAGGCTGAGCTCAGTCAGGGGTTTGGGGCAGCACCCACAGAACGCTTTGGGGTTGAATTAATCCGGGCTTATTTTTTCAAATATTTTCAATTATTTTCCTATTTTCAAAGGAAAATCTCCAAGTAAATCCTTCCTCCTCCAGCTGGGAATGATGCTGGGTGTAGGACAAGGAGCTCTGAGCTGGATCAAAGCCCAGCACTGGGGACTAAACCTGGTTTTAAGGGGATTTTCAGGCACTGAGAGCACAGGGGAAGGGTGCAGGGACACATCCAGCACCTGCTCCAGCCTGGGATCCTGAGCTCCAAGAGCATCCTGCTGCTCTCACGGCTCTCCAGGCAAATCCCAAAGCTCCAAATGTGGGATCAGAGCAAATCCTCCGAGTCCTGGACCTTTGCCATGCCACGGATCTGTCCCTGCATCCTCCAGGGCTCTGGGACTGCCTAAAAAAATCCAAAAAAAACCCCAGACTGGGTCACCAGCGCTGGGATTTAACCCATCCCATATCTCCTTGTTCTACACCCAGTCATTCTCCAGGTGAAAATTGAAGCTTTTCGCCAAAATCAAGCTAAAAATTAAGAATTAAAGGAAGCATTGCCTGGGCTGAACGCAAGTGCTCACTCTCAACCCCAATAATCCTCTTTAAACTGAGCGGGTTTTGTGCTGGAAAAGGCCAGCTCCAAATGGGAAACCAACAGGAGAAATAAAAGCCTCGTTCCTGAAGGAATAATGAACGCAAATCCATCAACAATCCTCGTTAATTAAAGCCAGCGCAGCCTCCCCGGAATGACAGGCAGATGGAGAAACAACAACAACGAGGGAAGAGCAGCAGGAAAAATTGTCAAACACTCCGGTGGAAAAGGAGGAAACGGGTCCAGGGTTGGTTTTAAGGCAGGGATGGATCGGGATGAGGGGAGGGAGCTCAGCTCAAACTCGGGCACAGCCGCAGGGCAGAAAACAAAGAGATTCGGGCTCTGAAAAGATCGTTTCTATTTCAATTCACACCCTGAATTAACACAGGGCAATTAACGAGCCCGCTGGTTAATTATGCAGGGAATGAGGTGGGAGAGGTTGTGGGGCAGGGAAGAAGCTGGAATGGAAAAAAACATGGAAAATCGACACCTGGGAAAGCCCCAGCAAGGCTGGGGGGGCTCAGAGGGGACACAAAAAGGTGTCCCCTTGTCCCTCTCCTTGGACACACCGAACCCTAAATTCTGGGACACAAACTGGACAGGCTTTCCATGGATTTTTTCCCTGGAAAATCGACACCTGGGAAAGTTCAGCAAGGCTGGGGGGCTCAGAGGGGACACAAAAAGGTGGCCCCGTGTCCCTCCCTTTAATACCCCAAGCCCCAAACTCTGGGACACAAACAAGACGAGTTTTCCCTGGTTTTTTTCCCCTGGCACCGCTCATTCCATGCACGGAAATCCTCTGGAAGGGGCCAAACCCAGCGAGTCCCGGGAGGTGACAGCTCGTGGTCACTCCTGGGAGCCAGGGCTGTCCTTCCCAGCACAGGGAATGAGATGTTCACCCTCCTCTGCAGGCAGAAAATCCAGGATTGGAGCTTTCCCCAGCCTGGTTTGGATCAACTTCAGTAGGAAACAAATCCTCAAACAGCCTTGAAATCTCTCACCCTGCACCACGAGGAGGGAAGAATTCCAGCTGGAGAAGAATTCCAGCCTCATCCCACAGCCCGGGCCAGCCCTGGCGGGCTGGGAATGGCTGGGACAGCTGGAAAATAGGGAGGGAAAGGATGGATGGGCAGCCCTGGGACAGCTCGGGCAGGTCTCTCGCTGGGAGGGAATTCAGGAGATCTGATTTCACCCCACGCTGCCTTGGGCTGGATTTAACAGCGTGAGAGGATGAAGAGAGACTGGGAAAAGTGAGCAGGAGGTCAAGTCCACGGCCAGGAAAAAGTGGAAAATCAGGAGAAGCTTGGGGAATGTCTTCAGACAGACAGAGCTGCCAGCTCTGAGTGCTGAACCCCTGCAGATTTCATTCACCCCTTCCTGCCTTTTATTTTCATCTCTTGGAGCAGCAGAGGGAGCAAACCTGAAGCCTTCTGCAGCCTGCATCTGCCAGAGCTTTGGGATTCAAATTTCTGTCACCAGGAGAGGAGGAAATAAATGGGGGAAAAACACAAAGGAAATAAAAATGAAAGAAACGAAAGAAACCAAAACAACCTCAGGGAAAGGCAGGGGAAGGAGGGAGACAAAACAACCACATCAACGGATCTGCCACGGATTTGGAGGATCCTGGGCATCCTGTGGTGCCAGCACAGACTGGAAAAGTGCCTGGAAGAGAGCAGGATGACACAGGAAGGGCACAGACTCTGCAGAGCTGGGGTTTGGTGCTTTTCTGCTGGGTTTGACCCCTCTCACACACCGAGCTGTGTTCCTGTCCCTCCGGATACAGCAGGGAGGGATTCCAGCCCGAGGGCCAAAGGGCTGTGGGACAGGCTGGAGTCACCTGGAGGAGTCTGCAGCTCCTGGGATAGGGACAGCACCCAGGGCACGGCTGGAGCTGGTTTTGGTGGGTTTTTGGTGGTTGGCTTTTTGGGGTTTTGTCTCCATGGGGTTTGGGTGTAGCCTGAAGGGGTTGTGATGCTCCCACTCCCCAGGATCTGTCCTGGGTGCCAAGGAAAGGTTCTGGAGCTGGGCCAGGGCAGGCTCAGGCTGGAGCTCAGGGAAAGGTTCTTCCCCCAGAGGGTGCTGGGCACTGCCCAGGGAATGGGCACGGCCCCGAGGCTGCCAGAGCTCCAGGAGAGTTTGGACATTCCCAGGGACATTCCCAGGGACATTCCCAGGGATATTCCCAGGGATATTCCCAGGCCCAGCTCTGCCCACGGCACCTTCAGAGGAAATCTCCCCCTTTCTCCAGGATCCCTGCTCCACCACAGCCACATCTGCCACTGCACCAGGGCTGCAGCCACCATGGCATGGCACTGCCACCAAGCCCTGACCCACAGGGGACAGCTGGGATCCATCCTGAATTCCAGTTCTGGGATTCAAAGGGATGGAATCCATCCTGAATTTCAATTCTGGAATTCAAAGGGATGGAATAGAACCCAAAATTCCAGTTCTGGAATTCAAAAAGGGATGGGATCCACCCCGAATTCCAACAAAAAGCTGCTTCACAGCCACTGCCCCCTTACTCCGTGACAATTCCCAGGTGGATTTCTGCTGCTCAGGAGCCCAGGAAGAGGAGCTGGAGCCTCCCCAGACATCCTCCAGGCCACAAAACATCACCCAGCGCTCATAAAGCACTAATTACATAAAGCACTAATTACCTAAAGCACTAATTAACCCCAGCCCTTCCCCCCCCCCGAATATTCCAATATTTCCCTCCCAGCCAGCCTGACTCAGCCGAGATGTGAAGGGCTGGGGATGATCCCGAGGCACTCAGGAGAGGGAGGAGAAGAAATTTGAAACCCTGGGGTGGTTCGTGATGCCAAAAGCCGAATGTCCCCCCACCGAAAGTGCCGCTGTCACCGCAGCGGAGGTGAGGTCACCGCCCTGGGGTCAGGAAAGGGATATTTTGGGATTTTGGGGGGGTTATTTCAGCTCTCAAGCCACAGGAACGTGAACCGAAAGACATCAGGTGAAGGGGGGGGAAGAGACAAAAATCCACATTTTGTCTGCCAGCAGTTTGAAGTGTGGGAGGGGAGGGAGGCAGGCAGGAGCACTTCGGGGGGATTTGGTGAAAGGAGGAGATTTGTTTTACAATGAGGCTGGGCACGGGATGCTCCAAACCCGGAAATATCCAAGGAATGTGGGGTTTTTTGTTGGGAGGGTGGTCAGACGCTGGCACAGGGTGCCCAGAGAAGCTGGGGCTGCTCCATCCCTGGAAAAATGCAAGGCCAGGTTGGATGAGCTCTGGGAACCTGCTTTAGGGGTTTAGGGGAAGGTGTCCCTGCTCATCAATGGGTTGGACTCAATGACCCCTAAAGGTCCCTTCGAGTTCCAGCTCTGTGTGATTCCCTCCAAGTGACCTCCAACATTTGGAGTTTTGGAGAAAAAAAACGGATGAATTCAAAACACACCCTTTTCTTTCTTTTTTCCTTTCCCTTCTCCTTTCCCTTTTCCGTTCCTCTTTTGGTCTCCCCTTTTCCTCTTCCCTTTTCCTTTCCCCCTTTCTTTTCTCCTTCTCTTTTCTTCTCCCCCTTTCCTCTCCCTTTCTCTTCTCTTCTCTTCTCTTCTCTTCTCTTCTCTTCTCTTCTCTTCTCTTTTCCTTTCCTTTCCTTTCCCTTTTCTTTTTCCCTTCTCCTTTCCCCCTTTCTCTTCTCCCCTTCTCCTTTCCCTTTTCCCTCTCCCTTTTTTTCTCCCCTTTTCCCTTCCCTTCAGCTTTTCTTGGCACAGAGGGCACTGGAGGGGTATAAACAGAGGGACAAACCAAATCCTGACCCTAAACCTCTCCCAGGACCGCCCTGCCTTGTCCTTCCTCCCGTTCCTCTCCCCCACTTCACCCCAGGCTTGTTTTTATTTCTCCTCACGCCGTAACTGGGGGGATGCTGAGGCTTTAACCACAGCAGAGGAATTCTAAATCCCGAGATCAGAAGGAAAGGAGGCAGGGAAAAAAAAGCAGGCTCCGGTTTTCTCCCTCCTCGTGTCAGGTGAGATGAGTCATTTCTGCCACAAGACATCCAAAAGGAGTCTTTTAAGGATGCAGAGCAAACGGAACACGTGGATGAAAGGCTGCTAAAAGCAGAGGGTTGCAATTAAAAATGTTTCTGTATCACTACCACGGAGCTCTGCTGAACCCACGGGGGATTTTCAGCCTCTCTCACAAATCTAAAATTCTATTTTAGGGAGAGAATTGAGCTCCTTAACCGGGAAAACTACCTGGGAAAGCGGCGCAGAACAGTCGGATCCCCGAGCCAGATGGAGCCACTTTGCCCCCGATCAATCATTGTCTGCTTTTATCCTCAAATGACCCCCAGGAAAAAAAAAAAAAAAAAAAAGAAAGAAGTAAATCCCTGCTGGAAAAGCGAGCAGGAATCTCGTGCTCAGCACTCGGCGTTCGCATCCTTCCCCCGGCTCGGGGTTTTTGGATGGAGCCGCGAACGTTTCCAATGGCAACCGCGAAATGTCCCATCAGAGTCAGCTGTTGATTGTTCTCCGCAGCGCCGAGCTGACAGGATGGTGATGATTGCAAGAATTTAAATATCCTCTGATTTCCCCTGATTTCCATCCCTGCTCCTCACGGGACCCTGCGGTGACCATCTGGGCAGGGGCTGCAAGTCTCCCGCTTTTTTTTTTTTTTTTTTTTTTTTTTTTTTTTTTTTTTTTTTAAAATTTTTTTTTTNTTGTTTATTTTAAAACTATTTTTTGTTGGTTTTCCAGCCAGGATGAACTTTGATTTCATCCCTCCCACTCCCACTTGCAGCTCATTTCCCTCAAATCCCTCGTATCCCTCATTTCCTTTATTTTCCTCATTTCCTTATTTTCCTCATTTCCTTATTTTCCTCATTTCCTTATTTCCCTCATTTCCCTCAGATCCCTCATTTCCCTCAAATCCCTCATTTCCCTCAGATCCCTCATTTCCTTATTTCCCTCATCTCTTTATTTCCCTCGTATCCCTCATTTCCCTCAGATCCTTCATTCTCCTTATTTCCCTCATTTCCTTATTTCCCTTATTTCCCTCATTTCCCTCAGATCCCTCATTTCCCTCCACCAACCCGAGGCTGAAACGCCAAAAATAAGAAACAAATGCACTGCTGGAAACAGGGCTTGGATGTGGGACATGACAAGGGATGTTCCAAACAAATCCCAGCCTGAAGGGACTCAGCCCAGCCCTGGATTCTGCTCCAAGCCAGGGGCTCATCCCACAAACATTCCTGGGGGGAAATCAGGCTTTGAATTCAGGGACAGGAGTAGAGGGAACGACCTCAGGCTGGCCCAGGGCAGGCTCAGGGGGGGTCTCAGGGGAATTTTCTTCATGGGAAGGGTTTTCNGAGAGGATCTCAGGGGAATTTTCTTTATGGGAAGGGCTGTTAGGGTGCAGGGCAGGGATGGAATCCCCATTCCTGGTGGGATTTTAAAGCCGTGGGGATGTGGCACCTGGGGCCATGGGCCAGTGGGACATTGGCAGGGACAGGAGCAGAGGGAACGGCTTCAGGGTGGGCCAGGGGAGGTTTAGGTTGGATCTCAGGGGAATTTTCTTCATGGGAAGGGTTGGGGACAGGGCTGGGGACAGGACTGTGACAGGGACAAGGCTGTGACAGAGATGGGGACAGGGCTGTGACAGGGATGGGGACAGGGCTGTGACAGAGATGGGGACAGGGATGATTTTTTGGGGGACTTTCTGCCTTCCTCCCAAGCCATCAGCTCAGCCCTCTCCAAAACCCCCGGCCTTCCCAAGGTCAGGGAAGAAAATTCCTGCAGATTTTCCAGTGAGCAGCTCTTTGGCTGGGATAGAAATGAAAATTAATATTTTTGCCTTGCTTGCCACCTCAAGATTCAAGCAGTGGGCCTGAGTAAACTTAATCCAATTCACTCCTTAATTATGATTTTAATTTTTTAAAGCAAGCTCATATCCCAGGGGTTGCTGAGCCCAGAAATTTTGGGATGGGCTGGAAGAATTTTATTTCCAGGCAGAAAAAAAAAAAAAAGGAGCAGCGGGGTCACAGGGCCACTGAGCCACTTCATGAACCCTCGGTGACCTGCTGGAGGTGAGCTGATGATGTTTTGGGGGAATTAATTTGCTTCCAGCAAGGAGTTAATCCTTTTTCCTTTGCCGAGGAGAGGCCGGGCTCTTGTTTTCAGAGCACTCAGGATAATCCCCAGGCTTCCCCCGGGTTATCGGCGGCACAAAAGCGACAAGCGGCGCTCAGGGATGAAGCAGCCGCGGGAATTTCTGCTTTTCAAGGGTTTCAAGTGTTGGAGTTGCCGCAAATCGGGGCTGGGAAGAGCCTGGATTAAAGCCCGCAGCCGTGGGTGGGTGAGCAGCGGGATCTGCTTTACACAAGGGGATTAAACTCGAGATTAAGGCTCGGATTGTCCCGAATGATTTCTGGGTTTGGATGGCCCCGCTCGTGATTCCACGCGGGTTTGTGAGGGCTGGAAAATCAGCGTTGGCCCAGGTAATTCCAGGCGAGAGCAGGAATTCCAGGGCTCCAAAGGAAAAACTAATTTGCGGCTGTTAGTCCTGCTTAGGGGGTACCTTCCTTCCCTGTCACAGCCCTGTCCCCATCCCTGTCACAGCCCTGTCCCCATCCCTGTCCCCATCCCTGTCACAGCCCTGTCCCCAGCCCTGTCACAGCCCTGAACCCATCCCTATCCCTGTCCCCAGCCCTGTCAGGGATCCACTGCACCTGTGGATCCCCTGGGCTGTCCCACCCCCTCTGTCCCTGTCTGCCCCACAGGATCACGCTGGGATAAATGGGAACAGTGGGAGGGCAATTCCAGCACATCCCATCCCTGCAGAGCCAGTGAGAGCTGGGGGTGCTCACCTGGAGAGGAGAAGGGTGCAGGGAGAGCGGAGAGCCCCTGGCAGGGCCTGAAGGGGCTCCAGGAGAGCTGCAGAGGGACTGGGGACAAGGGATGCAGGGACAGCAGGCAGGGGATGGCTTCAGCTTGGCAAAGGGGAGATTGGGGTGGGAGATTGGGCAGGAATTGTTCCCTGGCAGGGTGGGCAGGGGCTGGGCTGGAATTGCCAGAGCAGCTGGGGCTGTCCCTGGATCCCTGGCAGTGCCCAAGGACAGGATGGAGCCCCTGGCACAGTGGGAGGGGTCCCTGGGGTGACACTGGAGGAGTTTTGAGGTCCCTTCCAACCCAAACCGTTCCCTGACTCTGTGGAAGGTGAACACCTGGAATGAGTGATGTCACCGCCAGCACTGCCCTGCCCGGTGAGCAGAGGAGATCCTGTGGGATCCCACCTGTGGGAGTGGGAACTCCTCCCTTCCTGATTCCCTCCAGCCAGGGGTAAAATCCCACAGGATCTCCCTGAGCAGGACAGAGGCAGAGCGATCCCAGGGGCAGGGGTCCCATTCCAGGGTCAGGGATCCCATTCCAGCTGGAGGGATCCCATTTCGGGGTCAGAGATCCCATTCCAGCTGCAGGGATCCCATTTCGGGGTCAGAGATCCCATTTCAGGATCAGGGATCCCATTTGGGGGGCAGGGATCCCATTCCAGGATCAGGGATCCCATTCCAGAATCAGGGATCCCATTCCAGGGTCAGGGATCCCATTCCAGGATCAGAGATCCCATTCCAGAATCAGGGATCCCATCCCAGTGGTGCCACTCCGAGCTGCTCCTCCCGAGATTGAGCTGAAAGTCTCACACTCAGCCTTTCCCCAGAATATCCCCTTCCCTTCCTGGAGCTCTGGGAGAATTCCACTTTTCCTTAACAGCCCCAGCCCCAAGAAAACTTAACCCTAAATCCTCCAAACCCATGAGAGAAAACGCCGACAAGTAAATAAATAATCACCCCTAAATCCCAAACTGCTTCCTGCTTAAAACCTCGCAGCCTCCAAACTTTTCCCAGGAGTTCTGGACTCTGCTTTATTATTTTTCTTTATTCCTGATGGTTTGGGAATACTGGAAATGTCTGTTCTGGGGAGATCCCAGTTTTAAAATCTCTTTATTTAACCAAATAAATCAAATTTAACTCAGCTCCTATGACCCCATCGTTCCCGATTTCCAGCACCGTGAGCCCTCTCCTGTCCATCTTCCCACTCCTGCCTTTCCCGATGCCTCCCAAAGCCCTTCTCTTTTCCAGCAACAACGCTGCTTTTTGCCCAAAACGCAAAAAATTCCAGAAAAACCTCCCCGTGCTTCCCGGCATCAGCACTGAAATGATCCAAATTAAACATTAAACAAATATTCCCCGTCCTCTAATGTCCATTAGGATTTTTGGCATTGCCACATAAATCAAAAGATTCTCTTTATTCCGGCTTATTCTCCACTTTAAAAAAAAAAAAAAAAAAAAAAAAAAAGAGGTGATGCTGCATTTTTTAAGATGATTTTTTAATTAAAATAAAAAGCCAAGTTGCGGGGAGGTGGGATAAAAATATCTCTATTGCCATTTTCCTGAAGTTTTTGGATCACATCCTTAAAACGAACATCAGGACAATCATCGGTGTCCAAGGCCAGGTGGGACAGTGAAAAGTGGCCTTGCTCATCCACTAAAAAGGGATTTTTAACCCTTTAAAAGGGATTTTAAGGACCATTCCAATCCAAACCATTCCATGATTCTGTGCTCTCTCTTTCTCCTGGATCACCAAAAGAATTTGTGGCAGCAGATCTGCAATTCTGATAAATTCAAACGGGACAAAGCCCCTGAACTGCTGCCCAAGGAATGCTGCTCCAGCTGGAAGTGTGGGGTCTTAACTGTTCTTTTTCTTGCATCTGATTAATTGGTTCCTTAAATTTTTATTGGTGCTATCTCCATTTATTCTGTTTTCAAAGCCCTTCAACCATCATCAGTAACAAGGAAAATCTAGGAAAACAAATGATGAAAAAAAATTAAAAATTCAGAAAACCTCACAGAACTTTTCATGCTGGGTCAGGTCCCAGAAGTTTCAGCTTTATATTAATCTATCCCTTTTATTGTATTAAATATCTTATGATGTTAAATAATATAAATTTATAATTTATTTATATTTATCCCTCTTAATGGTTTCTCTTTAAATTCAATCATCTCTTTCAGAGGCCCTCACAGCCAAGAAAATTTCGATTTTCTTTTCTATTTCTTTCAACGCTACCATTTAAACCAGACAAGAGTTTGGGGGTTCATCCTTCTGTCAGTTCAGGATTTCCAGGTTTAAAATAAATCCCTTCAGGGACTTTTTTTCCCTGCTGAACATCTCTCTGTTCCAGTGGGCTGGGGATGAATAAATTCAGGGATCTGATCATTCCACACCTTGCAGAAATTTGGGCAAACAAGAATTTCCTACAGCAGAGACTTAAACATTAAAAATCTGCCCTTTTTTTATTATTTTTTTCCCTCAGCTGGGCTCCACAAATTTGATTCTGAGCCTGGAAGCGAGTGGTTGTCATTGGAAGGGTGACTGTCACCTCGCTGCCACCGTGGCTTGGCTCCATGCCCACCTGGTTCGATGCTTTGCTAAAAATGAAGCCCCAGGGTGCAGGGCTGAGCTGCCAAAAGGCAGAGCCTGGAGCAGGATGGGCAGCAGGGACAAAACCCCCGGGGTTGGGGACTGGGGGGGGGACAGGAACAGGGCTAAGGAGGAGGGGGTGGACTTGGTGGCACTTCGGTGGCACCTCGGTGTCACCTGTCTCATGCTGGGACAGGGACAGGGAGCTGGGGATGAGCAGTGCAGAGGGAATTGGAAAGGAGCAGGGGATGGTGTCACCTTGGTGTCACCTGTCCCAAGTGGGGACAGGGACAGGGAGCTGGGGATGAGCAGTGCAGAGGGAATTCGAAAGGAGCAGGGGATGGTGTCACCTTGGTGTCACCTGGCCATGGGGACAGGAGCTGAGAGCTGGGTATAAGCAGTGCAGAAGGAATTCGAAAGGAGCAGGGGATGGTGTCACCTTGGTGTCACCTGGCCATGGGGACAGGAGCTGAGAGCTGGGTATAAGCAGTGCAGAAGGAATTCGAAAGGAGCAGGGGATGGTGTCACCTTGGTGTCACCTGGCCATGGGGACAGGAGCTGAGAGCTGGGTATAAGCAGTGCAGAAGGAATTCGAAAGGAGCAGGGGATGGTGTCACCTTGGTGTCACCTGGCCATGGGGACAGGAACAGGGACAGGGAGCTGAACAGTGCAGAGGGAATTGGAAAGGAGCAGAGGATGGTGTGGGTGTCACCTCAGGATCAATGACCTGTCCCAGGAGCAGGGCCAGGGACCATCCCCATCACGTTCACCCCGAGCTGATCTCCTGGGAGCTGGGAGCGAGCAGCACTGCTGGGATTTATCAGGATCTTCCTCGGGAGCTGGAAACACCCTGGATTGCAGCCCTGCCAGCCCTCGGGGAGTGACAGCTCCTGCCAGAGGCACAACACCGGGGGACATCCTGCCATCCTCCCCATCTGCAGCGTTCCTGCTCTCCAGCTGCAAATCCAGGCAGGAATTCTGGGAGCTGCGGAGCCGCAGCCTCACCTGCAGGAGAGCCTGGCAGCGGGCCCCACTCCGGGAGCAGGGGGAAGTATGGACAAATTAATTACCTGCCTGAGGGGAGCTGATATTCCCCTTAACTAGGTCAAATAAACTCCAGCAAATCCTCTGCCTCCCTCTCACTTTAAAAAAAAACAACCTAAAATAAAATAAAATAAAATAAAAATAAAATAAAATAGAATACATGGAGTTGCTGGTTTAAGGAGCTGAGATTGCATCCGGGAAGGGATCTCAGGCTGGGGCTGGATAAAAGGACAGGGGAAGGAGAAGTGCTGAGCACGTTGGTGCCCAACGTGTCCAGGATGAGCCCTCAGTGCTCCCAGCTGCGGGAGCAGCTCGGCTTTGGATGCATTAGGAGTAAGACCTTGGGATTTTCACCTTTAAGCCACGGGTGGTGCAGTGCCCGAGGCAGCTCTGGTGTTCCTGTGATCCAGGGGGAGTGTCCCAGCTGGAATTGGAAGGCAGGTTCCATCTGCCTCCACCCCCTGTCACTGCTGGTGATGCTTTAGGATTTTAGCTTTTGTATTTTTCAGATCCTGGACTGCATCAATGCATAACTCTCGACTCCACACAATGGTAGCGAGCTCTTTTCATATTTTGGGCAGACAGAACAATCCCCTCTGGGCCTGACACTCAAGGAGCCTCAGGCTCCAAAAAACACAAATCCCAGGGGATTTCCAGCAGGGATCAGACGTGGCAAGGCCACTGTGCCTCAAGTCTGACTCATTTTTTTCAGGTCTCTGCCCCCACTCATCTGCTCACAGATTTCCCTCCAGGAATCCACAAATCATTCCTAATTACTCTGGATTCCAACTCCCTGGGTTCTGTTTCCAGATGCTGCCCCAAAGCTGGAATGCTCCATCCTGGCACAGCACAAAACCAGCTCAAACACACCTGGGATCTGGTTTAAATATCCAGCAAATATCCAAAGTCAAACCAGGTCAAGACTTGGCTGAAGGTTTTCCAGCATCCCAGGAAAAAGAATCAGTGCAGCTCTCAGTGTTTGGGGTGATTCTGCCTTTTTAAAGCACCAAAAGATTTTTAAAGCAAATAAAATAAACCCTCTCCCCACGCCAAAATCCTCATCTCACCTTAGCTAACAGTTCCCAACGCTCAGCTCAGCTTCAGCTGTACCATTTGTTTGAAAATCAGAATTAAAATGGGCTTTTTCTAAAAAATTTCCTTTTTTTCGCACTGAGCTCCGGGCCCCACCAGTGGAAAATGCTGTGTTCTGCAGGGAAGGAGAAAAGTGCCTTTGGAACGAACAGCTGCACTTCAGATTTCTGTTTAATTAAAAAACAGCTGGCCTGAAAAGTGGCAGCTTCTCAAGAGCTGATAAGTGCATTTCTCACTAATCTACAGAGTGCTCCATCAGGGCAATCATACAGATAGAAATATCATAGAAAAAAATAAATATATATCAATTATAAATATAAAATTGCAGGTAACAGCTTTGCAAAATGCCACTTCCAATATGGAATATTCCGTATTTGCCATATTCGAAGGAAGAACTTGTCCCCACAAAGGGCTCGCTGTTGGGCACCTAAATAAATCTTTAAATAAAGGGAATTATAATTAAATCTACCCAGCTCACCCCAAAATTAGCCAGCCTGGGCAGGCTCCTGGATCTCTCTGGAGCATCAGGCACGGGGAGCCTGAGGGCAGCACAAACTCCTCTGTCTGCTCCTGGAACCTGGGCACCTTCCAATTGCACAAATCCCATTTTTGGGGGGGACAGAAATCCAATTAAATCTTGCTGGGACAGCACCTCCAGCACCAGGGACAGCAGGAAAAGGGGATTCTGTCCCCCTGCCCCACTCAGGTGATTTCTCACCTGCAGAGTTGGAATTCCAACCTCAGCAGCAGCTGCTGGGTGAGCACAGAGGAATCCCTGGAGCTGCTGAAGGAGCCAGACTGGGAGAGCTGGAGAGGAGAAGGTTCCAGGGAGAGCTGAGAGCCCCTGGCAGGGCCTGAAGGGGCTCCAGGAGAGCTGCAGAGGGACTGGGGACAAGGGATGCAGGGACAGCAGGCAGGGAATGGCTTCAGCTTGGCAAAGGGGAGATTGGGGTGGGAGATTGGGCAGGAATTGTTCCCTGTCAGGGTGGGCAGGGGCTGGGCTGGAATTGCCAGAGCAGCTGGGGCTGTCCCTGCATCCCTGGCAGTGCACAAGGACAGGATGGACATTGGGGACACTGGGAGATGTCCCTGGGCTGGCACTGGGGGGTATTTAACTTCTCTTCCCACCCAAAGCACTCTGCAATTCCAAGGCTTCCTATCCCTCTGGGATTTCACAGATGTCCCCTCGCAGGGTGACCCACAGGACACCTCCAAACTCCACGTGAAGTTTTTTCCCCTGTCCTGCTTTGCTTGAAGCCGCTGAGAAATTCCAGATTTCTGCTTTCCAAGGAGACACCTGCGTGGAATTGAGGCAGAGAGAGAATTCCCCCCAGGAATCCCCTCCTGATATGTCAGGGGCTCTGCTGGGAATTCCTGGCATTTGGGCAGGCAGGGAGCGCCTGGATCCAGCAAAGGACAAATCCTCCCCAACCCTCTCCTCTCCTCCCAGCTCCGTTCCAGCCTCACCTCTCAGACTCAGAGCCAGCTGCTCCTCGAGCTGGGAATTCTCTGGGATTTGTGACTTTTTCCTGCTGGAAAATTCGGGATAAGCAGCAGCCAAGTGATTGCTCTTGGGAGGAGAGCTCGTGGCTTTTCACCTTTTCCCCATCTGCTGCCTGGGGGAGGTGGAAAAGGAGGGAATTTTTCCCTTCCAGCCTCCAAATCCCTCTGGAAAAGGAAAAGTGAGAGGTCACAGCCTGGCATTCCCTGAAACTCTTGGAAAATCTCAGAATAAACTGACTTTATTCCTTGGGGATCCACAAGGATCATCCAGCCCAATCCTGGCCCTGCTGCAGATGATGAAAGAGAAGTTTCTGTTCCTGCTCCCCACGAGGGGAAGAACACAGGCAAAGAATATCAATTTTAAATTCAGAAACCACTGAAAAAGAGAGAAAACTTCCTTGTGGCCACACCCTAACAACCACCCCCACCATTTTCAGGTCAAATTGTTCCAAGCTAATTAAAACATCGGGGTTGCAGCATCACTGAGGCTTTTAAAAGGAAAAAAAATGCCTTTAAATTGCTGACAAGAGCTACAAACCCCATTTCTGTGGGGATATTTCTCTTCTCAGGGTGGACTTTACACTGCACTATTTCATTAACAGCTCTAGTTAGATTAATCAATTAATTAATCCACCCTGGCTGTGCCCATCTTTGGGGCTGCATTGGTTAATCTGAACTAAAACTGCAACTCTGAATCCAGGGAAAATCAAAGTTTTGCTGTTGGATGGGAGGGGAGAAAGTTGACAAAGGGCTCCAGCTGTGCCCACAGTTCTAGGCTGCAGTAAAAGGACAAAGTGACAATTCAGGGACAATTTTCATGGAGCAGGAGTGGTGCAGGGTGACAGAAATTCTTTTATAAACCCAGGGGAGCCCAAGGAATCAGCCTCTCCCTCATCTTTTCCTTTTCCAGGTGTGCAACTTTTCCCCAGCTGCTCAAAATAAACCAGGAGATGGGGGGAAAAAAAAAAAAAAAAGTCACTCATCAAATAAAATAAAATAAAAAAAAATCACAGTAAGGGAGATGAAAAAAAAAACCAAAACCCAACCCTGACTCAGCCCAGAATGCTGAGGAGATTCCCAGATCTGGGGCGGGGGAGCTGACAAAAACAGGCTGGGTCCTGCAATTCCTCCCTCCTCAGGTAACGTCACTTCACAGCTCTTGGTGCCAAATCCCGGGATTAGCTCGAGCTTGTCGCGGCAATCCCCTCTCCCGAAAAGAGTCAGGGCATAAATTCCAGGTATTTCCTGCAGTTGTTCTTTAAGTGATGCCTTTGATCTCGGCCCTGATAATGGAGGAGGAACTGGAGCTCCCGGCAGCACAGAAACTCAGGAATTGTGTTTTTAGCATCCCTAAATCCCCACTATGGAACGGAGAACGGGATTCTTCAGGGTGGCAAAGAAGGGAGAGGCTCCAGCATCCAACTCGGGGCCCAGCCTTCCCAAACTCACCAAGTGCTGTGTCTTCTCTCGTTTTTCCAAAAAAAAAAAAATCCCCAAAATCTTACACAACGTAATTATTTTTTAAAACGAAACTGGGGAAGAAATGAAGGAGCTGAGCTCAGCTTTTGATTTAAGCAGGGCTTAAAGGGAGCAGATTAAAAAAGAGAGAGGCAGAGAGACGTTTTCCGTGGGCAGAGGGTGACAGAACACGGGGGATGGTTTTAAATGAAAAGAGAGGTTTAGGTGGGATCTTGTTGGGATCTTGGGCAGGAATTGTTCCCTGGGAGGGTTCCAGGGCTGGGCTGGAATTGCCAGAGCAGCTGGGGCTGTCCCTGGATCCCTGGCAGTGCCCAAGGACAGGCTGGAGCCCCTGGCACAGTGGGAGGGGTCCCTGGGGTGGCACTGGATGGGATTTAAGGTCTGTCCAACCCAAATCATTCCAGGATTCCAGGATTCTATGACTCTATGATTCCATGATCCCACAATTCTATGACTCCATGATTCCATGATTCTATGGTTCCATGATTCTATGATCCCATGATTCTATGATTCCATGATCCTGTGATTCTGATTCCATGATTCTATGACTCCATGATCCCATTATCCCATGATTCCAGATCCCATAATTCCATGATCCCATGATCCCATGATTACACGATTCCACATCCCATGATCCCATGATTCCAGATCCCATTATCCCATAATTCCATGATCCCATGATTCCATGACCCCATGATCCTATGATTCCATGATTCTGTGACCCCATGATCCCATAATTCCACGATCCCATGATTCCTGCAGCAGTGACAAGGGAGGCACCCAGGGGACAAATCCCTGCCAATCCCCAGGATCAGCTGATCCAGGAGCATTTCCCAGATTTTTTCCAGGAGCCACACGGACTCTGCCCTTCCCTTCTCCCTGTGCCCCTGGAGCCTCCCACGGGGAATGTTTGCACCTCTCCTGGGCTTGGCAAAGTTTGGGGGGAGCAGAGAACTCCCCAGAGCAGCAGCCCCCATTCCCACCCATCCAGGAGGGGAATTCCAACAAGGAAATTCCCAATATAAAATCAAGCAATGACCACACGTCATCAATTAACAGCTCCGGGTCCGTGTTTAATGATTTATGACAGGCACAGCTCGGTCCTTGCAGCCAGGGGCTGAGGAGACAAAGCCCACACAGCTCTCAGCTGAAATTCAGGAACAAACATTCCTGAATCCTGAGAAAACTCCGGATTTCAGCTCCTGATTTAATGGAAAAGCAGCCTCATCCTCCTCCTCCCAACAATATCCCAGCAGCCGTGGGGGACTCGGAGCCCCAGCTCCCTGCTCGGGGCTCCCAGCAGCTCTGAAGCCATCAAGAATTGTTTGTATTTAATGTCACTTGGAGGATTTTCCAGCGGATTTGGCAAATCCCAGATTCTGCTCGGTCATTATCCATCCACCACTGCTTTTCCTGCCCGGTTGGGAGCTCCGAGCCGGGGCTGGCCCTCATTAGGATGAGGTGATGGGCCCTTAATCTCCTCTGGGTGAGGAAATTGTTGGGCTCTCCTCTCTGTAATCGCTGCTCCGCACATTTATTCTCATTTCAATTCAGCTCCCCGACCTGAAAATCTGGAATTTTGTCTCCAGGGCTTCTCCTCCCATTTCCAGCCTCCCTTCCCCTCCTGCCCTGGCTGATTATCTCCTCAGGGAATTCCTCAAACTCCTCGATATCCAGAGAAACTCAACCCACAGCTGGGTTTTGGGGGCTCCTTTCCCAGATTTTCCTTGTCCCTAATTCCCCCAGAGCCGCTCTCTGCTGTCCTTGCTGGGAATTCCTCCATGAGCCAGCACCAAGCACTTCCAGGGATCTCCCAAGCTCTGAGAAATCTGCAGGAGAATCAGCTCAGCCCCTGAGCAACGGGGATGAGCCCATTCATTTCATCTCCTTTCATTTTTAATTACACCATAAATTAATAACCTGATGGATGTCACCGAGACTTTTCACCTGAGCAGGGCTGCCCTTGGGCTGGCTCTGCAGGAAGGCACAAAAAAGCCACGGGAAAAATGAGGAGAGGGAAAAATCCAAGTTTTATCCTTGCAGCTGGACGACCAAAGCCGAATTTTAGATTTTGTGACATCCAGGGTGGGAGGGACAGGGGACAGAGGGATTTCTCCAGCTGGAATCCAGGAAGGACAGCATCCCCTGGACAGCATCCCAGCCTGGAATGCAGGGAATCTCAGATTCCACAGGTTCTGGCAGCCCCAAAACTCGTGGAACACTGAGAGCTGGCCTGGAGCCTGAATTCCTGCTCTGATGTCACAGCCGATGTCCCCTCGGTGACACTCCTGCCTCCCTCCAGCTGCAGCCAAATTTAAGTTCCACCCGGGAAGAGGCTCCCAGATTTTTCTAACACCTGTGAGAAGCCATCTACGAGTCTGTGGGGAATGACACAAACTCCGAAAATGACTTTTTAACTCATTTTCGTCCTGGGGGAAGGGAACTGAATTTTGACTTTTTTTTCTTTTTAAAGTTCTGATCGTCAGGCGAGACTAAACAGCAACAGATGGGATCAGCCAGAGGATATGCAGGAGATAATGATAATTAGCGACAATTAACAGACATTACCCTCGAACATCACCCCTGGTGTGGCTGAGACACTGGGAACAGATCGATAAGAGACCGAAAAATGAGAACCCAATCAGCACCGAAGGGATCAATAACCAATAGGAAACCAAATACTGAAAACTGGGTAATTTGGAACCAAATGAATGAGAATTTCTCTGGGGTTTTCTTGGATAAACCTAACCCTAAACCTAAATATAAACCTAAGCCTCATTATAAACCTAACCCTTACCCTAAATGTAAATATAAACATAAACCTAAACATAAATATAAACCTACCTAAACCTAAATATAAACCTAAACTAAACCTGAACCTCATTATAAACCTAAACCTGAACTTAAATATAAACCTAAACCTAAACTGAAACCTAAACCTAAACCTATATATATATACATACATAATTCTGCTCCAGTGGGTCATCAGCTCATGAGAAAAATGAGAAAAAAAATGGGATGTGATGCAGAAAATGACTTGGAGGCATGAAATTATCTAAAGAAAAAGCTTTTTCTTTTTTACTGATTTAATTTTTTAAAATGCAACCCTAAAAGGAAACACCAGGAGTTCACGGAGGTCCCAGGATCCCGACGGATTTTCAGGAAGCAGCAGCAAAATTTGGGGTTACAGGGATGGAAAAGCAGTGGGAGGTTCCGAGAAAGACCCCCAGAAAAGTAAAGTTTTCAAAGGAACATTTTTAATAAAAATTTATGAGAACGGATGAAAATCCTTTCAGTCAGAATTGGAAGTTTTCAGGGAATTGAGCTATTTTTGTCTTTTACTGCTCTCTAGGAAATGTTCTGCCCAAACTCCCGGGATTTTATTGCTGTTCCCTTTTCCATCTGCTCCATCCTTCCTCACAATCCTATTTTTTGTTACCTTGTCACCCTTTCCCATTCTGGGTTTTTTTTTTTTTGGGGGGGGGGGGGCGAAATAGAAGTTTAGAAGTCTAATTTTCACCTACCTTTTTCTTAACTGTAGTTCTGTCACTTAAGCTATATATATATTTTTACTAAGGCATTTCATTCAGCTAGCAAAGTATTCAGATATGTNTTTCCTGGGAGCTCTGCTGCAGCATCAGCGCTTTTCCATGGAAAAGGAGAAGAAGAAGGAGAAGGAGAAGGAGAAGGAGAAGGAGAAGGAGAAGGAGAAGGAGAAGGAGAAGGAGAAGGAGAAGGAGAAGGAGAAGAAAAAAAGAAGAAGAAGAAGAAGGAGAAGAGGAAGAAGAACAAGAACAAGGAGAAGAACAAAGAAGAAGCAGATCCCAAGGGATTCCTGGCTGGAAGGGCTCACTGGGATCAGCTCAGCAGATCCCAGGAGATTCCTGGTGGGAAGGACTCAATGGGATCAGCTCAGCTTGGCAGAAATCCCCTCAGATTCTGGTCTCCTTATCCCATTTATTCCCGTTTTTAACGAGGTTTAATTAAAGCCTCCACATTGAAGGTGGGATTTTCAGAGCTCTGAAAGTGATTATTTAGGAGGATCCAGCCTGCACAGAGCATCCCAGGCGCTCAGCTGGTGGACCAAAATCCAATTTCTCCTGCAAATCAGCTGTGGATCGATCCCAACTAACCCAAAGCATCCAGGAATTCCCGATGATCCCGAGCCAAGCGTGAGGGCAGGGTTAAGATCACAAATTCAGATTTTCCTGCCATGTTTACAGTCAAAAAACCATCCCAAATGTAAAAAAAAAAAAATTAAAAAATCCCCAAATTCCCTGATTTTCTGTTTCCCGGCCAGAGTCACCCAGTGGTGACACCAAAATCACCCAAATCCAACAAATTGACCAAATCTGGCCAAATTCTCCCCTAAAGCTGCAGATCTCTTTAAGGTATTTAAGATAATCTAAGTCTTTCTATTGGCACAAGCTGTTTAAAATGATCTCAGGCTTTAGCTGGGTTTAAGCTGCTTATGCAGCTTGAAGGGTTTTAAAAGGGTTTAGCCTGGGAAAAAAAAAGCATTTCCCAAAAAGCAGACTGGGGTTGTTGGCTCTGCCATTTCGTGGGGTTTGGAACGAGGAAAAATATCCAGAAATCAAAGGTTTGACTGAAAGTCAGAGCTAGTCAGGATCAAGGCACAAATGTTGAGTTTAGAGAGGATTTGGGCTGGCCTAAGTGGGTGAGGAGTGGCAGGGCAGAGGTAAAACACCAAGAGCTCATGGAAAAAAAGAAAGGAATCCCATAAGAAATGACTCAAACTTAATCCAACAATTCTTGTTAAGAAAAATGAGGCAAAATTCCAGTACATAAACCCAAGAAATTCCAAATAAATCCCATCCCAGAGTCCAGCAGGAATTCCCAGAAGTCTAAATCCCATCCCAGAGTCCAAGAGGAATTCCCAGAGG
>VXBV01005446.1:133121-147443 GCA_013400355.1 Certhia brachydactyla | reverse complement strand
GAGAGTAAAAACTGACCCCAATGAGCTAAAACCAAATCCAATGAACAAAAACCGACCCCACTGAGCTCTTGACGTTTGTCTTCCTCTCCCAAATTCCAAGAGGAATGGCTGCTGGAAAGAGTGACCATCACCCAGAAGGAAGGCAGGCAGGCAGGCAGGCAGGCAGGCAGGCAGGAAGGAAGGAAGGAAGGAAGGAAGGAAGGAAGGAAGGAAGGAAGGATATAACTCTGGGGTTTTGGGGATCTCAGCTGGCAGAAGAGGAGGGAGAAGAGGAAGCAGTTTCTTCCCAGGGAATGAGTTCTCGAGGTCTGACACCAATATTTGAAGTTTGGTGGATCCTATCACGATTCTGCTCCAGTCCCAGCCACGGGATGGGCCTTGCTCATGGTTTGGTTCCCTCTCCCTTTCCCAAACCCTCCTCCTCAGCCAGGGACAGCTCTGCAGTTCCTGCCTTATCCCCCTGCAGCATCCCCATTAAACCAACCACAGACAGCGACCTCAAAGCATTCCGAGCAGGAAGCGGCGGAATCTGCCGTGCATTAGAGGGCTAAAAAAACCCTGCCTAATGTTCCAGGAGTCTCAAGCTGTTAAGCTGCTGCTTAACTCCGGTAATTCACCAGGAAGCCTCTCCCGTGGCACAGCCACCGAGTTGTTTTCATTTTCGAATAACGAGCACGTGACCCAGGCGTTTAATGAGTTCCCGAAATAACCCGACCGAAAGGCAAAAGCCGAGAGGTTTGGCTGCCCAGGGAGAGGGGGGGAAAAAAAAAATCATAATTAAAATAGTGAATGGGCAGGAGAATGAAATAAAGGCTGGGAGTAAATGTGAAATCATTTAGGTGGAGTAGGGAGGGAGCTGCTCTCCTTTCTCCAGGGGGGTTAAGTGTGACAGGAGCCAGCCAGCCTTGCAGGAGGTACCTGGGGCTCTCCAGCTCTCTTCCCTCTTCACATCAAGAATTCTGATCCCTCTTCTTGGATTCAACCCAGCAAAAATTAAAAAAAAAAAAAAAAAAGGAGCAGGAAAATCATAGATTTGGGGAGCACTTTTCCCTGTGAACATCAAAGCACAGCCCAGATGTTCCTGACACCTCGTTGTGTTATTCCAGAATTGTCTCTTTACAAAGTGCAAGTGAAGGGATCAGAATTCCTTAAATGGTGTGGGGAGAGAAGGGAAGGAGTCTGCAGGCTCTGTGAGCTCCCTGCTGCAGGGAGCATGGATAACCACGATCCCCTTCCCAGTTCTCATCCTGCATCACCAGGAATTCTGATCTCTCACTGGGAATTCAGCACAGGGATGATTTAAAAGGAGAAGCAGGAAAATCACTGACTTTGGGAGCACTTTTCCCTGTGGACATCAGAGCACAAACCAGATGTTCCTGACGCCTCGTTGTGTTATTCCAGAATTGTCTCTTTACAAAGTGCAAGTGAAGGGATCAGAATTCCTTAAATGGTGTGGGGAGAGAAAGGAAAGGATTCACAGGTTTTCTGAGCTGGCTGCTGCAGGGAGGGTGGATAACCACAGTTCCATATCCCAGTTGGGTCTGGAATTTCCTTTGATCCCAAAGAACCATCACCAAGACACATCCAGTTTTAAAATTCTGGAAAAGCCTGAGCTTCAAATAGTTTGGGGGTTCATTTTAAATCCAAGCAGGGGTGTGAGTTTATCTTCTGTCCATCCTCCTCCCAGTCCAGCCTCCCGTGTCCCACTGCAGGGGAAGCAGCAAAACCCTGGGAAAAGAAACTTCCTTTGGAGCAAGAGAGACCCAGGCAATGCTCAGGGGGTGTGGGTGGGAATTCCAGCTGCAGAGCTGGACACATTCCTGGCACAGGGATGTGCAGGATTTGGAACAGGATCCTCACAGGGATTGGAAACAGGATCCTCACCAGGATTGGGAACAGGATCCTCACAGGGATTGGGAACAGGATCCTCACCAGGATTGGGAACAGGATCCTCACAGGGTCTCTGAACAGGATCCTCAGCAGATTGGGAACAGGATCTTCATCAGGATTGGGAACAGAGTTTGGGAACAGGATCCCCACCAGGATTGGGAACAGGATCCTCACAGGGTCTGGGAACAGGATCCCCATCAGGATTGGGAACAGGATCCTCAGCAGATTGGGAACAGGATCCTCACCAGGATTAGGAACAGGATCTTCAACAGGATTGGGACCAGGATTGGGAACAGGATCCCCATCAGGATTGGGAACAGGATCCTCAGCAGGATTGGGGAAGAGGATCCTCAGCAGCATCTGAGGCCCCATCTCCATCCCATTGATGGATTTGGGATCAACATCTGATCCCAGGACGCCCTCCCTGCACAGCCAGGCCTGGCTTAGGACTCACCAAAATTTCATTTTCATATTTCAATATTTCTACCCATTTCAGTCATTGGGGTTTGGGGATTTTTTAGAGTTTTCTTGGTCGCTTGGTTGGATTTAATTTGTGTTTTTTTGGGTTTTTTTAACACAAGGAAAGAAGAACTAAGAAAATTTGTGATTTTTTTTTTTTTTCTTTAGTTCAAAACCAGCCCAAAGATTTCATTTCAAATCGGGCTCAGGGACAATAAATTACATTTTGGCCAAAGGCCAAGTCCTGAATTTCTAATTAATTGAATCAAACTTTTTTTCCTAGTGAACCCCTTGATAATTCCTATAAGCAATTTCCCTGGAAAAGGCAGTCAGGGAGAGCCCTGCACCAAATCAGACAGAAACGAGCAGGGAGTTCAAAGGATTTGTTCTCATTAACCCTGGAGAAAATGAGTTCAGCCAGGAGCTGAGTGACAGCCGCAGGTAGGAGCTCCAAAAGTGGATTTTAAAAGGTTGAATAAACACCGAGCTGGGAGATTTGGCCCAAAATATTGATTATTTACACCAAAAAAAAATCCATTTGATATTGATATCAAGCAGTGACCAGCACCCAGAGGAATTCAAGCATGGAAGAATTTGGATCTCTATTAAACCGACTGATTAAAACTGGAATTAATAGCCCAGCCTGCCTAAAACCAGGCCTATTTTTATCAGTCTCAGCAGCTGGATTTGGCCAGTCCTTAGGAACTCCTTTAATTCCTTGGGCTGGGATAACAAAGAATTGTAATTTGGAATAAATAACAGCAATCCTTGTTATTCCTGATTTTAGCAGGGTTTGATTCCCAGCTAAACAGCTCCCGTGGAAGCAGAAATTCAGGAAATGAATGGAAATATCCATGGCAGGAGTAATTAATTGGTTAAAGAGCTTGGAGGTGCCTGACTGGGGCCCTGAGGGGGAGAAATTCTCTGTCCTGCCCTGGAGAGCTCCCACTGCTCCTCCTGCGCCCAAAAAAACCTCCCCAGGAATGGAATTTTGGGGCAGATTTGGTTCTGCAGATCCTCCAGATGGAATTTGTCCCAGAGGTGCTGTTTTATCACCGAATATTCCGGGTTTTTTTAGTCTCTGGCAGGAAGAGCCTCTCCCAGGAATGCTGTCAGACCACAATTCCCAGCTCCTGAAGGATGAGGTGGAGAATCGGCCCCAAGAGGGACCCGGAGTGAAGAGGGAGAGCAGGAAATTGGAAATTAGGGCCCCCCTCAGTTGTCCTCGGGCATTCCCAGTCCCAGGTGCCTCATGTCAATCATGAATTATTTAAATTTATCAACTCAATTAAGAATAAAAGCAGAAAAGGCTAAAATGCACCTTTGGGTCAAGGGAAAAATCTCTTATTAAAAAAAAATAAACCAACAAACCCTCTGTTTAAATAAATTTGAGGATGGGAAGAGAGAGGATGGATTTCTTTAGTATTGGGTGTAAAATTAGCATTTTGGAGAAAGAGGAGGTGGTGGGAAATGATGCAGGAAAGCTCCAGACTGAGTGGATTAAATCTCTCTCAGATGATGCAAGAAATAAGTAGAGAAAAACAAAAAAAGGAAAAAAAAAAAGGATCCGAAAGGAAGTTCAAAGGAAAGAATCCCAAAGAAAGAGAAAAAGAAAGGATCCCACAGGAAGCTGGATGTCAAAGATTGGGGAACAGTGTTAGAAAAATTTTTTAAAAAGCCAAAATTGAATTAGAGGCTGCAAAGATAATTAAAGCTAGTAGGGAAAAGGAAAAGGGGAAAAAAGGGAAAGGGAAAGGAAAAAAGGGAGAGGGAAAAGGGAGAAAAGGAAAGGGGAAAGGGAAAGGGGAAAGAGGAAAAAGAAGAAATGGGAAAAGGAAAAGGAAAAATGGGAAAAGAAGAAGGGAAAGGAAAAAAAGAAAAGGAAAAGAGGAAGATGAAACATGGGAAATGGAAAAGGAAGAAGGGAAAGGAGAAAAGGAAAAAAGGGAAAGGAAAAAAGGGAAAGGGAAAAGAAAAATGGCGAAAGAAAAAAGGAAAAAGAAAAGGCTTTAAAACAGCATTGGGAGTACAGAGCTAAAGTCAGTCCTTCTTGAACCTATCCAGGAGAAATATGGATTCAAAAATCCCTAAAAATCATGGCGAAAGCAAAAAAATTCCAACAATTTTGTCAGGAATAAACACCCAGCTCAGCATGGGAAGCAAGTGGGCTGTGAAAGCCAAAGTCAAGCCAAGCCTAAACCAAACCCAGACCTGCAGCCCAGACCAACTGATCCTGAGCTCGGTTTTTCCTCAGGGAGAGATTCAGGGAAGGTGTCCTGGATTGCAGTGTGGATCCAATCCCAGCTGTTGGAACAGGGACAGGGGGAGGGAACCCTCTGTCCATGGAGCTGTCCCAAAGCAGCTGGGGCAGTTTTCTTCTCCCTGCCAGGACCCATCCATCCCTCCTCACTCCTGCTGGGATATCCTCTGTCCATGGAGCTGTCCCAAAGCAGCTGGGGCAGTTTTCTTTCTCTCCTCCACACCCATCCTCCCTCCAGGCACAGATCCTGTGCTCAGGGGCCACTGAGTGTCCCTGAGAAAATTCCAGCAGCCCCTTGGCAGCTGCTGCAGCCAGGGCAGCAGCCAAGCATTCCTGCCTGGATCCAATCCCAGCTTTGGCACACCGAGCAGCCTTTGCCACTGCATTCCCACAGGAACAGCAGGCCCAGCTCTGCCCACGGCACCTTCAGAGGAAATCTCCCCCTTTCTCCAGGATCCCTGCTCCACCACAGCCACATCTGCCACTGCACCAGGGCTGCAGCCACCATGGCATGGCACTGCCACCAAGCCCTGACCCACAGGGGACAGCTGGCAGCCTGACTCTGACACTGCCATGGGTTTTTGTATCACTGCACTTTTAGTTTAGTTCCCCTAATAAAGAACTGTTATTGCTATCCCCAGATCTTCACCTGAGAGCCCCTGAATTTCCAAATTCTAATAATTGGGAGGGAGGGGGTTTGCATTCTCCATCCCAAGGGAGGCTCCTGCCTTCCTCAGCACACACCTGGTGTTCAAACTGAGACAGAAGGGATTCCAGGTGTAAGGAAAATTCTGGAAGCAGATTTGGCACTGACCCCTCTGCTGTGTGGCTGAGATAAACACCAGCCCTGCTCTGTTTGGGTTAGCAGGAACAGAACAACACCACGGTGAGATATCCCAGGTGAGATTTCACAGCTTCCTTTCTGTCCAGAGCTTGTTCTTCCTGTTAACATCCTTCTCAGGATCAGGAAAATATCCCAGTTAAATTCCAAATCCCAAATCCCAGCTCTGCACACTGGGGAGTTTGACATTCACTGGGGTGTCACCGCTGGGGACGCGGAGCCAGCTGAAATTTTTTCCCTTTATTTCAATTTCTGATGGATTTTTGCAGTTTCTAAATCTGGTCCACTCTGAATTCAGTGAAAAAAGTCACATTTAACTCATCCAGCACAGCTCTGATCTCTGCTCCCATATTTTAAGTCTGTTTTCACCTGTTATAATCCCATATTTGAACTCTGCTTTTCACCTGTTATAAACCACATTTTAACTCTGTTTTCACTTTTGACAAAGCACATTTTAACTCCATTTTCTGCTCTGTGAGAGGCGTTTCCCAGCCCCTGTGATCAGGGCACGACAGAGCCTTGAGCTCCTCACTTCTGCAATTCCAGGCAGCAAAAACCCAAAAGGAACTCAGGGATTTTGAGCTTCTCCTCCTGGATACCCAGACATATTTATTCCTTGAATAAATATAAAAATGCAGACCTGAAAAAAACCCCACAAACCCCCCCAAAAAACCCACCCCAAAATCCAAAAATACCCCCAAAAGCCAAAAATTTGGTAATTAAACCACGCTTGGTCAAGGGTTGGATTTGGCTCTGTGAGCTGCTGGAATTGGGCTGATTAAATAAAAACAGAAAAGAAAATACAGCTTAAATAAAAAACAGAAATTTGGGCACGTCCAGATAAATAAAAAAAACTTGGGGCACACGGAGGTAAATAAAAATATTTTCAATTTTTCAAATTACAAAAGATTGTACAGTTAAATACAGAAACTTGAGCACATTGAGGTAAATAGAGAAATTTGGGCACGTACAGGTAAAAACAAAAGTTTGGGCACATTGAAGTAAACCCAAAAGCTTCCAGTTTTTCAAATTACCAAATTTATTCAAGTAAATACAGAAATTTTGTAACAGTGGGGTAAATACAAAAATATTCAATTTTTCAAATACAAAAATTATTCCGGTAAATACAGAAATTTGGGGAAATCCATGCTGGGAATTTCTCTTTTCCAGCCCCTGGCCTCTGCCTGCTTTGGAAATGCTGGCACCTTTGCTGGGGGAAATTTTGCTGTTCAGCCACCTCTGAACCCTAAAAATTGCTTTTTTTCTCTCCGAATTTTTGCCTTCCGCTTCATCCATCTCCTTTTCCAGGTGAGCCACGGTTGGTTAAATTTCCCTGCAAGCCCCAGAACGCCCAAATCTCTCTGAAAAATCCCTCTTAATTCAGATTTTCACGACTTTTAGGAGCGCTGCCTGCAAACACCGGGGCAAGCTGGGAACATTTCTCCTCTATTTTAACCCATCAAAAAAAAAAGGGAAAAAAAAAAAATTAAAAATTCCAAATAAGCTGTGAAGCCTTCGCGGGTGTCGTGTGGGGCTTTGTGCCTCGCCTTTGTGAGGCATAATTAACATTTGGAATGTGCACACATCAGATGGCGCTGAACGCCAGAGTTCCTTTAACCCTTCAGGTGCCGCAGCTCGCCCGCCGTGTCCTGGGATGACACCGCCGGGAAGCAGCTCCAGAATTCCCAAAGCCTTTGGAGCTCCGTGCTCCGCCCGGGGTTTGGGTTTATCTTCAATTTCTTATTTTTTTTTTTTTTGCAGAGTCTTTTTATTTTTGAAAATATTTTTACGTTAATTCCAGCATTAAATCTCTTTTTTTTTAATAAAGTCTTTGTGCGCTTCTAAACATTTTTACGTTCATTCCAGTGCTAAATATATTTTTTCAATGTGCACATCTAAATATTTTTACATTAATCCCAGCCTTAAATATGTATTTTTTTTAATGTGCACATCTAAATATTTTCACATTAATTCCTGTGCTAAATACGTTTTTTCAATGTCTTTGTGCACCTCTATATATTTTTTACATTAATTCCAGCATTAGATCTCTTTTCTAAAATGTCTTTTTGCACCTCTAAACATTTTTACATTAATTTCAGCATTAGGTCTCTTTTTTTAAATGTCTTTCTGCACCTCTAAACATTTTTACATTCATTCCAGTACTAAATATATTTTTTCAATTTTCAAAAAAATATTTTTTTTCATCTAAATATTTTCACATTAATTCCAGTATTCAATATATTTTTAATGCCTTTGTACACCTCTAAACACTTTTACATTAATTCCAATAGTAGATCTCTTCTTTTAAATGTCTTTTTGAATCTCTAAACAATTTTACATTAATTCCAGTATTAAATACATTTTTCAATGTCTTTGTGCACACGTAAACATTTGCATCTTTAATTCCAGTATTAAATCTCTTTTTTTTTAAATTGAATTTGGCAGATCTAGGAATGGGATGGAGAGTTGGAATCTGCTGGCGTGGTGATGGCAGGATGGAAATTGATGATTTTCTGCTGAATTCAGGATTTTCCTGAAGAGGAAAAAAACCCCTCTGGATATTCCAGATAATTCCCCTCAGGGAGCAGGGATTTAAGCCCAGCTTTGCTCAAAATTTCACATTCCCATGGGAATTCCTCTGGCCCTTCCACAGGGCAGGGCTCAGCCTGGGGCACATCTCCGGTGTTGGGTTTTTCTGGATGTTGTTTTTTCTTGGATTTTGGGTTTTCCTGGGTGTTGGGTTTTCCTTGTTGTTGTGCTTTCCTGGATGTTGAATTTTCCTGAGCGTTGAGTTTTCCTCGTCAGGTTTTCTTGGGTTTTGGGTTTTCCTGAGCATTGGGTTTTCCTGGATGTTGGGTTTTCCTGGATGTTGAGTCTTCCTGGATGTTGACTTTTCCTTGGATGATGGGTTTTCCTCATTGTTGGGTTTTCCTGGATTTGGGGTTTTCCTCATGGTTGGGTTTTCCTTGCATGTTGAGTTTTCCTGGAGGCTGGGATTTCTTGAGTATTGGATTTTTTTGGGCATTGGGTTTTCCCGGACATTGGGTTTTCCTGGGTGTTGCATTTCTGATGACTGGATTTTCCTGGATTTTGGGTTTTCCTGCTTATTTTGTTTCCCTCCATGCTGGGTTTCCCTGGACGTTGGATTTTTTGGGGGCATTGGGTTTTCCTTGCTGTGGAAAACCCTTTGCTGTGTTGACAGAGCAATCACCACGACAATTTGGCCAAAAGCTGGACGTTTCCTCCTCCACCCACACTTGGATCACCCTCTGGACATCCTGGCTTCTCCAGAGGAGGTTCCCAAATCCCGAGGAATCCCTGACTGGCGCGAGAGGAGGGGGGTGTGCCCCAAGTGACCCCAGCCAAAATCTCCCCTCCAGGTTGCTCCACAAATCCAAGGAACTCTTTGTTTTCCTCCATCCCTAATCCCAAACCTCAGGAGGGGAGTTTTTGTCTGGAATTCAGCAGTGATTTGCATAATTCCACTTTTCTTTGCTCGCTCCAGTCCGAGCAGATCCCTCCCCCCTCCCCTTCCCTCTCCTGAGACATCTGTTCCTGTTTTGTCCCTACCAAATTTCCAGGCTGTTACACGAGGTCCTGGAACCCGCTGAGCGTTCCCAGAAAAAAAAATTGGGAATCCAGGAGAGCGACCTCATCCCACCAGCCCCATCCGGGCTCCCGGCACTGATTTGGGGTCAGATTTTCTGCTGGTTCTTTTTGATCTTGGTTAATCATGGCCAAAAATAAAGCTTGGAGGCCTCGTCCTCTCTCTCTCTCTCTTTGTTCTCCTGGTGGTAAATCGAGGCTCCCATTGGAATGTCAGGGATTTTGGGGATTTATTCCCAGCCCTGCACAGGAGCAGGAGGTTTCCGAAGGGAAGGAATGAGCCGAGCGCGGCCTGCACTGGGATTTATGCAAATCCAGGGATTTTTATGCCAATTTTGAGTCAACTGCCTGTCTCGTTAGGGGGAAAGTGGCAAGTCTGGCTGTGAGCCAGAGCTCAAGGCTCATTCCCTCCATTCCCACTCAGTTTGCCGGGAAGAAGCTCCAATGGATGCGGGGCCAGGAGGGAATTGCTGTTTTGGGGCTCTGGGCTGCTGCTCCCGGGCTGGGAGGTGAAACCCCAGGCTCAGGATGATTCCCTCATCCCAAATTTCCCCTCTGGAAGGTTTCTGCTTTTCAGGATGTCCAGGATTCTCTTCCCAGCTGGAATTTCTTCAAGGCTGAATCTCCCAGCCCTGCCCTGCCCAGATCATTCCTGGACATTCCCTTTAGGAACTTTTCCTGTCTCCCATCTTTGGGACATCCAAGAAACATCCTTGGAACAGCCAAGAAACCCCCAGGCTAGGAGGTCAAACCCCAAGCTTGGGATGATTCCCCCATCCCACATTTCCTTCAGGGAATTTTCCCTTAGATCTGCCCCTTGGGATATCCTGGATTCTCTTCCCAGCTGGGAGGTGAAAACCCAAGCTCGGGATGATTCTCCCATCCCAAATTTCCCCTTGGGAAGGTTTCTCTTGGCTCTGCCCTTTGGGATATCCTGGATTCTCTTCCCACTGGAATTACTGCAGGGCTGGAAGAGCGGGGAAATGCTCTCCCATTTCCTTTGGGAAATTTTCCCTTGGCTCTGCCCCTTGGGATATCCTGGATTCTCTTCTCACCTCGGAGGTGAAAACCCAGGCTCAGGATGATTCCTGATTTTCATATTTCCCTTGGGAATGTTTCTCTTAGCCCTGCCGCTTGGGATGTCCTGGATTTGCTTCCCACTGGAATTATTGTGGGGCTGGAATTTCCTCAGGGTTGTCTCTCCCAGCTCCATCCTGCCTGGATCATTCCTGGACATTCCCTGAGCAGCTTTTCCCACCTCCCATCCTTGGGACTTCCAGTGGGAATGGGAATATCCCAGAAACGCCAGGCACGCCTCAGGAAGGCACGGATGGTGTGAGGAGCTGGAAACCCCACAGCAGCTTCAGACGTGTGGAAAAAAAAAAAAAATAAAAATACTTCCCATAAACATTTGGGGCTTAAAAATGCTAAAATAGAAATAATTAAATGCAAAAATTACTGCTGGGGGCCGGCTGTTTAATTGGAAATTCTGGAATTCTCTTTCAAGTCAGGGTTTGAATCTTTTTTTTTTTTTTAAAGTCATGTTTTGAGCAATTTTCCTGGATTTTGAAGTAATTTTCCTGCATTTTTGGGTGGGTTTTCCTGCGTTTTGGGGCTCGTTTTTCCCATCCCCCTGCTGTCCCTGCTGCTGGAAGGACAGACTGGTGCTGGGACAGCCCGGGCAGGTGACAGGGATCAGCTGCTGCCTCCAGCTATTCTTAGTGCCAGGAATTGCTATTTTTACCAGCAGCAGCAGCGAGCTGAGCTCCTGCAACGTGTGACAACACAGCTCGCTTTAAAGAGATTCAATTAATTGCAGCATCAGGAAGAATTTCGATTCAATTAATTCAAAAAAGAGGGGACCTCTTCAGATACTGCCAGTTCCTCCTCATTCCTGATATTTTTCCTTGCCTTTCCGTGGAGAATCCCGTGCTTCTGCCTAATTAAAACTTCCCAATTTGGAGTTTGGAGAGCAGCAAAGCACTGGCAGAGCCCTGCAAGGGATGAAACTCAGAGGAACAGAAGGAGAAAAAGGAATTATTTTACAGTGGGAATGTAAAGGGGGAAATTCCAGACCCTCTGGAGCTGAGGTCAGGCTTTGAAGTGCCTTGGGGAGGGATTTTAGCTCCTCACTAAGCTCTGGGGAGTTTAATGGGTTGAAAATTTTATTTTTTTATAGATTTGGGGAACATCCTGAGGGGGAGGGATCCACGGGATCATCCAGTCCAGCTCCTGGATCCCAATAATTGGGATTGGTGTCCAAACGCTCCTGGAGCTCTGGCAGCCTCGGGGATCCTCGGACACCCCAGAATTTCCTTGGTTTGGGGTTTAAACCTGGCTGGTTTGGGGCAATATTTGGGTGGGAAAGCTCTTTGGGAATCTCCAGTATTTTATTAATATGCAAAGGTGGCTCTCTGAGGCGTTAAACGGATCCTCTGCTGGGAGCTCTGGCAGCAGCTCACCCTTCCCAAAAATCCACCCTCCTCCTCCCGAGTTCCACACCGTTCATATTTTCAATATCCCAGCTGAGGAATTCCAGGGAAATGGTTGAGAGGAATAAAGACCTGAATAAAGACCACAGAGAGCTGGGGCAGGGCCCTGGAAAAAATTTGGATCCTGGGTTAATGTGAATTTTGGGTCCATCCTGCCAGCTCATCTTCTGCCCACTCCTGGCTGCTTTTCTTTTTTTATTTCCAACCCTATTGTTCCTATTTCTGGATCCAATTTCCCTCCATAAATTCCTAAGTTACCTGGGAAATCCCTGCCTTCCTTTGCCACGTTTCCTCATCCCTTGTGTGAGTTTATTGACAAACGGCTGCACCCGCCCCCTCCCCTTGTTGGATTTATTGAACAGTTAAAAGTTTTTCTTCAAATAACAAAAACAACCCAGGAAAAAAACAAAAAAACCCCAAACCGGCCCTGAGGCGTTTTTCCCTTTTTGCAGAAGGTCACCAGGGACAGTTTGGTTTTCCTGCTGGGTAAGGAATCCTCTGGAGGAGTTTGTGGAATTCCAAGGGAAAACAAAACATTGCCAGTGCTGGGAAAGGAGAGGCGTGGTGTCACTGGGAGATGGAATATCCTGTTTAATCCTGATTATTTTTTATTCAGGGATATTGATTAGGAAGGGGTTGTTTTTTTGGGGGGCCCATCTGTGGCTGCGGCCCCTCTGCTGCTGATTCTGCTGGATTTAATAATGCAAATGAAGTGTGTGTTAATGAATTATTTCCAAAATCCCGTTGGAATCACGGAATCAGGATGGTTTGGGATCCAAAGCTCATCCACTGCCACCCCTGCCAGGGGCAGGGACATTTCCACTGGTCCCCAAAATCCAGCCTGGCTTTGGACGCTGCCAGGGATGGGAGGAGCTTCTTGGGATCAAGATCTGGTTTAATTTTAAACCCAGTCCAGTGATCCTACATGGAATCACTGCAGCTGCTGCTGGGCTTTGAAAGAACTGAAGAGAAAGAGCGAGGTCCAAATGTGTGTTATATTTAATATTGGTGTGTTATATTTAATATTGGTGTAAATGCTGTATTCCACGTTAGTTTAAATAGCATAATTAACATTGATATAAATGCTATAATTAATATTGTTGTGTTATATTTCATATTGGTGTAATTGTTGTATTCCACGTTGGTCTCAATAGCATAATTAACATTGGTAAAAATGTTATATTTAATACTGTTGTGTTATATTTCATATTGGTGTAAATGCTGTATTCCAGCTTGGTCTAAATAGCATAATTAACATTGATATAAATGTTATAATTATTTTAGTATGTTATATTTACTATTGATATAAATGTTATATATTGATATAANGTGTTATATTTCATATTGGTGTAATTGTTGTATTCCACGTTGGTCTCAATAGCATAATTAACATTGGTAAAAATGTTATATTTAATACTGTTGTGTTATATTTCATATTGGTGTAATTGTTGTATTCCACGTTGGTCTCAATAGCATAATTAACATTGATATAAATGTTATAATTATTTTAGTATGTTATATTTACTATTGATATAAATGTTATATATTGATATAAATAATATAAATTATATATAATATAATAATATATAGTTATATATAATAGATAAATTTTTATACATAAATATATAGATTTATAGATTATTTAAGTGTTTAATATATAAGTGTTTAATATTGGTAGAAATGTCCCATTAATAGCAGTATAAATGTTTTATTCCATATCAGTGCAAACATCATGGCTGAACTCCAGGGCACTAAAATTCCCCCACACTTTGCTGCTTACTCTGAAAATCTCACATTTTTTCAATTGTCAAAACCAGAAATAAATTTTTAATTCCAGAAAATCCTGGAACCATTCAGCTGGAAAAGGCCTTTGATATCACCAAGCCCAGCTGCATCCCATCCTCCTTGCCACAGATGATATTTTCTTTCAAAAACCATCAGAATATTTCTTTTTTTTTAGTTTTACACCCTCAATTTTCCCCCTGCCCTGCACTTTCTCTCTCACTGTGCTCCACATTTCCTCCAGCATGGCAAAGCCAAGCTGGCCAAAGCTTGGGAATGTGAAAAATTGGGGTTTTCCCTCGATTTTAAATAAAATTTGTTGCACAATAAATTTTCCTGCGTCCCTCTGAGGTGACTCCTTCCTGCCCAGGCTCTGAGGAGCAGCAGAAATCCAAGAGCAGAGAGAGGTTTTTGTTTTATTTCCCCAAATTATTTCAGCATCTGCTCTGAAAACAGGATTTTGTTTTGTTTGTTGTGGCACTCAGCACGGCAAGCTTTGACTGCTGCATAAAATATTCATGGATTTCTGGGTTTTTCCTTCTGTTTTCCAGGTGGGGAATTGTGGCTGAGATTTGAAACGGTTAAAGGACAAAATGGTAAAATTGGGAAATGGTTAAATGGTGAAAGTGTGGGAATATTAAATTGTGAAACTGTGAAATGGTTAAAGGGTTAAATTGTGAAATCGTGAGAGTGTGAAAACATGAAATTGTGAAATGGTTAAGGTGCTAAATTGGGAAATGGTTAAATGGTGAAATTCTGAAATTGTGGAATTGTTAAAGGGCTAAATTATTAAATTGTGGAATTGTTAAAGGGTTAAATGGTGAAATTGTGGGGGGTTTCCTGGGCTTCTCCCTTTTCTCTGATATTTAAGTACATCAAGAACTTCACCAGGCCAAGGTAAATCAAAATAAAAACCCAACCCCACTTCATTTATCTGCTCTATTCTCAGCTGTCCCTTCCCTTCCCTTCCCTTCCCTTCCCTTCCCTTCCCT
>VXBV01005446.1:107061-132994 GCA_013400355.1 Certhia brachydactyla | reverse complement strand
CCTTCCCACACCTTCCCAAACCTTCCCAAACCTTCCCTGCCCAAACCTTCCCAAACCTTCCCTTCCCAAACCTTCCCAAACCTTCCCAAACCTTCCCAAACCTTCCCTTCCCAAACCTTCCCAAACCTTCCCAAACCTTCCCAAACCTTCCCTTCCCCTGTTTCAGCAAGAGGATCACTCTAAAACCTCATTGATGATGTAAAAAAAACCCAAAAACCCCTGAAATTGTTAAATTTCCTGCAGAAAATTTCTTTTTGAGCTGAAATGGCTGAAATTTGAGTTGTGGCAGCAAAATCCCAGAACTCAGCACAGGAAAGTCCCCTCAAATCTTAGAAAAAACCCTAAAACGAGGTTTTCTTGGCAGTTTTATAGAAACAGTGAAAGCACTGAGCCAATCCTGAGTGATTTATTCCTCCTTACGCCATTTCCTTGCTGTTTGAATCAAAGACCAATTTTCCTGCTGCCCCATTAAATAAATAATGGTAGGAAAAGCGAAGTGGGTGAATTATCAGGGAAAAAAAAGGTCCTGATTAGAATATCCATGAGCAGAAATTGGGGTTTTTGTGGTGGCCCCACTGTGCTAAATCTGCAGCTGCATTAATCCCTTCCACCCTTCGGAGCCACTAAATTGAGTTACCTGGAGCATCTGTTGAATAAACTGCAAAACCTGGAGGGTTTGGCAATTATTGTTGTTTATTTGGGGCGTTTGAAGCTGTTTCTTTGTGTGATTCTAAGCAAATCCAACGTTTAAACCCAGACTGGTGGGAATTGGCTGGTGGGAAAATTGCTTTTTTTTTTTTTTTCCACTCAAATTCTTCCCTCCCTCCGTCTGCTCCGGTGCCAGATTTGCAAGGTTTGTGTTGATTTCAAACGGGGGGAGAAAATCCAGATACAAGAAATGTATCAGCACATAGAAAATATATCAGTATATGGAAAATACATCAATACATATAAAATATATCAATGTATATAAAAGATATCAACACATATATCAATATATATAAAATAGGTCAACACATATAAAATATATCCATGTATATAAAATACAACAATATATATAAAATATATCAATATATGCAAAACATATCANGGGACAGGGATGAGGATGAGGATGGGGACAGGGGCATGAATGGGACAGGGAGAGGGACACAGACAGGGACTGGGATGGAATAGAGGGACAGGGACAGGAATAGGACAGGGTTGGGACAGAGACAGGGACACAGACAGGGACATGAATTGGACAGGGACAGAGACAGGAACAGGGATGAGGATGAGGATGGAGACAGGGACATGAATAGGACAGGGATAGGGATGGGACAGGGACAGGGACAGGAACAGAGGCTGGGATGGGGACATNACAGGGACAGGAACAGGGACAGGGATGTGTCAGGGACAGGGACATAGGGACAGAGACAGGGACAGGGACATGAATGGGACAGGGACAGGGACACAGACAGGGACAGGGATGAGATTGGGATGGGACAGGGTCGGTGCTGAAACGATGCTACAGAAACCAAATGTGCTCTCGCACATCAGCACCCAGCTGAAAGCCTGGGAGCTGCACATCAGGCTGAGCTTTCCTCTCATTAAAAGATTTCGTGTAATTAATTCTCCTAAAACAAAACACAGCCTGAAGTGGCTGAGGGGAGATTTGCAGCGAGCCCTGGGCTGCTCTCCGTCTAGAAATGGCAAGGTATTTTTCTTTCCTCTCACAAAGCCCAGCCAAAAAGAAAAAAAAAATAAAAATACAGATTTAAGTGCTAAGGAGTTAAATAGGGACAGCAGCAGCCCACCAGTGGCTGCACTATTTCTTGCAACGTGTTATTTTCTTGTCTGATTTGTCAGAGAGTTTCCTGTTCAATGCAGAAACATCAAATTTAAGTTTGCCTTCTGCCTCCCTTCCCAGGGAGAAGAGAGAGGTGATGGGGAAATATCCAGCAGAGCCTTCACCATCCCTCACAGCCATCACCCCACTTCCCCCCCCCCGAAAAATTCCTTAAACGTCAGGAAGAGTCAGCCCCTTCCCTACAGAGATGATGGGGGGGAAAAAAATATTTTAAAAAGACATAAAAATGTCCAGGTTTCCCCAAAGGTTGGCAAGAGCCGGAGCTGGACTCAGGGATTCCCCCAACACAACACAACTGCCTCGTTCTCACTTGTAAAAGTTCAAAAGGACACCAAAAATTAAATCACTTTTCAGCCTGTGCTGACAGGAAACCATCGGAGCACGGCTGAGCCACACCGGGGAAGCTGATCCCAGGAAATGAAGGCAGGACTCTCCGTGTTTCACTTTCCTCATCCAAACAACCCCAGCAAAGATTTAACGGCGTTTCCTGGCGGAGTTCTCATCTCCGAGCAGAACAGCATCCCAGGGAAAGCTGGGATCGAGCAGGGCAGCATGAGGAGGAAGAGTTTTAAACCCCAAATCCTTTGGGACAGGGATTATCCAGGAAATGCTAAAACACACGAGCAGCACACAAAGGAATTTGCAAACAGATTGGAGAGGATCGGTGCTGTTCCCATGGCCACCATAGACTCAGACCCCGAATTTTGCCTAAGGTTCAAGCGAGATTTTTCTGTCATTTTTCTCTATAAATATGCATTTTTCCCACTCAAACACCGCCCTCTGCTGCAAGCCGGTCTCGATGCTGGGGAACAGATTCCCGAGCGTTGCCCCTGGCAACGCGGTTGTTGAAGGCGATAAAAATTCTGATGTCTCGGTGGTTTCGAAAATGCCAGAGCATCAAAATGCAAATGATGCAGCCTCCTGCAAAGGGCATCTGAGGTAAGGGATATGTTTAACTCCGGGAGGAGCAGAATGGTGAGAGCTGAGCACAGCTCCCCGGGACACCTCGGGCATCTGGCGTGTTGTCACCTCCTGCCCACTCCTGCAACACTTGGGAGCTCTTTTCTTCCCAAAACCCCGAGCCAACTCACCCCAAACCGGTATTTTTAATCCCTCTTTTCACTCTGTGCACATTCCCTCTTTTCCCTGAAGCTGAGCGCTGTTCCTGCTCTGGAAAAAGCTGTTTATAATCAGATTTAATTGCCCCAGCCTGGCAGGGGAGAAGCGAAGCTGAGCCAGCTGCTGGAATTTGCATTTACCCCTCGACACTCTCTCTTCCAGGCCGGAGCTGCTCGGGCTTGGCCCAAGAATTTCACAACCAGCTGCAAAAAAATTCCTCCTGCCCACAGCAAAAATCCTGATTTCACCCTGCCAGCCTGGGGCTCCCAGTGAGTTCTGCCCACGCTTGAGCCACGGGGAAACATTTTTATTGGGAACAGCCCTTCCGAAATCCTGATTAATGCAGGAGAAATGAGAATTTGCTATTCCCTGGGAAGACCTGGTGTCCCTGGGGTGGCCACTCCAGCTCAGCACAAGGTTCTGGGAATTCATGGAATTGGTGCTTTGAAATTCCTCGAGGGAAATCACTGATTTCTGCTTGACTGGTTTGTCTCAACATGGATTGAGAGGAAAACACCTGAGCTGGGCTAACATTAGGAATTTTGTGTTTTATCGGGAATGAGAAAACGCAGAGTGAGCACCACAAAGAGCTTTGGTGGTTTGGGGTGTTTGGATGTGAAAACCAGGGGATTTTCACTCTGTCCAGCAGCATTCCAGCTCTCCAGAGCAGGATTTATGTTGGAATTAAGCCACCAAAAGAGCAGGATAACTCCTTTCTTATGTTTTTATTTTTATTTCTCTGGCTGTTCCTGCTGCCCACCAGATCCTGCAGGATAAGAGTTGAAGACAGCAATGCCCGAGAGCAAACCCAGGGTAATTACACAGCAACTCAGCCCTCACACCACTTGTAAACTTCATGATCTGGTACTTTTATAATGTATTTATAACCCAGGGAAAATGCCTGACTAGAGAGAAAAACCCAGCAATTCCGCACTGGGTAATTATGGGAATGAGGGAAATGAGGGATTTCCAAGAAATGCTTCCTGTTTTCCTCCTGCTGCAGAGATTTCACAGGGGGAGTTCCATTTCTTACCCTCCCTTTATCGGTTCCATTGAAGGAAAAAAGTCAATTTTTTGACAAGAGGGGATAAAACAGTGTCTGATGGATTCAAACATCCCGCTTGGAATTCAGCACCTTGCCGGTTTTCCTATGGAATTCCTCCTTTCCGAGGCACCCAGGGCATCGTTGCCCTATTCCTGTGAAAGCCTGGCATTTGAAATCCGTGAGGATGATTCAGGCAGGATATGGGTGACGTTATTTTCCAGAAACTGCTCCGGCTGTTTCCCATCCCGGAGAAGCGCTAATGAGGGGCTTGGTGACCGCGCTAATTACTCCTAATTGCTCCCACCTCACAGATGGGATCTTGGAAGTGAGGAAGGAAAGAAGGGACTGATGGAAAGGGCCAGAGCCTGAGACACTTTTCTCAGAGGAGAAATCCCACACAGACACAGGGATGATATTTTAAGGGGTCTTGTGGTGGGAACACAGATTTGCGTCCGAGTAAATCCAAATCCTGTGCTCACATCCCACTGCTGGCGCTGCCTGGAGTCACTTCCAAGGTGGGATTCTCCTGTCGCACACATAGTCAGGAGCTTGGATTTGGGCAGTGGAGGTTCTGGTTGTGATAGCCACTCTTGATGAGGGGTTTGGGAAAGACTCAGAGAATTTGGGTTGTTTAGCCTGGAGAAGAGAAACTTTGGGGCAAAATTTTGGCATTGAAGGGTCTGAAGGGTGACAGGAAAGATGGAGAGGGGCTGGGGACAAGGGATGCAGGGACAGCAGGCAGGGAATGGCTTCAGCTTGGCAAAGGGGAGATTGGGGTGGGAGATTGGGCAGGAATTGTTCCCTGTCAGGGTGGGCAGGGGCTGGGCTGGAATTGCCAGAGCAGCTGGGGCTGTCCCTGCATCCCTGGCAGTGCACAAGGACAGGATGGAGCTCTTGGGACCGTGGGAGGGGTCCCTGGGGTGTCCCTGGGTGCCCTCTAATGTCCCTTCCACCCCAAACCATTCCATGACTCTAAAAACACCCAGCAATGAAATGAGGTGAGATTTGAGCTTTTCTGACTCTGGGATTAATTTCTCTGGCACATTCAGGCTCCAGCCACATCTGGGTCAAGGTTTCATCCCCCAGACCAAGCTCTGACCCTGACACTGGAGGGAAGGGCTCCAGCCCCAGGTTTAAAATCCTCACTGGTGCCAGGCTGCTCTGCCTCTCTCAGGAAGCTTTGGGCACCTCTCAGAGTTTGTGTTCCAGGCCAGAGCTCTGGGCTGGAGCCCGCAGAGCTGCTGCTGTCAGGGCTTTGGACCATCTGCCTCTTCCCAACTGGAGACACTTCCTGCTGCAGCAACCAGAGCCCAGCCTGGGCTGGTTTCAAGGTTTCCAGATGCTTCTTTGCATTTCCATGGCAATGAAAGCCTTCTCTGTGCTCCTGAGCTCTGTCACGTGCATCCTGCGTTGATTCAGCCTCGACCCAGCACGTGGATGACATCAAAATCCTTGGAGTCAACCTCCAAGAGGAGCATCCTGGAGCTCAAAGGGTGGGAGCCTGGCTGAGCCGAGATGGAAAATGGGCAGGAGGATACCTGGCAACATTCCTGTCCAATTAAAGCTAATTTATTATCCATTTTTCTCCTCGTTGCTGCTCTGTTATTAATTGTTAATGTAGCGGTGTGAGGAAGGGCTGCTGGGAATGGCTGAGGGAAAGAAAATGGGAAGGAGGAAGGAACGAGGAGAAGATGGGTCTGGAAAGATTGGAAAGATGGAATCTGAGCCCCAGCTCCAGCAGGGATTCTGGAACCAGCCCTGATTTCAATCCTTCAGCCCCAGCTCCCCTGGGCTCCCACTGCAGCTCCAGGATGAGGGAAAAGCTCCGGGTGAAGGAGTGGAAGAGGTTCCAAACCCAGGAGAGCTGAGCACAGGCAGCCTTGGCGTGTCCCTCACAAAACCTGGGCTTCCAAACCTCTCCCGAAATGCAGAACATTTTCTAATGCAGAAAGGAAGTGGAATTCATCCAGCCTTGTGCTGCACACCAGAGCAAAGCCAGAGCTGCCCTGACAACATCTGGCCTCCTGCCACAGCCTCCCAAAACCGCTGCTGAGCCTTGCAGAGGTGACTCTGGATGCTTTTTTATTTTGGGGCTGCCCCGGGCCATGCTGTCCATTAAGGTTCCATTTATAGACATTTTACAGAGTGTTAATAAATTTACAGAGTGTTAATAAGCAGGGGGGAATTGTTTGGTGGTGTTTCTGATGGAATCCAAGCGGGCCAAACCTCCCCATAAAGGATCTCTGAGCTCAGGTGAGCTCATCAACCATGACCAAAGCAGATGCATCCGTGAGGGGGGCAGGACATCTTTGAGCCATTAACTCTTTAAAACTCTGAAAAACAGGGTTTAAATATCAAATTTCTCTTCAATATCAGCAGCCTGGTGTTTGAAGATTGAGGTTCTCCCACTCAGCACAGCAGGAGTCACTGGGGAGCACTGGGATTTTGGTAGAAGGCATCCAAGAGAAGGGATTTGAATAAATGAATTTGAATAAATGACTTTATTTAGAGCGTGACCACGCCCAGGGCAGTTTCTCACTCCATGGCCTCGTGTCACTGCTCAGGGCAGGCAGTTCCAGCATTTCCATGGCACCTCTCCAATTATTCCAGTCCAAAATGGAAAAAAAAACCAGCTGAAAAAAACAGAGGTTCACGTGTGGCACTCCAAGGGGACAGGAGGTGGACAAGGGGAGGTGACACTGGGGCTGCAGGACACCTCCTGTCACTGGGATTTTGGTAAAAATGGCCCAAGGAAGGGACGTGAATAAATAAACTCCAATAAATGACTTTATTTAGATCATGGCCACACACCCAGGGCTGTTCCCCGTTCCATGTTGTCACCTCAAAGCTGATTCCAACCTCCTGAGGAGCTCCAGGGATGGCTGGCAGGATCCTTTTCCCCTTCAGCTGCTCCAGGCGTGGGACTAAACCACCTCCAGGAATAATCCCAAGGGATTTGTCATCCCCTATGACCCCGTGTCACTGCCCGGGGCGGGCAGATCCAGCATTTCCATGGCACCTCTCCCCTTATTCCAGTCCAAAAAATCCAGAGGTTCACGTGTGGCACTCCAAGGGGACAGGAGGTGGCCAAGGGGAGGTGACAGCAAGCTGCAGGACATCTCCTGCCACATGTCCCAGCAGTGTCCCCAGCTCAGGCCAGGTGAGACCATCCCAGCTCCAGGGAACTCAAGGCTCTCTCCCAGGTCAGTAAAAGACAGGAAACCCTTTCCTACCTTTCATCTGCTCCGTGCCCCAGGGAAATGAGTTTGTCCCCTTGCATTCCCGCTCTGGATCCCAGAATCCCACTGCCCACGGGCCACACCTGGGAATTCCAGCACAGGGAGAGACAGGAGGATGCTGGGAGGCAGGGAAAAAAGGGAAACAACTCTTCCAAGTTATCCCTGGGCTGCTCCATCCTGCCATTCCCACAACCTCTGCTTTCCTGAAGCTCTTTTCCTATCAGATAATTCCATTTCCTCCGACTCCACTCCTGTGGAACAGGAACCCTTCCCTGGGAGAAGCTGCCCTTCCTTCCAGCTTTCCAAGAAGTTTGGTTTTCTAATTTTGTGCTCGGTGCATCTGGGAAGAATTCGGGTTTTGAGGAATCCTGTCCAGTTTCTTTAATTCTGGGAGACGGATGACGGCCCAACAGAGACTGATCCATGCCAGAATTGTGGAATGCCTTCCCCTAAAATCAAGGCACCTCGTGGATTAGAATGATCCCATTGGAATGGGACAGATTTGGGGTTAAATCCCCCCTACAGTGCCGGGCAGGGCTCTGTGGGAAGAGGATTTACAACATTTTCCTGCGTGAAATCCTCATGGATCTGTGCAAGGCCACCAGGCAGAGTTTCTCTGTGATGGATAGGGCCCAGGGAATTCTTCAGGAATTTCACAGCCAGGAGCTGAGAGTCTCTGAAGGGCTGGATGTTGGATTCCTCTCCCACACAGAGCCCAATCAGGAGGGACCTGCAGCAAACCCCACTGCTGGGAGAGGACAGGAAATATTTATTGGGTATCCCATTGTTTTTGTTCCTGAGACCAAGGCAATCTTATTCCCACCTAGGAATTCTCTCTCATTTAAAAATCCACCCTGCCCAAGGTTTCTGAGGCCCCTGTCTGGCAGCTGAGAGTGTAATTAATGATTTAAACAGGGCAGCGTGGTTAACGAGATTGAGGAACCAGAGCTGGCAGGCTCAGGTCTCCAGCCCTGCCTTGAGAACATCGATTTTACACAGGAGAGGATCTGGGAGAGCAGCTCTTCTCCTGCTCCAAGAAAAGGGCTGGATTCTGCCCCAGGAGCAGAGAAAGGGTGGATTTCTGGGCCCCAGGAGCAGGAAAAGGGTAGAACTCTGCCCCTGGGGGCAAGAAAAGGGTTGTTTTCTGTCCATCCAATTCCATGACTCTTAACAGCTGGCTGTAACAATTCCATGGCTGTAACAATTCCATGGTTGTAACAATTCCATGGCTGTAACAATTCCATGGCTGTAACAATTCCATGGCTGTAACAATTCCATGGTTGTAACAATTCCATGGCTGTAACTCCATGGTTGTAACAATTCCACGGCAGTAACAATTCCATGGCAGTAACAATTCCACGGCAGTAACTCATTTTATGACTGTAACTCCGTGGCTGTGACTCCAAACTCCATGGCTGTAATTCTATGGCTGTGACTCAGTGTTTTTATCTCATTCCATGGCTGTAACCCCATGGTTGTAACTCATTCCATGGCTGTAACTCCATGGTTGTAACTATTCCATGGCTGTAACTCCATGGCTGTAACAATTCCATGGCTGTAACTCCATGGTTTTAACTCACTCCGTGGATGTAATTCCATGGTTGTAACTCCATGGCTGTAACAATTCCATGGCTGTAACTCCATGGCTGTAACTCACTCCATGGATGTAATTCCGTGGCTGTAACTCCACAGTTCTAACTCACTCCATGGCTGTGACTCAGTGCGTTTAACTCGTTCCATGGCTGTAATCCCACAGCCGTAACTCAGTGATTTTAACTCATTCCATGGCTGCAATTCCATATGTGCAATTCCATGGCTCTAACCCATTCCATGGCTGTAAATCCATGGTTGTAACCCAATGGTTTAAATTCACTCCATGCCTGTAACTCCATGGCTGTAACTCATTCCACAGCTGTAACTCTGCGGCTGTAACTCAATGATTTTAACTCATTCCACAGCCATAATTCCATGGCTGTCCTGCCTCCTTCCTGCCCGGCACAGAGTTTCCTCCGAGCTGGTGATGTCATGGCAGCTAATGGGCTTTAATTGTGCCTCTCCACTCAGTAACAATCAGCTGAAAGCTCATTAAGCACCAGCCTGCGGCTGTTGAGAGCAGCGTGGCTCCTCACCAACCCTCTGGTGGGTGTAATTTTCCTTCAGAGCACAGCAAAAGCAGTTTAGGGTCAGATCAAGGGTCCTGCAGCAGGGTGCTGGACCAGATCCAGCATTTATGGACTGCAGGATGTTTTCCTTGACTGGAATCCATCCCAGGAAGCTGTGGGTGCTCAGCAGGTGAACAGGGAGAGGAGGGAGATGCTTCCCCAGATTCATTTCCCCACTGGTTTGTGCCTCTGGGATGTGTTGGGATAGAATCAGAGCGATTCAGGTCAGAATGGACCTCCAAAGCTGACCAAGCACCACTTCTCAACTAAACCAGAGCCCTGAGTGCTACGTCCAGGTGTTCCTTTAGGTTTTTCTAAGTTAAAGTGGGGATTTTGCAGTCAGCAACCTTCAAAACATTTAGTTTCAAGACTTTTTCCCTATTCTCCTTTGAATCCATGTAGATTTTCGGCACCCCAGTTGTGCTTAGATGTTCCCCAGCTGTTCCTGACTCAGGCTGGGAGCTCTTTCCCCTTTATTTCCCTCTGCTGTCTTCACTGAAGGGTCCTCTTTGAGGGGAAGGACTGCAGAGACCCAGGAACAAGGCAGGGAAATGTGGAGCATCCACTGCCAGCTCCAGGAATGGGGTGTGAGGTGGCATTTGGGGCTTGCACAGGATCCCAGGGAATGTGGGAAGGGCAGGAAAACCCTGGGACAAGTCAAAAACAGCAAAACTCAGGTCGGAAAAACTTCTTGTGCTGCTTCCTTGTCACCCCACATCATCTGGGGTTGTTTCTGGGGTGAGATCTCTGCAAAAAGCTCTGGGAAGCTTCTGAGGGCTGGGCTGTGCCCCTGGAGCAGCCCCATGGACCAGATCCAGCGTTTTTGGGCTGCAGGATATTTTCCTTGATGGGAATTCGTGCCAGGGCAACCCTTCTCTTGCTGAAAGCTGCAGAAGAATTCCGGGAAGGGCTCAGGACACCTCACCTGATGCTGGGCCAGCTATTGAGGTGCTTCAGCCTGGATTTTGGGGTGCCCCCAAGGGGTTCAGGAGCTGCCTGCTGGCACAGGAGGATGAAGAAACCCCTGAGCTCCTTCTCCAGCCTGGTTCCAATGGGCTCCAGACTGTTTCCAGACAGAACTGTGGGATTTGATCCCTTCTCTAAGCACCTGGGCACACTGCCCCACCCTGCTGACCCCACGAGGTGCAGGTGCCTCTCAATCTCCACCAAAATGGGGTGTTTGCCTCTCAGCCGGACAAGAGAGGAGAAAAACCCTTGGAAATGGGGAAAACATGGAATTTATTACAAATTACCTGAGTCTTTAAGGTCTTTAAGGTGGTGCCACGGCATCAGCAATTCCCTGTTGGCCTGCCCCTCCCCAGGGATGCTCTGGACATCAGGAAATGGAGCTGGAGCCTCCTGCTAACGTATCCCACGGACTGTTCCATGCTGACGTGGCTAATTGGATTAGAGAGAAATAATTTAATGATCTGGAAGTGACGAGGGACTGGATGGCTGAGCCCAGTGGTGGCACCGTGCCCAGGGGAGCACATCCAGCCAGCAAGATCCCACTTGGAGCTTGACAGGGAAGCAGGGATGGGCCTTGGGCAGGGCAGGGAGCTCCAGGGCTGGTTCTGATCTCATTTCACGCCTTCATAGCTCCTGGTTCACACAGATCTCACTGAGGCTCTGAGCAGGAATTGGATTGTTCATCCAGTTTTTCCTGGAGCTCTGGAGCCCTTCTGTGCCTGTTCTACCGATAAAGATGGATGAGGAATCTCTGCACCGGGAATATTTTGGTCTGAATTGCACCCTGAGGATTTTTGGAACCAAAACTCCTAAATTTGATGGGTTGTGCTGAGGTGTGGGGGGGTTTTGGGTGGGTAAAAAGGGAATTTCTAGGCCATATTCCTGGGAAATGGGCTTGGCTACCTGGAGTGGCTCTTTCTCACCTTGCAGGAGCCCAAGGATTTCCGGGCATTCAGAGCTCTCCCAGCCTGCAAAGCCACTCATTTCATGCTATTCCTGCATTTGGGAATCTTGAATTCCATTGAAATCTGATTTTCTGTGGTGATTTTTGAGGGGTGTTCTCACCCAAGCTGGATTTGTGCACAGCAAGAGGAGCCCCGAGATGAAATGTGGGGTTGAGCTGCACGGGAAAGAAATCCCTGTAAAGTCCAGGAAAAAGGGATTGACCCCACTGGGGGCCATGGAGAACCAGGGAAGAACCCAAAATCCTTGGATTGGGTTGCTGCTTGGATCAGTAACCTCAGACAGAGCTCCCAGACCAGGTTTCCTCGTTGTCACAAAGAAGGATTTGCTGTTATCCACCAAATAAGGGAAAGCAACAATCAATTCTCTCCAGGGCTATAATTAACTGTGTTCCCTGGGTTGTGCCAAAAACCAGGGAGGAACAGAAAACCAAGGAAAACAAGTCTTGAAATGTCATTTCCTTCATCCATCCGTCAGAGCAGGCTTAGCTGGGAATTCCTGAGACCTTCCCAATCCTGGGAGATTGGGCTTCCATGGCCACCCCAGGCAATTCCCCGTGCCCAGAAATCCTCCAGCACTGGATTGTTTGCCCAAATTTCCATTCCAGCCTCCTCTCTGCAGGATTGTCATGTCTTGTCCTGCCTGCCCTGCTCACCCTTCCTCTTCCTGGAAATTCTTGTGCTTCCCTCAATCTTCTCATTTTTGGACATCTCAGCCCATGGTCTTTCTTGCTCTCTCCTGTGCTCTTGCCCATCAGCATGATCATTTTTTGGGATTTTTTTTTTTTTCAGCTGCCCAAAGTCATTTGAAGCTCTTTTTGCTGCATCTGTGGAGTTATTTCCTGGATGCCTGGCTGTGGCTGTCCCTGGGATTTGGGTAAGAACTTGTACCCACTTCACAACGAAACTCAGGGCAGAAAGAAAAAGGTCCTGGAGGAGCCCTTGTTTTTCCAGGATTGCTAATTCCATTGAATTTCAATTATAAACAAAATTTGCATCAATCAAAGGGAAAAAAAAGAAAAATCTGTCATCGAACTCTACCCCTCCTTGGGTGGTGCTGCTGCTGGGTTGTCCCAGGAATGTTTTCCTGGAAGGAAACTCCAAGTTGTTCTAAAGAAGTTGCTTGGAAATTGTTTGGAAGGCCTGGATCTGGGAGTGCTGCTGAGTGCTCAGCCCTGCCCTGGTGTTTTTGGCCATGTGAGGAGCACCAAATTCCTTGGAGCCACCCCAGGGACATTGTGTCCATGTTCTGCTGGGTCTCTTTGCACAACAGGGACCATCTGATTTCCACGAGACTTTGAATCTGCACCGTTTATGGAACCCTGAGAAGGTCATCAGAGAGAGGCAAGGCAAAGCTCAGCTCCACGTCTGAGCCAGGATTTTGTGGGTTGAACATGGGACAGGCCTGGGATAACCCTGGGAGCCACAGGGAAGCCAAGCACGACACATGCTCAGAGTGGCTGATTTCAGAAATCCCAAATTTCTGCATGATGGCACATCCAGCGGGTAGAAAAGCCAGGAAAAGCAATCCAAAAGGAAAAAATTGTAGAGGGAAAAGGACAAGGGAACAAGAGGGCAAACGTGCCCTTGGGTCCAGGCCCTGGGGAGTGACAGGAGGAGCTTGGCAGGGTGAGAGCAGCACAATCCCAGGACTCCGTGTCCTCCTGCTTTCTCTTTCCTGCTTTGTCTTCAGGGAGGTGTTGTCTCTTCTGGGAATGCCATTTCCAAGAGTGTGAGCAGGAACGTTCTGTGCCTTCCAGCAACCCTTCTGGTTCTCTCAAAACTCAAATTCTTCCTCTGTGAACCGCAGAGGGGTGGGAGAACTCCTCGCTCCGTTTTCCCCATGATTTCCAGGGAAGAGAGCAGAGTCAGGAGCTCTTTGCTCTTGGATCTCCTCCATGGCCTCGTGCATAACGTGGTGCAGCTTCCCAGTGCAGGAATTAATGATGAGAAAGTGGCTTTGTGCAGTCCCAGCAGGGCCATCCCCTGGCTGGGGAGGTGCTGGCACATTTATCCATGGATGGACACTCAGCCTCCAGCTTGGTGTGGCACTTCTCCCACTCCCACAAGTCTCTCCCTGATAGGGGACACCTTTTAGAAAGTCCTTGTTAAGAAGAAAACAAACTGGACTCTTGGTTGTTGTCCCTCTCCAGGTTATTATTTTCTCATCAGCAGTTTCTGCACACCAGGCTTTACACCAGCTTGGCCTGAGGGACAAAAGGCACCAAAAAGCCTCCAACACACAGAATCAAGGTTCTCTTCAAGACAATTCACCCAATTCTCACCAAGAACAGACATTATTTCTACTTTTTTCTTCCAATAACTAACTATATTTTTATTCACATGATTCTACACTGTGGCAAATTGTACCCAATGTTCCTGTGTCCCCAACACTGCAGAATGTGCAGGAGATGGAGAAGGAGGAAGAAGCCTGGAAACCACAAGGATCCTCCAGCTTGTCTCCATCTCCTTCCCATGCTAACAAACCCAGAAATCTCAATTTCTTCCCCTGTGATAAATTACATGTAATAAATTAATTGACATTCTTGAAGGTTCTGTTTCATCCCAGAGCCTGGGAAGCCCTTTCTATGGACAAAGGTTAAAAGTAGGATTTGCAGAGGGTTTGGATCCTTCAAAACACGCAGAGAAATATTCTCTGTATTCTGGATTCCAACACTTGGGAAAACAGAACGTGCTCTGGCACTGCCTTTGGAGAGGCCTTGGAGGCAGAGCTCGGGATCAGGGCTCGGCACAGACTCGTTCCCTGTGCTCCTGGAGCAAACTCCTCCACGGACCTGCCTGGAGCATGGCAATGCTCTGACATTTCACCCAGTACCAGGGGAAGGGGCCAGCACTGGCCCTTGAGACTGGACCCAAACAAAACCTGGCAGGAGAAGGGTTTTCCTCACCTGAGTCCAGAATTTCTAGTGAAATTTTCCTCTCCTGAATCCAGAATTTCTCGTGACCTAAAGCAGTGAAAGATTGGAATTTACCCCCTTGTAAAAGGCGGCTAAACAAGGGGAACCATAATTTTTTATATGCCTGGATTTTCACCAACGCTTCACCCGACAGCACGAATGATTCATCCTCTGAAACAGAGATTTATGTTATTTTTGTTTACCTTCACCTACCAAAGAGCTGAGCTGGTGATGCTTGAGGTCTGCTCCTGCCCTGGACTTGCTAGGAGCTGTTTTGACTGAATTTTTCAAAGCTGTTCACCGAGCCTTTCATGTCAAAAGAACAAATTAAGCAAGTGTTTTAACTACTCTGCTACATCAGCTCTCTTTGTTCTGGGACAGCCAAAACTTTACAGCTTGGCCTGGTTTGGGAGAAGAACAAATCTCCTGTGCCCTCGGTGGCCTGGGGACATGGGGCTGGAATTAGAACAGTAGCTGGAGTTGGAAATGGGAATTATTGTTTTGTATTTATTTATTGATTTCTTATGTTGCTTCAACAGCAAAACCTTTTGGGGTGGCTGTCCAGGCCACAGAGTGGAGGATGAGAAAGGAGGAGGACAATAAATGAATAAACATCATAAAATTCATCAGAGATTCACTGTAACACACTTTTCTGATTTTGCCAGCTCTGTGCCTTCCCTTCCCTGCTTCAGGCCATGCCTGGGGCCAGTGAGGTGCCCTGGAAGTCCAAATTCCCAGGAAACACCAAATCTTTGATACCCTGGTATGGGTGTCTCATCAGCACAGCCAGCAGACACAGCTCTGCCTCCTTTCTTTGGCATTTTGGGATGTGGGAAATTTCACTCAGGCCTGTCAGCAAAGATGGGGACAGTGGGAAAACCAGAAAACAGAACCCTGGAGTTTGGTGGTCACTTCGGAGCAGCTGGAACCTGGGCTGTAAATCCCAGATTTCCCAAATTAATGGATTCTGATCTCTGGGACAGGGACACAGCTGGAGCTGGGCCAGGGCAGGCTCAGGATGGAGCTCAGGGAAAGGTTCTTCTCCCAGAGGGTGCCCAGGGAATGGGCACGGCCCCGAGGAACTCCAGGAGAGTTTGGACAGCTCAGGGATGCCCAGGGGGGGATTTTTGGGGGGTCTGTTTTCTCTTTAGCTCTGAAAACCATCCCAGGTGGGGATTTTGGGAAGGATTCACTCAGGATCCAGCCAGACTCGAGCCAATCCTGTCACCTGGGAGAAAACACCTCCTGGAGAACTCAGCTCTCTGCAGTTTTCCTGCAGTCCCTTCAGAGATATTTTTAAAGCAGGAGAGAAGGCGCCTGAATTTAACACGGCGATGCTGAGGATGCTGGAATGTTCTGAAATTCAGCTGTTCTGATTCTTGGGATAATGAGAAGCCAGGGAGCTGCTCCCTGGGTTATTCTTGAAAGATGATTTGGGTTGGTTTTTCCTCCGGGAAGAAGCTGCAGACACACAGATGCTCAGCTGATAACACACAGATGCTCAAGTGACAATCTCAGGACCAGAAAGTCCCCCCAGAGTGCCCCAGGAGCATCCCCAGGGTCAGAACAGGGAAGACCCCACGCTCAGCTCCATTTGCCCCCCATTTCCTGCCCAGCTCTGCATCCCAGGAGCTGCCAAACCTCCATCCACGGAGGGTTTTGTGGTCTCAGCTCAGAGGGGTACCTGAATCCGTGCAAAAATCCCAATCCATCATCAGGGGGAAAGAATCCCAGAAATGCTGAAGTTGGAAAAGACCCCCAGGAGTCCCAGTTCCCCACTTTGTGCCCAGCCCAGATCTCTCAGTGCCACCTCCAGGAATTCCTTGGACACCTCCAGGGATGGGCACTCCAAATCCTCCTGGGCAGTTCCCATCCCTGAGCTCCCTTTCCATGGGGAAATTCCTGCTGATTCCACCCTGAGCCTGCCCTGAGGCCGTTCCCTCTGCTCCTGTCCCTGCCAATGTCCCACTGGCCCATGGCCCCAGGTGCCACATCCCCACGGCTTTAAAATCCCATCAGGAATGGGGATTCCATCCCTGCCCTGCACCCTAACAGCCCTTCCCATAAAGAAAATTCCCCTGAGATCCCCCCTGAGCCTGCCCTGGGCCAGCCTGAGGTCGTTCCCTCTGCTCCTGTCACCAAAAGTTCCTTTCCCAAAGCTGCCAGAGGGCTCCTGCCCCTCAGCCATTCCTATTTAATCCCCTCTCCTCCCTCCTGGATGGATTCAATTCTCCCGTGCATCCTGGAGAAGAAAAGCTCTCCATCACATTGAAATGCAGAGCTTCCTCATTAGAATTTAATTTGCAGCGATAGAGAGGAAATTATCCTGTCAGTGCCGAGAAAAGAAACAGAGACTGAGGGCAGGAGCTGGTTGATAAATCGTACCGAGGACTTGCAGAGGCTTAAAAAGAAGATTTGGCTGGTGGAGGTTGGAGCAGAGCTTCAGAATGACCCCCCATGGAAGGGACAGATGGCCCCCGTGACAGTGGGAGCCCTCCCGATTTTTTTTTTTCTGAGTAGCTGGAGCAGTTTCCATGGCAACCCCCACTGCAACAAACCCCAGAAATGTCTTTGCAATTAATTCCTGAAAAACCTGGAGAGTGGGACGCGTTCCTTGAAGAGACTGAGACTCCTGCGTTGGCATTTTCCTGGTGGGTGTTGTTCTCCTGCCAGACGCTCCACCAGCAGCGGGGTGAGAGCTGTCCCGAGCTCTGAAATGTCTCGGGAATGGGGGATCTGTCAGCTGGGAATGCTTTTAACCCTTTCCTTTCAACCCTTTCCCAGTCCTCCCAGTGGGAGATGCATATTCCACATTCCACAGGCAGCTTGGGAGTGGAAAAATCTCCATCCCCATCACTCTCCAAAGAGACAGAAGGACAATTTCCTCAGCAGAGGTGCCAGGGACACCAAACCTCAAACCAAAAAGGTATTTTGGTGTCTCTTTCCCATTTGGAATGCCACAATCCCGTTTCCTTTGGCTGTGAGTGTCCCAGAGATTGAGGGAAGGCACCTCCACAGGCAACCAGAGCTTGGGCTGGAGCTCAGATTCATTCCAGGCTGTGGGAAGCCAGCTCTCCTCAGCTGCCTTGGGATTTTCCATCTTTCCCACCTGGATTTCTGCAGTGCCTTGTCCAGACCTGAACTTTTTGCTCAGTGCAACAGCATTTTGCATATTAATTAATTATTATAATTTTTTTTATTTTTTATTTTGAGATACTTCCTTCTCTTTTTCAAATCCTCTACAGCCTTTGAACCTCTGATTCCTCCCTGGGGATGTTTCACAATTTTTCCATGTCTTCCCAAAGCGTTCCTCCCTGTGCACTGCTCCTGTTGCCACATCCTTCTGGAGATGGAATTTTTCTTCATTTCCTTGAGCCTGAATTCCAGAACCCCCTCCCCTTTATGTCTCTCTGGGCTTTATTTCCCCATTTCCCCCACTGGGAAAGGATTCTGTCATCAGAGGCGTGGGGATGTGGAATTGTGGGGAAGGAATTTTGGAGCTTTTGAGGAAAAAAATAGAATTAAGTGGTGGGAGACCAGCCTGGGGTGAATCAGAGCACTTTGATGTGGTGGCTGTCCACGTTGGGCAGCTCCAAATTCCCAAATCCTCAGTGCAGGTCAGGACTGGAGCGAGGCATGGCCCACTCCTTCCACACCCACAACCCCACGGATCACGAGGAGCTGCAGCTCCTCCAGCGAGCCTGGATCATCCAGATGTGGAAAGGGACACTGCAGGAGGCCTGGAGATGTTCTTCAGCCACCAAGAAATGGGATGAGGGCGTCCTTCCTGAGATGGAACCCCGGGCCAACTTAAAACCTGGAAGAATTTCAACATTCCTTGCGTTAAACCACCCCAGCACCACCAGCAACCCCCAAAACTCTGCTGGGGGAGGCTGTGGGTGGTTTGTGGGAGATTGGGTGGATTTGGAGCCCAGCTCCAAATGGGGAGTGTGTGCTGGAATGCTGATGGAGGCAGCAGAATCTCATGGTGGCACAGTTTGGATCAATGTTCTGCAGCTCCAGAGTTTCTTCTTCCAAAGGAACTCCAACCTCACCTGCTGCCACCTTCCAGCCACCATTCCAACCCCCTTCCTTCTATTATTCCCTTTCCTTATTAACAATATATCAAAATATCCCATCCCAAGGAAAGAAAACTTTCCTTGCCCTTTTCAGTCTCATTCATTCCCAAGGGTTTTGTCCCAGGATAAACACAGCCGTGGTTCGGAGCTTGTTGTGAAAGGAGATTAACTCCCAAATCTGCTTCCAAATCTGCTTCCTGCCTTTGAAGGCTGCTGCCCAGCGTGGCTTTCATTGGGAATTCGTCATTAAGCTGAGTGACACGCAGGAGGAATAATTGCTAGCCTGAAAGATGGTAATTAAGAAGGAAAATATTTGGTTTTCCTCTCTCTCCGAACAAAGCAGTGCCAGGGCTGGGGTTGTGTCGGAGTTTTGCTCCCAAGGGATGGGGCTGAGCTCGCTTTCCAGGGGGTTTGGGAATGTGGGAGGCTGGAGCAGCTCCAGTCCCACCTCTGTGGCCACAGCTCTGGGCTGGGCAGGGTCCCTGGGATTTGGGGGGATCCCAGCGGGAATTCCATGGGAGCAGAGTGGGGGATCGCTGCAGGAATTCCATGGGAGCAGAGTGGGGGATCCCTGCAGGAATTCCATGGGAGCAGAGTGGGGGATCCCTGCAGGAATGCCATGGGAGCAGAGTGGGGGATCCCAGCAGGAATTCCATGGGAGCAGAGTGGGGGATCCCAGCAGGAATTCCATGGGAGCAGAGTGGGGGATCCCTGCAGGAATTCCATGGGAGCAGAGTGGGAGATCCCAGCAGGAATTCCATGGGAGCAGAGAGGCCAGTTCCTGCAGTGCTTCCCTGGGTCCTGGTGTCCCTTGAAGGTCCTGCCTGTCCCCAGATGCATTGAGGTGCTCAGATGTGGAGGAATTTGAAAGGATTTTTGGCAAATACACCAAAATGGTGAAGAGAAGAGAGGAAAAGGTCAGGGCACGGTCCTGAGCTGATCCCAGGCAGGCAGGGGCACGGAGCAGGCAGCAGTGGAAACTCTGAGCCTGCTGCCTGATTTATCCAGGCAGGAATTTGCTGCAGCTGGGACAGGACTGTGCTGTTTTTTCCAACAGTTTTAATGCTCAACTGAGCAGAAATTCAGAAAAGCAACAGCCAGGAGGAGACTGTGTTCTCTGGTGGAGGTTTCTCCCTGGCACCTGGGGTTTTTTTTCAGCCTGTTTGCTGCTCGTGTTTGTCCTAAAATGGGTCTGAATCCTCTCCAGCCTGACTTTGAACACTTCCAGGGGTGAGGAATCCACATCCTCACTGGGCAAGCTGTTCCCGTGCCTCCCCATCCAAGGATGGACCTTGAAGGAGGGCGGCACAAGCGTCGAGGTGACGGGATTTGTGAAAACCCCAAACCTTTTCCACCGGAACGCCTCCCCTTTCCCAGCAGAGGTTTATTTTGGACTGCCCCGGCTGCTGCATTTCTCCTGCTGCCGCTTCCCTGCAGTGATGTAATGCTGGAGCCAGCACACGTTCGCAGACAGCTGCATCCGCAGCACGGGGACACGTGCGGGGACAGCGGGGGATGAAACCACCTCGGAGAGGGCTCAGCCACCTTCACCTCGCTGTTCCTGCAGCCCCATCCCCAGGGACTGCAGATATTAGCCTGTGACGCACGGAAATCGGGAGCGTTTGGAGCCTGGAAATGGCTAAAAACGTTGGGGTGGTTTTTTTTGTTTGTTTTTTTCTCCTGGGCTGGGGTGGTGGTTCATGCAGGGTGAACTGGTTCAGCTCTCACCCCGTGGTTTGGCTCAGCTCTGTTAAAATCATTCCCTGTTTGGGTCAGACAGCCGGCTGTGGTTGTCCCCTCCTCCCTCCCTGGTGTCCCTGGGGGCTGCAGGAGGGACCTGCACCTTCTCCCTGTCACCCCTTCTCTCCTGCCCCACCCCACTGAAGGGCTCAGGGAGTTCTGTCCCCCCTTCCCCGTGCCTTGGGTGTCCCATTTTTGTCCCTTCCCTCTCAAAGTCAGGCCCCACCACTCCTTCCCTCTTCTCCATCTTCATCTTCCTCAGAGGTTTGGGGTCTCTCCCCATCCCAGACCCTCTCCACCCCATCCAGATATCACCTGACCCCTCCTTTTCACCACCTTCCCCCGGGCATGGCTGCTCCTCTGGGATGAATTCCATCCCTTTCCCTGCATCCTGCCTCTCTCCCAGGGTAGGGATGGGAGGCAGGGATGGCTCAGCTTCAAGGGAATAAACTTCAGGCCAGGCAGGAATTCCTGCCGCAGCCTTTAACCTCTCCAGAAAACAGCTTTATGTCAGGAAAGACAGAGCCTGGCAGTGCCTGAGCCACAAGGATCCAGCCTAGGAGAGCCTTGCAGCTTTGCTGCCATTCCAGTAAAGAAAATGCAGAGCCTTTTTTTGATCATTTTAAGTGGCTCGTTTTTCATCTGGAGGGACGTGGGATTCCAGCAGGGCAATAAACACCAGTGCCCTGTAAAACGCTTTTTTTAGGCAGGTTAAAGCAAACAGATCCAGATCCAGCTTGTTCTGAGAGCTGCAAGGTGCAGAGCAAGGAGGGAAGGAGCTGTTCCACCCAAAATCCAAGAGGCACAGCAGGATTCCACGCACTCAGCTGCAGCAGCACAGATTTTACCCTGCCCCATCCCTTCCCGACAGGATTTATTCCTCACAAAGCTTTGAGCCAGAAATCTGCTGAGATTTCCAGTGAAGAATCCATGGAAATGATTTCAAACCGAAGGAGGGCACTGTAAATTTGGAGAAGGGGGGGATTATTTACAGTTTGGGATAACAATTATAAAAACCATAGAGGGTCAGAGAATAGGGAATGGGTTTGCGAGGGGTGGAAGTGACCTCCCTGTCTCAGCACAGGGATTTCTCCTGCTTTTTCAGGCTGGGTGGGGAATTACAGATCCTCTGGGAATTGGGGCAGGATGGGAGATGCAGATCTCAGTTCCAAATGGAAGCGTGTCCATGCTCATGAAGCTGAAAACACAGGGTGGATGAATTCCCTTCAGTGTTATCCCTCTGCACCTCCCTGCTCTCATCCCATTTCTTTCCCTGCCCTCATCCCATTTCTTTCCCTGCCCTCATCCCATTGTTTTTCCTCCTCAGGACACTCTGCTGCAAAGCCAGGTTGCTGCTTTAGCCCGTTGTAATTAACCAGCAGGACTTTTTAATCTATTAATTCGTAATTGAAAACTAATAATAGTGTGTGCTGGGGTTTGGCTGCCATTTCGGATCAGGCTTTTGAGCTGGCACAGGGACCAGGTGGGAAAACAGGATCTCCTCCTAATCCCATGCAGTTCACTGCCATCCCAGGCACCCAGGCACTGCTGGAAAATTACCTCGGAATTCCAAAATGATCCCTCTAAAATCCCTCCTGTGATGGTGGAGGGCAGTGAGGTGCATCAGGCTCTGGGACCCTTAATTAGGAAACTTTATTTACACAACTTCAAGCAGTTTACAAAGTGTTTTTTCCTTTAGTTCCTGATATCAGAGGGTAACTCCATGGTGGCTGGGAGGGGAGGGAGAGCTGCTTGGCATGGGAAACAGGGAATGAGTGAACTGGAGAAGCTCCTGGAGAAAGCAAAACCACATCAAGGCTGTCTGATCTGCCTGCCCTGTCCTAAATTACAGCACACAGAGAGGGACACGCCAGGGGCTGCGTAGGAGCAATTCCAGCTGGGGTTGGAATATTTTCTTTTGCCTTGGGTGAGTAACATGCTTTTTTAGGCAGGTTAAAGAAACCAGATCCAGATCCAGCTTGTTCTGAGAGCTGCAAGGTGCAGAGCAAGGAGGGAAGGAGCTGTTCCACCCAAAATCCAAGAGGCACAGCAGGATTCCACGCACTCAGCTGCAGCAGCACAGATTTTACCCTGCCCCATCCCTTCCCGACAGGATTTATTCCTCACAAAGCTTTGAGCCAGAAATCTGCTGAGATTTCCAGCGAAGATCCCATGGAAGCGTGGATTGGAAAATACGTTCAGAGCTGGTGTTTAACAGGGGCTGAGTGAGGAAAGCTGAGATAGGGGCACTGCCACGGGCACGGAGCTGGGTGGGTCTAAAATCAGGGAAAAACAAGGGAGAGCACAAGATAACACATCCAGGGGTCACACAAGAGGATGACACCGCCTGTTCCAGCCCCACACAGGCCTGTGGCACTGGCGACAAAGTGTCACCAGCAGCTGGAATTCAGAGCTCTGATCCCAGCTGGATCTCACCTTCCTGGGACAGCAAACTGGGCGTTGCTTCTTCCCAGAGCTGCTGTCCCCTTCCCCGTGCCTCAGGGCAGGGATTCTGAGCGTGTTCCTCCTGCTCTGCTGTTCCCAAATCCCGGCCAGGAGCACAAACATCCATCTGCAGCTGCCGCTGGTAGCCCAGGACGTCAGCAGGAGGGAGCTGGCTGCTCTCCACGCCCAGGCACACCAGGAGCAAACAGTTGCTCCGGGTCTGAGTGGGGCTGCACAAACCATGAGGCACCTCATTAATCTTCTGGTTAATTCTCTGCAGGAGTCTGGCTGCAAAGAGGAATAAATTCTCCTGTTTAATTACAGGAGGAATAACAAGAGTGGCCTTTCCAGCTCCTTTTTGTGCCTTGCTGGTGGCAACCCATTGTCAAAGTTGTTGTCCCTGGGTGTTTTTCCCATTTTTTTTTTTTTTGAGCCCTGCACAGCCAGGGAGCACGGATCAGCACTGATTCCCCCACATCCTAAAATCAGTGGCTCCTAAATCCTGGAGAAACCCAGGAAAACCCCTTGTCGTAGTTTAAATGCCAGGTGTGAGCTGAGCAAGGCAGGAGCCTCCCTTGGGATGGAGAATGCAAACCCCCTCCCTCCCAATTATTAGAATTTGGAAATTCAGGGGCTCTCAGGTGAAGATCTGGGGATAGCAATAACAGTTCTTTATTAGGGGAACTAAACTAAAACTGCAGTGATACAAAAACCCATGGCAGTGTCAGAGTCAGGTCCCAGCTCAGCCCTGGCAGCTCTCATGCCCCGGGGCTGCCTCTGAGGATCAAAATCCCGAGGATTTAGGCACATATGATGCTTCCAAACCACCTTTGCTCCTCAAATATCATCAGGAACAAAGCACAGCAGTGAAATCCCTGGAGTTTTTCCCCCTTCTCTTTCAGCCCATGGGAGATGCCCAAGCCACAGGTGGAACACCAGGCACAGGTGCTGGCATGGAAAAGGAAAAATAGTTTTATTTTTCCAAAGGGTTTTTTCCACTTCTTTGGATCCACCACGCTAATCACAAGGCTCTGTGGCCACTGCAAGTCTCACTAGAGAAGGGAAAGCATCTCACACACGTCTGGAAAGGGGGAGGTTGGAGTTTTCCTCCACAGACACCTCATTTCTGAGCCTCACAGGGTTTTCTGGCCACGCTGGGCCTTGGGCCGTTTCCTCCTTGCCTCATCCCAGGGAAGCAGGTGATGGTGATGTGCTGATCTCAAGCTCCAGTGAAAAAACTCAATTATTTGTTTTGGAGCAAACACAAAAAACTCGAGCCCTGCAGCCTCAGAGCCCAGCGGGTGAACAACAGGAGAGCAGAGGGTTGTTTTTGCCAGGTTTTCTTGCACAATCGCTGTTTTCTCCCAGACTGGGCTCTCAGGACCTGGGTTCTGCCCTTGGATGCCTCCAAGTTTCCCGAGGAGCTGGGACTTGGCTGGGGCTCACCCAGGAGAGCCACCCCACAGCAAATCCTGTCACTTCATCAGCTATTTTTAACAGCAACCACAATCTTGGCTTTGGAGTTGGCTTTACGATATTGAAGGAGGAGGTGTGGGGGGGGTGTCACTCTTTACTTCTGAATTTTTGGCCTGACAAATCAGATTTTTTGCTTCTTTCTCTCCTCACAAAGGCAAGAAGAGGATTATTTTCCTAACTCCCCTCCCAGTGTGAATTTACTGCAGGGTTAAAGGCTCCAGTGCTTCACACAGGGCTTTAGAAAGTCAGCGAGAGAGCCAAGGGTCGGATTTTTGGGAGAGTGTTCTGTGCTGGGCTGGAAAGGAGGGGGTGAGGCCTGGTTTGAGATTGTCACCATGCCATGGACACCAGCCCAGCCTGGCACTGCCCACCTTCAGCACGTGCAGGAGCCCTGCTGTCATGGTTTGAACACCAGGTGTGAGCTGAGGAAGGCAGGAGCCTCCCTTGGGATGGAGAATGCAAACCCCCTCCCTCCCAATTATTAGAATTTGGAAATTCAGGGGCTCTCAGGTGAAGATCTGGGGATAGCAATAACAGTTCTTTATTAGGGGAACTAAACTAAAAGTGCAGTGATACAAAAACCCATGGCAGTGTCAGAGTCAGGCTGCCAGCTGTCCCCTGTGGGTCAGGGCTTGGTGGCAGTGCCATGCCATGGTGGCTGCAGCCCTGGTGCAGTGGCAGATGTGGCTGTGGTGGAGCAGGGATCCTGGAGAAAGGGGCAGTTTTCCTCTGAAGGTGCCGTGGGCAGAGCTGGGCCTGCTGTTCCTGTGGGAATGCAGTGGCAAAGGCTGCTCGGTGTGCCAAAGCTGGGATTGGATCCAGGCAGGAATGCTTGGCTGCTGCCCTGGCTGCAGCAGCTGCCAAGGGGCTGCTGGAATTTTCTCAGGGACACTCAGTGGCCCCTGAGCACAGGATCTGTGCCTGGAGGGAGGATGGGTGTGGAGGAGAGAAAGAAAACTGCCCCAGCTGCTTTGGGACAGCTCCATGGACAGAGGATATCCCAGCAGGAGTGAGGAGGGATGGATGGGTCCTGGCAGGGAGAAGGAAGTTCCTAGCCCAGGTCTTCCCATGTTGGTCCAGCCCTGCCTTTCCTTGGATATCTGCAGCTAATTGAATGCAGGAACCTCCAAATCCTGCAAATCAAGATTCTGACTCCCAGATCTGCCCTTCAAACTCTCCTCCCCCTCATTTGCCCAGTTTGTCATTCTGAAAATGAAATTTGAAAAGGCTCATTTTTTTATGTAATCCAATTTTGATGGGGAAAAAAGTGAATTTCCTGAAGCCTTTGGGGGTCCTGGAGCTGCCCAAGCACCAAGGCTGCCCCGTGAATCTGCTGCTGCCCTGAGGCTGTCACCCAACACCCGCGGAGAAAGCGGCACCAAAGGAGAGAAACACCTTCCAAAGAAATTCCCCAGTGGTTTGTCTGCAGGAAAAAGGTTAAATACAGATGGGGATTTTGTTCCTGAGAGGAAATCCAGCCATTCCTGCTGTTTCTGCCTTCTTTTTTCTGCTCCTGTGTGCTCAGGGAAGGGTTTAGACATAGTGAAAAATCCACTTTTTAATGAGGCACTCCTCGTCTCTCCTATTCCCACCTCTCTGCACATGAAGACGGCAAAGGCCTTTGCTTTCCAGAGCTAGAAGAATTCCAATCAGGACCTTTTCTTCACAAAAATACCATTTTTAAAACTGCCTAATAATAATTTCTTTTGCTCCATTAAAGGCTACAAGTGAAAGGAAAGTTCCTGGAGGACGCTTAGAATTGGAAGTCTTAAAATGACTTGAAAAATATGAAACATATCATTAAAAACCCCAAAACAACTTTCACAAACTGGAAGAAATCTGCAATTATTCCAGGCCTCCCTTATTTTTTCTTTTTTTCTGTTATCTTTAGGGTTAAACTAATGGTGCTTTATCCCTCCACAAGGAAAAAAAA
>VXBV01005446.1:87796-98426 GCA_013400355.1 Certhia brachydactyla | reverse complement strand
CCCCCAGGCCCCCCCCCCCCCCCAGCTCCTCGGGTTTTTTTCAAGTTACTCCTTGGGGTAGGAACAGATTTCCTGGAACTCTTCCAGTCCTTGTGGCCGTGGGCACAAATGAGGCTCTGCAGATGTCCATGTGCAAGGAAAACCCTTCCAGCTGCTCCGAGGCCTGGGCTGTCTGAAGGTGGGAATTGTGGGGGGACACAACCCAAAGGGAAACCTTGGAGTTTTCCCTCTCCAGGTTTATCCCTGCCATTGCTGGCAGCCCACAGCACCACAAGGCACCGGCCCTGCCTCCATCTGGCCTGGAAAAGGCTCCTTTTAGCCCAGAATCCTGGGATTTGCTGCCAAGCCCTGAGCGGGGCCAGCTGGTCCTGGGCTGCTGGAGAAGAGGAGAGGATGGAGCATCCGTGTCCTGAAAGTCCATCCTGGAGGGAAGGGAAGGGAAGGTTCAGGGAAGGGAAGGGAAGGTTCAGGGAAGGGAAGGGAAGGTTCAGGGAAGGGAAGGGAAGGTTCAGGGAAGGGAAGGGAAGGTTCAGGGAAGGGAAGGGAAGGTTCAGGGAAGGGAAGGGAAGGTTCAGGGAAGGGAAGGGAAGGTTCAGGGAAGGGAAGGGAAGGTTCAGGGAAGGGAAGGGAAGGTTCAGGGAAGGGAAGGGAAGGTTCAGGGAAGGGAAGGGAAGGTTCAGGGAAGGGAAGGGAAGGTTCAGGGAAGGGAAGGGAAGGTTCAGGGAAGGGAAGGGAAGGTTCAGGGAAGGGAAGGGAAGGTTCAGGGAAGGGAAGGGAAGGTTCAGGGAAGGGAAGGGAAGGGAAAAAGCCCATGTGTTTGCCATTAGGCAGCCCCAGACTTTCCAGGGCTGGATCCACAGATCCCAGGGAAACAGAGCTGCCAACAGCATCACCAGGAATGAGTTCAGCCCCTCTGGCAGCCAAGTCTGGCTGGCTCGGGAGGGTTCCTTGGCTCTCCAGCTCTGTGTTGGTGGTTTGAAGGAGCTGAGCAGCTCTGCAGGGTGCTGATGTGCTGCTGGCTCCCAGCCTTCACTGGGGGGTTGGAAACTCCCAGAATGGGCCCCTCAGGACAGATCCTGGGGAATTTTATTTGCCAAAAAAACCCATCATTGGTGCTCAGTGTTCAGGATAAAACCTCTGTTTTCTGGGAGCTGAGCTGAAGGGTTTTATTTGCTGAGGGAACAGACACCTTCTATGGAAATAATGTTTTCTGCTGGGAAGATAAAAAGTGATTTCAGGTCAAGAAAGTGTTTAGGTGGAAAATTCCTCCCTGGTTGGAAAATCTGCCCTGATCTCCCTGGAGACTGGGGCGAGTTGGGAAGGGAAAAGGAGCAGCAGAGATTTGAACCCAGCTCTAAAAGAGGCTCCCAAAGTGGAGCAGCTCCCTCCCCATCACCCCGGGGGCTTCATGGAAACCCGGATTGCTCCGGAGCAGCAGATTGCACGTGGGAAGAACAGGATGGGGAGAGGAAAATAAACGTGGAGATGGACTGTGGAGAGACACAGCGAGCTGTCAGATCATCTTCTGGCAAAACAGCTCCAGGCTTTCTTCCCTGTCCTTTCCACGGGGGGAATTTGGCCCAGGGTGACTGAAACAAGGGTGACTGTGACACGTGACAGAGCAAAATCACATTTATAGGGAGCCAAGGTTGTTTTCTGCCACACCTGCTCTTCCAGTGCTGCTGACAGGGAATGGGAAGGTGAAAAAAATCCCTGAAATCCATGGTTTCTGCCCATTTTCTGTGCAGGAGCAGAGTCTGATGAAAAGCTCTGAGGAAAAAGGAGGAGCCATTCCCATCCCAGTGCTCCTTCCCACTGAGCTGGGGAGAAGGAGGATTTTTAGAGAGATTTGCCCTGGTTTGGGGCATGAAGGTGCTCCAGTGCCTCCTCCTGCAGGAGCAGGGCTGTCCCCATCCCTAGAGGGAAAAAAATGGGAAAGTGAAGGAAAAAACAGAAGATGGTCCAGAAGGGTTTCTAGTGGCTGTGATTCCCAGAACTCGGATCCCAGAGGCTCCATGAACCTGGTGAAGCTGAGCCCTGGAATCCCACAGGCACTGGAGAAACTTCCCTGACTCCAGGGCCAGCTCTCCCAATTTTTTATTGCCTGGAAAGGGTTGGGACATTTTGGAATGGAAAAAAAGCCATCAAAACCCACAATGTGTGGATCACCCAGCCCTTCCCGGGGCTCCCAGCACAGCATCCTGAAGGAAAAGCAGGAAAACAAGGAGGTGAAGGTGGGATCTGCAGCAGGGAAAGGAAATATTTCCTTTTTTCTGCTGTTGTATAAATCATTTCTCCCATCCACCCCCCTGGCAGGTGAGGAGATGACTTTTATTGTCCCGCTGTGACAATGCCATGACAGCTCTGCTGGGAGACGATGGAAGGGAGGCAGGGGTGACTCACAAACATCTTTAGATTTAATAGGATAGAGACAGAAAAAAAAAAAAAATCAGTTTTTCCACGTTTTCCACTGTCCATGACCAAACTCCGAGCTGTGGTTAAAAACCAGTCTTTATTTTTCAGCTCTGTCATTTGATTTAATAAAAAAACTTTGTTTCTTCCCCTCAAACGTTGCCTCTTTCATTATCTCTTCCTCAATAAAGCACTCCTTTGTGGAATTTCAGGATAATTATTGGCTGCTTTATTCCTTCTAAGCACTGCTCAATCACAGGAGTCACACAAGCGGTGACAAACACATCCTTAAGGATGGAAGGAGCTTTATTTAAAGCAAGGATATGATTCACACTCCATTTTTATATCCCAAGTGCTTCAGAACATGGAAATACGTGGGGAACAAAGATCCTGCAGCCACATTTCCTCGGAAGCAAAAGAAAAAAGGCAAAATATTGAAATTGTTTTGATTTCAACTTGTGAAAGGCCATAGGAAAGCCTGGCAGGTTGTCTTTGTGCTGTCGGGATGGACAGGCCAGCTATGGGAGTTCTCCTGAGGGATTCAGGGTGTTCCTGGGAACAGCTCAGGGATTCAGGATGTCCCTGGGAACAGGGACAGCTCAGGGATTCAGGGTGTTCCTGGAATCAGCTCAGGATTCAGGGTGTTCTGGGAACAGCTCAGGGATTCAGGGTGTCCCTGAGAATGGGAATAACTCAGGGATTCAGGGTGTTCCTGGGAACAAGAACAGCTCAGCGATTTGGGATGTTCTGGGAACAGTTCAGGGATTCATGGGATCCTTGGGAACAGCTCAGGGATTCAGGGTGTCCCTGAGAATGGGAATAACTCAGGGATTCAGGATGTCCCTGGGAACAGGAACAGCTCAGGGATTCAGAGGATCCCTGGGAATAGCTCAGGGACTCAGGGTGTTCCTGGGAATGGGGACAGCTCAGTTGTGGCCACATCCACACCCCTTTCCCAGTGTCCACAGCTGCAAGTAAGCTCCAGCAATCCTTCCTGCCCACTTGCATAATTTTTCAAAATCATATTAGGAGCCATCTCATCCTCATTTAAAACTAATGCCAGGCAGGAATATTGGATCTCGGTGGTGCTGGTCTGTGGTTGATGCTCAGAGCTCCAGGAGGTTCCTTCTGAGGCTGCATCCGGTGATTTGTTTCACTGAGACTGTGCCTCTGGAAAAGGGAAAGAGTCCTGGAGTCACAGAATAGTTTGGAGTCGGAAGGGATCTTAAATCCCATCCAGTGCCACCCCGGCCATGGCAGGGACCCCTCCCACTGTCCCCAATGTCCAGCCTGGCCTTGGGCACTGCCAGGGATGCAGGGACAGCCCCAGCTGCTCTGGCAATTCCAGCCCAGCCCCTGCCCACCCTGCCAGGGAACAATTCCTGCCCAATCTCCCACCCCAATCTCCCCTTTGCCAAGCTGAAGCCATTCCCTGCCTGCTGTCCCTGCATCCCTTGTCCCCAGTCCCTCTCCCAGCCCAGCCCCTGTGGGACAAAGCAGAGCACAAGGAGCTGGTGGAGCTGGGGAGCAGCAGCGCTGGGGTTGGAGCCGATCACGCTGAGCGTGAGTCAGATCTGATCAGCTGTCACAAGAGATAAACGGGGCTCGGAGACCTGTAAACAGCCAAAATCACTGGAACACGCAGGAAGGCACCAGGCTGCTCCACGATGGGTGTTGGGGACACTGCAGAGGCACCCAGGGACAGGGAATGGTCCCCGCAGGGAGGGCAGGGCAGGGGACAGCTCCAGCAGCAGAGGGTTTGCCTGAGGAGGATGCAGCATCCCCGGGGCTGCAGGGATTTCACTCTTCTCTGCAGGATTTAATGCCCAGAGAGGGAAAGCTCTGTAAGGAATGATTTATTTGGGGCCATCCTGGGCTCAGTGGGTGACAGATCCAACGGGAAGCACCAGGAAAAGTCCAGGGCAGCACAAACAGGAGGGGACACGCCTGTCCTGGGCCTGGTGTGACCCGGGCACGCTCCAGAACCTCAACCTGAGAGCTCAGGGTGCTCCTTCCCACGCAGGGGATGCTCCAGGCTGTGCTGGACCAGCCCCACCGGGGACCGGAGGGATGGAATGTGACCACAGCCACATCCCCCGGCCAGAGCCAGAGCTGCTCATTTATTTTTGATATCCCCGTGACATCCCCGGCTCAGGGCTGTGAGAACGGGGGAGGCTGCCTGTGCAGCTGCTGTCCCCGGGGAGCCGCGGGGACAGGACCCGGGTGCCCCGAGCAGGGAGGAGACTTTCCCCGCAGATTCCATTCCCTGCTCAGGCCCCTCTCTGAAACATCCACCTTCTCTTCAGCCTTTATCTCCTGGAAAGAGGGATTTCTGTTCCTTTCCCAGCCCCGGCAGCCGCGCTGGCAGCGGGGGATGCTCAGCCGAGCCGTGCTCGCCCCTCTCCCCGCACCCACGGTCGCTGCTCGCCATCAGCTGAGCCTCACTCATGCAGCCCCAGATGGTTGGACGTGGGTGGGGAGGCACCCCCAGCACCCCCAGCACCCCCAGAGCCCTGCCCGGGGCTGCAGCAGGAGGGGATGGAGGTTGGGACACTGAGAGTGTCACCGTGCTGCTGTCACTCAGCTCCCGCAGCCGCCTCGGGCATCCCTCGGGCTGGGCGCAGGTTTGGGGGCTTTGGTGCTGTCTCACACACAAATCTGTGTTTGCACGGTTTGAAGCAATTTGGCAGGGAGTTCTCTTCCCCCGAAATCCGGGAGGAGAAGCGATGTGGAGCCGAGGGAGAGGGGCAAAGCCGGCAGGAGCAGCAGGAGGGTCCCTGGGCAGCTCTGCTGTGGGGTCAGGGGGTGGGAGCTCAGGGCATCCCTGCCAGGGACAGCCAACACTCGGCTCTCCTCAACTCCCAGCTTTTTCCACCAGAAGAAACGAAACTAGGCGTGTAAATCCTCCAGCCCTTTGGTGTCTGAGCCCTTAAATCCTGCAAATCCCGACTGCAGTGGCACCAAAGTCCAGGCACAGCCCAGAGGTTTCCGTCTCCAGAGCCCCGGTGAGGATGTCAGGGCACAAAGGGATGCACGAATCAATCTGCACTCCTGTCCCACCCCACGGCGTTTGTCAAATCCTTCTGCACAGCGAGGGTCTCTGCTTTGCACTGGGGAATGTCCCTGCAGGGCTGGAGCCCCTCTGGAGCCAGGCTGGGAGAGCTGGAGAGGAGAAGGGTGCAGGGAGAGCTGAGAGCCCCTGGCAGGGCCTGAAGGGGCTCCAGGAGAGCTGCAGAGGGACTGGGGACAAGGGATGCAGGGACAGCAGGCAGGGAATGGCTTCAGCTTGGCAAAGGGGAGATTGGGGTGGGAGATTGGGCAGGAATTGTTCCCTGGCAGGGTGGGCAGGGGCTGGGCTGGAATTGCCAGAGCAGCTGGGGCTGTCCCTGGATCCCTGGCAGTGCCCAAGGCCAGGCTGGCCAGGCTGGGGTGGTTCTGGAACAGCCCATCCTCAGCAGGGACAGCACAGGGTGGCTCTGGAGCAGCCTGTCCCCACTGCCACCTCTCCAGCTGCATCCATCACGGAATCCCTTACCCTGGAAAAGCTCATCCAGCCCATCCCTGACACTCCACCACAACCCCACAGCCATGGGATGGGGAATTTCCACCTCTGAGCCCCTTGGAGATGAGTTGTTTGTGCCTGGCACTGAAATTCCCTGTTGGAATTAGCACCAAAGGGGAAGGAAATGTTCCCTGTGCTGCATTGAGTCCCTCGCTGTCCCCTGCCCCGGGATTGTCCCTCCCGCGGGACGTGGGGACCGGCACATCCCGGCTGGAAGGACCCAGGGAATGAGTCAGGGAGGAAAAGAGGGGGAGGGAGGCGGCTGGTGAAAGGTCCTGGTTGTTCCAGGGAGCTGGGAGAGAAAAAGGGAAAAGGGAAAAACAACCCAGCTGTGGCACGGCGCTGCCGAGGGGACCCCACAGAGGAGGAGGGGGACACAAGGGCAGCCTGTGCTTCCCACAGTGCTGCCTTCGGAGCCCATCCCAAAGTTTTCCCATTGTGTGGGCCCTTCGTGCTGGCAGGGCTGGAAGCTCCAGGATCTGGGATGAGTCCTTGCAAAGCTGGGACAATGATGCGTCCCGGGAATTTGCTGTTGGAGCTGTAGGATCCCTGGAATGGGAATAAAACCACCCCGCAGGTCTCCATGGGAAACACGGGGAGGGATTTTGGGAAGGGAGAAGCTGGGAAAAATGGAATCCAGTGGCAAGAGCCAGAGGTTTGTCAGAAAAAGGGTTCCAATCCTCGCTCAGCCCTCAGGGATCTTTAGAGCTGGAGGGTTCCAGGCCTCCTTCCTTGTGCCAGATGAGGGAATTCTTGAGGATTTATGGCCCAGATCCAAGGAAAAATGACAAAGGATGTGTTAGGATGAGAAGCACGGCAGCTTTGAGTGTGGGATGGAGAAATGGCCACCTGAGAGCAGCCTGGGAGGGGCCACCCCACAGCCGGAGTGTCCCAGGAGTGGGGCTGCCCCAGAGCAGCCAGGGGATTGTGGGGTTTAACGGGATGAGGCTTTGCTGGAAAGGGGAAAGGAGAGACCCCAAAACCTCTGGGAATGCAGGTTCCTGCCCTCCAGGAGGGAAAGGGATGGGAAAAGGGGGGACAGAGCAATGTGGAGTGACCCCGTGTGCTGAGGAGCTCTGGGGGGCCTGGAATGTCCCTGCTATCCCAAACCGAGGTGGGGATTGGGATATGGGATTGGGATACAGGACTGGGATGTGGGATTGCGATACAGGATTGGGATATGGGATTGGGATCTGGGATGGGATATGGAATTGGGATATGGGATTGTGATATAGGATAGGGATGTGGGATTGGGATCTGAGATGGGATACGGACTTGGGATATGGGATTGGGATCTGGGATGAGATATGGAATTGGGATGTAGGATTGTGATGTGGGATTGGGGTATGGGTTTGGGATATGGGTTTGTGAAACAGGACTGGGATATGGGATTGCAATAGAGGACTGGGATATGGGATATGGGACTGAGATTTAGGATTGGGATCTGGGTTTCCCTGAGCACACACAATCCAGTCTGCAGGGCTGGACGAGGTCACTGCCACAGCGCCAGCGGGGTGGGGACAGCAGCAGGACACGGTGTCCCAGCAGGGACAGCCCTGCTCACCCTGGCTGGGATCGGACAAAACCCGGCTTTATTTCCTGCTTCATTCCAGCCCAATTCGGGGGCTTCACCCCCAAATTCTCCTGCCGGGCTGCAGGACCTGCAGCGGGTCAGGAGCATGTGCTGGAGCTGCAGCGGGGTGAGCTGGGGCGAGGCTGCTGCTGCTGCCTCGGGAGCTGTGCAGATACAGATACAGCCTGTTCCCACTCCCAGCACAGATATTTATAGATACAGATGTTCCTCCAGCAGCAGGGTTCAAGCTGGAGGGGTTTTTTAATATTTTTTTTTCTCTTTTTTCTTTCCCCTCCCTGTCTCCCTTCCCGTCCCTCCTTTGCTCTTCAAAGCGGTGCTGAAGGGAGAGACAGCAGCTCGGAGAGCAGCGGGGAGGCTGAGCAGTCGATCCCAGCTGCAGGGGGGTGGAAATGAAGCCTTTAAGTGGGTTGAGGTGTCCCCGTGTCCCTGCGCAGGGCCGGGGGCTCCTTCTCAAAGCCCCCAAAGCACCCCCGGGATCGGGGCTGGGTTTGGGGTGGGAGCTGCCCCCGGGTGCTGCAGCTGGAGAGCCCCAGGGAGCGATTCCAGCCCCTGGGGGATCCACAGGGAGAGATCCCCGCGGGCAGGAGGGGGCTGAGCGTGGGGAAGGGTCCCGGGGTACCCCCGATGTCTCACAGCCCCCCCCGGCTTGGAACAGCGGCTGCTTGATCCTACAAAACCGGGATATTTGGGGCTGAGTGGGGCAGAGCCCTTTGCTCCCCACTGCAGGGGGGTTGTGACACTCTCTGAGGGGTCCCCGTGTCCCCTCTACAGGGGGTTTGTCCCCTCCGAGGTGTCCCCGTGTCCCCTCCCCTCTACAGGGTGTTTGTCCTCTCTGAGGGGTCCCCGTGTCCCCTCTACAGGGGGTTTGTCCCCTCCGAGGTGTCCCCGTGTCCCCTCCCCTCTACAGGGTGTTTGTCCCCTCTGAAGGGTCCCCATGTCCCCTCCCTAGAGGGGGTTTATCCCCACTTTGTCCCCCCCTTTCGGGGTATTTGTCCCCTCTGAGGGGTCCCTATTTCCCCCCCTGAAAAGGGGGTTTGTCCCCCCCGAGGTGTCCCCGTGTCCCCCCCGTCCCCAGGGCAGGGCTCAGCCCTGGCACTGCCATCACCCCGCAGGGCTCCTCCTGCCCTCAAACCCCTCCAGACAGGGATTTTCCAGCCCAGCTCGGCTCATTCCTCCCTTGACTTCAAACCCCCCCTCCCCGCAGCATCTTCCTGCCCTAAGGAACATTTTGGGGAGGAGAAAATCCCGGGGGAAATCAATCCGCCCCCCCAGGGGAGCAGCCTGTACCCCCGAGCGCTCTCTTTGGAGGCTGGGCAAGGGCTTTGCTCCACAATTAATTAATTATCCATGCCCTGTGCTCCGTCTGGGAGGCATTAATGGCTCCAGATGCGGATGGCGGAGCTCTGCGTGGCTCTGTAAACATGCTGGAAGTCCAATTTGGGTTTCCTCGGGTGCCTCATTTGAATGAATTATGTAAACGCTTTCCCCTCCTCTTTTGAGCAGGAGCCAGTCCGGCTGCTGCCCGATGTGTTAATCCCAGGATTAAAATTAAAAAAAATAAGGGAGGACGTGCATTAAAGGGAACAAAATGATGCTGGAGAGCCCCAGGGTGGGACCTCTGTCCCCACCACCCCGGCCTGGGTGGCACTGGGGGGTTCCCCCTTCTCGTGGTCCCAGACGCTTGGTGACCCCCAGGAGGGTTCTGGGGGTTAAATCCAGTTTAATTTGGGAACGCAGTGGTCACTGTCACCTCCTGTGACGGCTGCGTGGCTTTTCCTGGGCTCCCCAATGTCCCATTTTAACATCCCCATCCATCCCTCTGGGGTGGCCCCCTCAGGGAGAGCAATTAGAGTAATTAAAACCATTATCTCTGGGGAGATAATGAGTGTGGTGGGGAGGTCCCAGCGTGTCCCTGGTCCGATCCCGCTCTCCAGGCTGGAGCTGTGGCTCGGGGCAGGGACAGGCAGGGAGGGGACCCAGCCCCGGGCTGTGTTTTCTGCTGAGCTGGAGGTGGCAGATGTTCGCTGATGAATTATTCACCCGGAAAATTATCATGGAAATAGAATGGGATGGCTTGGAAGGGATCTTAAAGCTCGTCCAGTTTGACTCCTTGCCATGGCAGGGACATCTCCCACTATGCCAGGGGCTCCAGCCTGTCCTTGGGCACTGCCAGGGATCCAGGGACAGCCCCAGCTGCTCTGGCAATTCCAGCCCAGCCCCTGCCCACCCTGACAGGGAACAATTCCTGCCCAATCTCCCACCCCAATCTCCCCTTTGCCAAGCTGAAGCCATTCCCTGCCTGCTGTCCCTGCATCCCTTGTCCCCAGTCCCTCTGCAGCTCTCCTGGAGCCCCTTCAGGCCCTGCCAGGGGCTCTCAGCTCTCCCTGCACCCTTCTCCTCTCCAGCTCAGCACCCCCAGCTCTCCCAGAAATGTAGCTGCTGCTGCCGCCTTGGGGACTTTCCCCTTTGGAAGTGACAATCACCAAATAAAGGAAGTTTTTCATCCCTCATGGCTCTGAGCCAGCTGCACTCTCCCAGATCTCTCCGTGGCATTTCCCTTTTCCATCAGACCCTGGCTGGGGAATCCCAGGGGCAGTTCTGGGGGCTGGCGGTGCCACCTCCAGGGGACATGGGACACTCCTGCAGCCTCTGCCGTGACAGGCTGAGCTCAGTGGTGGCGCCCAGCCGGCAGGGAGCTGCTTCCCTCCTCCCCTCCTGCAGAAAACAGGATAATTGGACTCAGATATGGATTGTGCTTGCTGAGAAGGAAATGCAGAACAGCCACAACTCTGTGGAGAGTTCAGAGCATTCCTGAAGGGTGCAGGGTGCAGGGTGCAGGATGAGGGTTACAGGATGCTGGGTGAAGGATGAGTGAAGGGAGAAAGATGAGAGCTACAGGGAGCAGGATGAGTGCAGGGTGCTGGGTGCAGGGTGGAGGTTACAGGGTGCAGGATGGGTGCAGGGTGAGGGTCCCTGGGTGCAGGGTGGGGGTCCCTGGGTGCCGGTGGGGGTCCGTGGGTGCAGGGTGGGGGTCTCTGGGTGCAGGATAAAGGTCCCTGGGT
>VXBV01005446.1:65715-76988 GCA_013400355.1 Certhia brachydactyla | reverse complement strand
AAAATTAAGCAAAATCTTCTTTAATTTTTTTTTTTTTTAATTATACAGACTAGGGGAAGTGTTTCATTCAGTTTGGGTTTTTTTCACTGTAGTTCTTCAGCTCAGAGCTGTACAAAACCAGCCCCTTCATCAACAACTTCCACAGGAAGGAACAGGAAAATTAAACAGTGACTCGACTCTGTTACCACAACAGGTTTTGGAGGCAAAAAATTCCAGACTCCATACAGAAACCTCCACAGCCCTGCTCTGGAGTAACTCCCTGCTTTGCCAATACCTGCCCACAAGGAAAAGCACAGGAATGTGTTACAGAGGGGGCCCTTGCAGAACACCCTCCCTCATTTCTAAACACCCTGTTCGTTAAACCTCCAGCACTCAGAGGTCAAGTTGCAAAACAGGTCCCATTTCCAGGCTTCCAGGCTGGCAGCTCCCAGGCTGGTTCCACAGCCCTGCCCTGGCCCTGTGCCCACAGGTGAGGCACCACCAGGGCAGGAAGTGCTGGTGTGGGCAGGTGCCTGCGTCACCTGAACCACACAACCCACGTCACAGGGCACAGCAGCCTGAATCGTACAGCCTGTGCCTGTCCTGGGCCATGGCACCCCAAAATATACACCCTAAATGTGCCCAGGGCCACGGCACCCCAAATAACACACACCCTGAAAGGTGCCCGGGGTCACGGCACCCCAAAACACCTGTCCTCCACCTGCCCAGGGCCACGGCACCCCAAATAACACACACCCTGAATGTGCCTGGGGCCAGGGCACCCTAAAACACCTGTCCTCCACCTGCCCTGGGCCATGGCACCCCAAATAACACACCCTGAAAGGTGCCCAGGGCTATGGCACCCCAAAACACACACTCTGAATGTGCCCAGGGCTATGGCACCCCAAAACACACACCCTCTGTGTTTCCCGGCTGCGGGGGGGTGCCCTGCTCCGAGAATCCCCCCCATCTCTGCAGCCACTGAGGGATGCACCCCCTGAATCCCCCCCATACACAGGGGTGCAACCCCTGGGTGTGCCCCACATCCCACAGGTACACAGGGGTTCATCCTTTGGGGGTCCCCCTGCATCCCCCACAAATCCAGGGCTGTATCCCCCTGTGGATCCCCTGCATCCCCCACAAATTCAGGGCTGTATCCCCCTGTGGATCCCCTGCATCCCCCACAAATCCAGGGCTGTATCCCCCTGTGGATCCCCTGCATCCCCCACAAATCCAGGGCTGTATCCCCCTGTGGATCCCCTGCATCCCGCACAAATCCAGGGCTGTATCCCGCCGGGTGTCCCCGGTATCTCCGGCGTACAAAGGGGCGCATCCTCCGGGGCTCCCCTGTATCACCCTCCTGGCATCCCTTGGACCCCTCCGCGTCCGGGTGTAGCGGGGCACATCCCCGTGTTGTCCCTCAGCCCTCCGCGGGCCTCCCCGGCCCCTCCTGCGGCCCGGCAGCAGCCGCCCCTCGCCCTCCGTGCGCCGCGCCCTCCGCTGCGGCACCGCAGCATCGCCGGTGCCCCGCGCTCCCCCCGCTCCGGGCGGGCACTCACGCAGCTGAGCAGGGAGCAGACCCCCAGACAGGCCCCCATCGTGCTGCTGCCGCTGCTCCCGGCTCTCTGCTCCCGGTTCCCTTCGCCGCCGCCGCCTCCCTGGCTCCGCCCGCACCGGAGAGCTCGGGGCGGCCGCTCCCGCTGCGCCTCCCCCGGGGCGGCTCCTACGGCGGCGGAGGGAGAGCGAGGGGGAGTGCGGACCCCTTCTGACCGCGGGGGAGTCACTCCATGGCTCCTCCATCCTCACTCCAGCCCCCTCTCCATCCCTCTCCATCTCCCTTTCATCCTTTTCCATCTCTCCGGTTCCTGCCGAGGGGACCCCCCCACAGCACGGGGTTGGGGTGGGGGGACATCGCCAGGACTGGGGCGGATGGCTGGGAGTCCTGTGTGGGCTAGAAGAAACCCGAGGGAAGGGGTCATGGAATTCCAGAAGGGTTTGGGTTGGAAGGGAACTTAAATCCCATCCAGTGCCACCCCCAGGGACCCCTCCCACCGTGCCAGGTGCTGCCAGCCCCAATGTCCATCCTGTCCTTGTGCACTGCCAGGGATCCAGGGACAGCCCCAGCTGCTCTGGCAATTCCAGCCCAGCCCCTGCCCACCCTGCCAGGGAACAATTCCTGCCCAATCTCCCACCCCAATCTCCCCTTTGCCAAGCTGAAGCCATTCCCTGCCTGCTGTCCCTGCATCCCTTGTCCCCAGTCCCTCTGCAGCTCTCCTGGAGCCCCTTCAGGCCCTGCCAGGCTGACTGGAGCCTCAGGAAGTTCAACAAGGTGAAAGAAAGGGCAGAGCTTTGGCCCTGGGGAGAGCAATCCCAGACTCCAATATGTGGTGGTGATGGCCACTCAGCTGGGAAACAGCTCTGGGAGCAGCCCTGGTGTGACCTCCGAGGACAGGGAGTGCTCTGCCATGCAGAATTTGGGGCTAAGATAAACCAGGAGCTGCCAGCCCACTTCCAGACCCTAAATTTAGCCAGAAGAGAAAGTACATGACAGCAGCAGATTTGGGGACACAGGGCTGGGGCCTCATGTCCCCTGTGTCCTTGAGGAAGAGGAGGGTGTTCCACTTCTTGCTCCAGGGGTCAAGCTCCGGGGTTTGGCTCCTGATCAGCAGCTGGCACAAATTAATAAAGGGTTGTCTGAGCCTCTGTGGGCTCCCAAAATCCGCTGGCAGGGCGCAGCCCTGCGTCAGGAGAGGTCAGCACCCAAAAACTGCGCTCTGATCTCAGCTGCTCTCAGGTTTCTCCTTTCCGGAGGCGCTGCGGGGTGTGAGGGGCCGTCCAGCCCCGGGCACGGGTTTGGCAGCGCCCCGGGACACGATGGGCTGGCTCTGGCACAGCCCCCGGCAGGGGCGAGGGGGGCCTGGCCGCTCCTGTCCCCGCCTGGCTGGGTGTCAGAGCCCTGTGACATCCGCAGCGGGACTGCCCTTCTGTCCCCGACCCCTCGGGAAGGACAAATTGGCCGGGCAGGTGTTTGTCCCCTCGGTCCTGCTGTCCTCGTGGGCACATGAGCTCGCTGGCATGCCAGGAGCAGGAATCCTTCCATGCACCCTGGAGGGACCAGTCCCGCCCCTGTCACTGTCCCCTGGTCCCTTTGATGATGCCACCAGATGGCAGTGCCGCAGTGAGTGACCCGTAATGGTCACCGGGCTCTGTCCAGACACCGGGATTGTCACCAGGCTCTCTCCGTGCCACTCCCAGGGCCATGGGCGCGGCTGCCAGCAGGGAGAGGGTCCCCACCCACCTGGCAGGGGTGTCCCCCACCAGAGGCCACCCTGCTGCCACCACCCCCAGCTCCGTGCTGGTGTCCCCTGTCTCGGTGATCCCGTCTCAGGCTGGGCGGGACCCAGCGCTGTGACAGTGTGGTGACAGCAGTGTCACAAATGACAGAGCCGTGATAGGCCCTGGACAGACCAGTTCCACCTCACCCTGCACTGGGAAATGTGGGATGTCACCAGAGCTCAGGGACATGGGGCTGCCTCCAGCCATGCCAGCCCGTGTCCCACTGCTGGGAGCATCCCTGTATCCCAAGAAAACACATTTTTTTCCCCTCTGCTTCTTCTCCTGCATCCCCCAGGCATCTTTCCCCTGGTATGGTTCATTTGGGCTCAGGGCACCCAAAATCTCAAATATGGTTCATTAGAGCCCCATTTCTGCCCCCGTGGGGGGATTATAGGGCTGGGGGGAGCAGGGCCAGGAGCAGCTTTGCCAGGGATGCCCATGAAAACAAACACTCTCATGTGACTGTATCTGGGACAATACCAGCTTAGCTGTGGGTGCAGCCAGCAGGAATCCTGCTGCTCCCGAGCCCTGCTAGTCATGGATAAACCTACATTAGAGCAATTAATAATAATTAATAATTGGGTCTGCAGCTGGAAAAGCAGCCAAAACCATCAGTGCCCTCCAGAGCATTGTCTAGACTGGGAAACGCAGCCATGGCACAAAATACAATTTTGGTGTGAGGGGTTTGGGGTTGACAAATCCCTGGGCTGTGAGCTTGGGGGACGGCCCCCTTTGGCATCCTGGGGGCTCCTGGGTGGGATTTAGGGCACACAGGGCCCTGCCCCTCAGCTCCCAGCTGTGACCAGGCACATCCCAGCCTTGGGATCCCCCTACCCAGCCTGTGCTGCAAGGAGGGGCAGGAACGGAGCCCCCCAAGTGCCTTTACTCAGCTCTGCTGCCTCTCTCAGGGTCTGAAGCCCCCAGGGAATGGGGACAGGCACAAAGCCAAGCTGGGATGGGAAGGATGAGTGCAAAAGGGCTGAGATGGAAGCATCCCCCTTCTCCTGGTCCGAGGATGCCTCTGAGGCAGGCGGGGAATTAGTTTTCCACTAAGCTCCTCTGTAATAAACAGAGACACGGGAGCAACAGGCATTGCTTGGCCTTTAATTACAGCCAGCCAGGGTGTTCAGGGTCACAGGAGCTGGGATTCAGAGCCAGGGGAAATGAGGGGGGTGATTTTCAGCAGGAACACTGCAGGAATCAGCAGAACCTTCTGTGCCTGAGCTCCTTTCTCATCCCTTTCAATCACCAGGACCCTCCTGTCTTCCCGGCCCAGAACATCTCAGATCCCAGAATCAGGAACAACAGAATATCCTGAGCTGGAAGGGACCCACAAGGATCATCAATCCCAAGTCCTGGCCCTGCCCAGACCCCCCCAACAATCCCACCCTGGGCATCCCTGGAGTGGTGTCCAAAGGCTCCTGGAGCTCTGTCAGCCTCAGGGCCGTGCCCATTCCCTGAGAGTCCCCCAGCACAGGAGCCTGGTGGAGCCCCAGAAACCCCTCTGAGCTTCCTGCCAGCCTTCCCACCCTCTGGCATTGCTTCTGGGAAACTCACTGAGCAACTGGGACCCTCTTCGAGGACCTTTTGCCAGTTAGAGATGTCACTGGGGTGACACGGAGGCTGAGGGGGCATCACTAAACCTGTCCCTTGTCATCGTGCTGGAGTCTTCTCCCCACAGCCTCTCCCATCCAGGAGGATGAAGGGCTGGAAACGCTGTCCTTGAATCCTGGTTTATCCTGGTTTATTATCCTGGCTCCCAGGCACAGGGACAGGCTGGGAAAGCTGCAGTGTTTCCCTGCTGAGCTCGGACAGATGCTGTTTGTCTTTCTCCTGGCGGTGCCCAGAGCCCTGCCTGGTGATGGATGGCAGTGCCACAGCAGAGATTCTGTGCTGTCACAACCACTGGGTCTCTCATGGGGTGGAAAATCTGGGGGGTTACTCCCCCGTGAGCTGTGTTTCTTCCCTGAGGATCTGAGGTGGGGTAGGGAGCCTGCAGGAGGAGGCTGCAGGGTGAGACCTTGCTCTGAAGGTGTCCTTAGTCCACCAAGGACTGGTTCTTCCCTTCCCTTCTGCCTCTTCCTGCTTTGATCCTCATGACTTGAGCCACTCAATTTTCGTTCCTGGTGTCCAAAGCCACCCAATGTCACCCAAAGTTACCCAAAATCACCAAACCCAGCCTTCCTCCAGACTCTCTCACGAGCCCCTCTGAGCCCCTCCACTCGTTCCCCATGTCCCCTGGTTGACAGGACATCTCCAGTGCCAGCTGGATGCACGGGAGCCAGGGCAATGCCATGGGGATGGCAAATTTGGGAGAGCTGCTCAAGGCACGTGTGGTTTGTGAGCCTCTTCATCTGCAGCCTGAGCTGTTCTCCCTCTCGGGGAATGGCTAATGAGCCATGGAGATCCAATTAGCCTTCTGTGGTCGGCCTTTCACCTCGTTCTTGCCAGTTAAAACCAAAGAGAGAGAGTAAAAAAAAAAACCCCACAAGTGGCGGTGTGGAGACAATTAGATCAGTGTCTGCTTCGTGAGTTCATGGATCCAGCAGAAATATCCCTCTTTGACAGAAGAGGCAGGTGCCGAGCTGAGCCCATCCCTGAATCCTGTCCCCACTTTTCAGAGCCTTTTTGGGGTGCAGATGAGCCCTCTACAGATTTTGGATTTGCTGCCTGCGCCCCACGGGCTCCCCGAGATGCCTGGTCTTTGTTAGGCACCGCAGCCAGCCGCGCTTTTCCACCGCCCTTTTCCAAGATCAGGGATCCTAACGAGCTCCAGATGTTCCAGATGGGTGGAAGAACCCCGGAAAACCTCGGGGGTGGGAGCGGAGCTGGCGCTGCAAGGCGGGGAGAAGGGATGGGAACCCGCCGGGAGCATCAGCGGTCACCCGGACGGCGCTGGGGCACCGCGGGGTGACAGATGCCACCAGCCAGGAGCTGGCGGTGTCCCCCCCGGTGCTGGCAGCCCCCCCAGCCCGGCTCTACCGAGCCCCACGTGGCCGTGCCGAGCAGATTTTGCTTGGCTGCCTGGGCTATATTTAGCCGCCTGTAAAAAAAGGGGTTAGCGAGCAGCGCTGGAGCCAGTGGCACAGCTAAGAATGTCAACGTAAGAGCAGCCAGGGATAAAAAAAGCCCAGCCCGAGCGCTGGGAGCTTTGCACAAATCCCCGTGGCTGCGGGAGATGGAGGTGGGCAGGGCAGTGCCCGCATCACCTGGTGGTGGTGATGGACACCCCAGTCCGCCCAGCTGGAGGTTCCTCGCAGTTTTTGGGGTTGATCTGCAGCCTCCCCGCGCTCAGCTGGGCACTCAGGGGTTGGAATCTGGTGGGTTTGGGGAGATCCCCGATTCTGGGAGAGGGTGGGTGTCCCTCTCTGTGGGTCCGGAGGCACAGAGGGCTCCCCCGAGTCGGGAGGTGTTTGTGAGGCTCCGCAGCCCCACCCTGGAATCTGGGAGTTACTGGAGCGTGAAGAATAGATTTGAGCGCTTCTTTTTTTTGCCCATGAACACATTTTTTGGGGCTGCTGCCTTTCTGCTCGGTTGACTCCAGCACACCTTTCCTCCCAACGCTGCCCTCGCCGCCCTGATCCGGGCCCTTAAAGCAAGAACTGGGCAAATCCCGATGCATCCCAGCTCTTCCCATTTCATCCCAGCTCGTCCCATTTCATCCCAGTGCCACATCCCAGCTCTTCCCATTCCATCCCAGCTCTTCCCATTCCATCCCAGCTCTTCCCATTTCCTCCCAGCTCTTCCCACCACATCCCTGCTCTTCCCACCTCATCCCAATGCCACATCCCAGCTCTTCCCATTCCATCCCAGCTCCTCCCATTTCCTCCCAGCTCTTCCCATTTCATCCCAGTGCCACATCCCAGCTCCCCAGCTCTTCCCATTTTGTCCCAGCTCTTCCCATTCCATCCCAGCCCCTCCCAGCACATCCCAGCTCTTCCCAAGCCCTCCCGTGCTGCTCTGAGCTGTCCTGACCTTCCCTGGGCTCCCTCCTGCCTGTGCCTCCCAGGCTGCTGCCCAGAAATGTGGGATTTCAGCCAATATCAGAGCCAATGCACAGGCAAGGTGGTTTCCTGAACTAATTCCCAGAAATAATCTGCACGTTCTGCTGCTCCACTGGGGCAGGGGAGGAATATTTTGGTGGCTGAGCCCCGAGAGAGGCACACTGAGTCATTCAGTGCCCCTGTTTTTCCACAGCTCCTGGGATGAACTGGCAGCAGGATGAGCCTCAGGCTGGGATCTCATCTGGCTGCAGGATCCACCTCACCTTTGGGTCAGGAAGGAGCTTCTGCTGCTGCAAAAACAGCAACAAATCATTCTTTTGGTTGAAATTTTCCACTCTGCCAGGGACAGCCAGGCTGCAGATGAGTTGCAAAGACCCGTGCAACTCACTGCAGATATTCCAGCTGCCCTGCCGGCTCGAATTAGGGAATAAAACCAGGAAAAGCAGCTAGTGTGCTGTCCCCCACTGGGGCGGGATGCTCTGGGCTGCACACACACCGGGGGAGGAAAGATCTCCAAAGGCTCCCGGCTGTCCTGGGGGCAGATGGAGCTGCAGAATCCTCGTGCCCTGCGAAGGACAGGGCGGAGCAGCACGCTGGGATCCAGGTGGCAGTGTCCTGGAGCACGGAGGGCGCCTGGGAAGGGCACTGCTGCAGCACCGAGATGTCCAGACTCTCGGCTCAGTGTGACGCTCCAGCCTGCCTGGTGACAAATCTTCTCCCTGGGAGCTGTTTGCTGGCATTTTCCCTCTGCTTTGAAATCCTCCAGGCAAGGAAATGCTCTCGCTGCCTTTGGCCTCCAGAGATCTCACAGGCAGGAAGGTTTCCCCCGAGGGCTGAGGGCGTTTCCTGCAGATCCATCCCTCAGGAGTCACCTCCATCACTCCAGGAGGCTCCTGGAGCTGGTGCTCATGGAAAGTCCCAGCCCCCAGCCAGGGAACAACCTGCAGGTCCCCAAACCCTGTGACCCATGTCCCGAAATAGCACCTTAACCGAGGGATTGACGCAGCCCCTGGGCTCAGGAATAACCTTCTCTGCACGTCACCTGTGTCCCCAGCGGGCAAGCAGGGGCTGGAAATTGGAAAGATGCATCTAAAAGAGGAACAGCAAAGGGCTGCTTCTCCCCCAGCAGTGACTTTTAACCCAGATCAGAGCCCGCAGTGCTGGGCAGGGGAGTGGAAAACAGCTCTGCTCCTTCCCTGCTGCCTCCACGCCCGGAGCTGCCCCAGACCTGCAGCTGCCCGAGGGTCAGTGGGGTTTATTTTCCCCCCTGCCCCAGGGGGATAAAGCAGCAGGAGAACAGACACTTTCAGACCTATTTTCTCCCAGTTCTGGGTCCTGTTTGTTTAGGAGAAAGTGGGATTTAGAGAGGGTGGAAAAGCACAGTCTGAGCCCATCCTTGCAGGATTCACATCCCTGATGGATCAGTCAGTGACACTCCCAAAGCTCAGGGGGGCACAGATGATATATTTTAGACCCCCTCCTGTCAGCAGGGAAGTTCATCCTGCTGGGAGCATCCTGGGAAGAGGATCCCGAGGTCTGCAAAACTCCAGAGCAGCAGCTGAAAGAGCAGAGGAAGGACAGAGCAGCCTTTGCCCCCAGGCTGAGGCAGCACCACGGCCCTGCCCTGGGCCAGCTCCCAGTGGCAGCTGCCTGAGCAGGGAATAATTTGGGAATAATTTTAGAATCATTTTGGAATCGTTTTGGAATAATTTTGGAATCATTTCTCCCTTCCCAGCTGCTGTCCTGGATCCCTGGGGTTTGTACCCGAGAGTTCTGGGAGCTCCAGCTGGGGCTCTGTGCCCTGGATGCAGGCAGGTTGGGAGAGGTTATTCCCTGTCAGGATATGGAAGGACTCACACACCTCTGCTGCGCCTCAGTTTCCCCAGCTCACCCAGCCCGGCCATCCCAAAGCATCCCACTGGGAAAGGGAATTGGGAGAGGGAATTGTTCAGCCTCGGGGGAACGGGGATGTGGTGTGGCTGCCCTTCAGCTGTCCCAGGGCGGCGCATCCGCGGGGGCCTCTCGGGTGCTGGAGAGAGGGAGAACTCTCCAAGGTGCTCCGAATCACAGCGGGCTCTCCTCCTGTCCCCACCCCTAGGGCAGCCCCATCTCCCTGACTCGCAGCCGTCCCCTCGGCCCGCGACAGCGGTGTCACATCCGATCGGGTGCCAGGCAGGATAAACATCGCCGCTGCTCGGCCCGAGACTGCTCTGGAGAGGGGAGACAGTCAAGGAGAAAGCGGAGCGTGAGCAGCTAAAAATAGCGGCTGGCGAAGGCTCCGCTCCCCGCCGGCCGCGCCGGAGCTGCCACTCGCCCGTCACCACGCGTGAGCCAGCAGCGGCACAAATGTCCCCTCCCCTGGCTGCCGAGGATGGCGGCTGCACCTCTCCACAGGTTTTGGGGACCCCGGCCGTGTCCTGGTGGAGCCCGTGCTTTGTGTCCCTGTCCCCTGGCACAGCGCGGGGCTCGGGGAAGCATCGCCCGTCCCGGGATAGCAGCACCGGCTGTGCCTGCAGCAGCCAGCCGGGTGTCCCCCCGGGAAGGGACGGGAGGGGACACCTCGCTCCAGCTGCTGAGCATCGCCCCTCGCCATCAGGAGCTTGGCCAGAGCCGGGAATTTGGGATCGCGCCTCCAGCCCCGCTCCTGCAGGGAGAATCCCTGCATCCCGTGCAGGGATGGGGAGCAGGGACCCTGTCACCCGCTTTGGGGGTCCCTCCCAAAGCACACCCAGCCCTGGGGACAGCCACCTGGGCAGGAGGGACATTTGGGAGCCTTTCCCCAAGCCCACACGGTTTGCCAGTTGCAGGGATGCCGATGGGAGCGTTGGGAGGTGGTTACTGCTCCTGTGTGCAATTCCAGCCGATTTTCATTCCCGCTCTGCCCCCGTCAGCTCGCTGCCCTGACCCAGCTCAGGCTGGGGGGGTGGGAGCCCCCATCTCACGCCCTCGATGTCGGCCGTGTCCCCCCCCCCTCAAGGTGACACCGGTGTCAGGCCAGGAGCAGCTGGTGGCACCCGGGCTGTGCCCAGCGTCCTTCCAGCGGGGACAGCCCCCGTGCAGGGCACAGCGCGGGGCTGGGCCGTGATCCGCTGGATCTGCCAGCCGCATTCAGGGTCTCCCAGCCCCCCCGTCCCCTCCCCCATCCGCCACATGCCACACGGATGTAGCCACAGATCTTTTAATTTATTTTTTTTTTTTTCCCCCAAAGATTCGGAGCCTGACATTGATTTTTGGCTGCACTAAATGGAGCTGTGTGGCTTGGGGTCGAATTATCNCGGCACCGGCATCGGCATCACCATCGGCACCGGCATCGGCACCGGTATCACCATCGGCACCGGCGCTGACACCGGAATCGGCATCACCCCCGGCACCGACATCTCCATCACCATCGGCACCGGCACCGACATCCCCATCACCGCCGGCACCGGCAGCAGCATCACCTTCGGTGTCCCCGTCCCCACCGGCCTCGGGATCGCCGCTGGCACCAGGTGAGTGTCTGGCGGCTGCTGGGAGCAGGTGACGTGGTGGCACCCGAGGCCCTGGGCCACCGCGGAGGGTGCCCTGGGCTCACCGGGGCGAGGGGCCAGCCGCCCACCCCGGGGACTGGTGCCCACCCCGGGGACTGGTGCCCCCCCCAGGGCGCCTCCCTGGGAAGGTGGAGAGGCCAGAGGGTCAGGGGATGGTGGTGGCCTCGGGGACAGATGGGGGGTTTTTGGGGGGGTGAAAGTTTGCAGCAGCTGCGGTGGGGTGTCTCTCGAGGGCTTGGCGTGTCTGTGCCCACCCCCAGGGGCAGGGGGGCTCCCCGGAGGGTTTGGGGGAGCAGAGCTGAGGCACCGAGCAAGGCTCGTCTGTCTCAGGGTGGGCACTTCAGATCAATCCCCTCCTCTGTCACCCACCCTGGCACCCACCCCCTCCAGGCCACCGCTGCCCCCTCCACCTTCCCCCCGCCCTGTC
>VXBV01005446.1:23709-52687 GCA_013400355.1 Certhia brachydactyla | reverse complement strand
CCCCCCAGCCTTCCCCAGCCCCCGGCATGGTTAGGGGGAGTCCCCCACCCCAGAGCAATGCAGGGAAGGGGGCACAGACACCAGTTCCCCCCCTCTCACCCAGCTCAGGGGCTGGTGGGTGCTGCCCCCGGATCCATCCCCCAGCAAGGAGAGCATTCCCTGCCCATCCCTCCTCTGCTGCCGCCCCGGGGGCGCACCGAGCCCCCCAGGACCGTGAGCGGGCAGCAATTTGGGGTTCACCCTCCACCACCACGGGCAGGAAGAGCTCGGGGGTGATGCCGGGACTGGGTGGCTGCATCGCACACCCCCCACCCAACATCCCCTCACCCCTCGGCCCCCAGGCGTGGGCTTTGCCACGCGGCAGGTGGCTGGCTTCACCAAACCCACCACCATCATCGAGCTGGATGGCGACAAGGTCACCGTGAAGACCCAGAGCACCTTCAAGAACACCGAGATCACCTTCAAGCTGGGCGAGGAGTTCGACGAGACCACGGCGGACGACAGGCACGTCAAGGTGAGCCCCCCCAAATCCTGCCCCATCCCTGAAAGGCTCTGTGGGCTCCGGGGGCTCATTCCATCATCTGTGGATTGGGAAAGCCTCTGTTCTCTGACCTCAAACCGGGCTCTGTCCAGGCAGCCCCCCCGAGCCCCTTTTGCAGCTGGGCTCCCCCAGGAAGGTTGTTAAAGAGTCGGGCTGGAGGGTGCCAGCTTGCTCAAGAGGGTGCCGGTGGCCGTGGTGGGTGGTGAAATTGTCCCTGCTCCGGGGACAGAGGGGCACCACACCTCTTTTGTGAGCCCCCAAGCAGGGATGGAGCACCGGGACAATCCCAGCTGGGGTCGGTGCCTCTCTCTGCGGGTCCCTGGGGAGCTCAGAATTTCCCAGGCCAGGCTGTTCCCTCCCTGTAAGAGCAAGGAAAAAAATCACCTGAGAGAGAGAGCAGCGAGTATCCCGGCCTTTCCCACCCTGCGGGGACATTTTCCCTCGAAGGAATGGCCCAGTTCCTGATTTTTCCTAGATTTCAGCTGCCGCTCCCATTGCCCACTGAACACAGGAGCAGCTGGCAGCAGCTCTGTGCCCCACTCGCAGCCCGGGGGGCACCTCAGCAGGGACCCGGGGGCTCTTCGGGCACAAAACCCTTTCCTGGCCCCAGAGCAGGAAGCACAAAGGGCTGGGCTCGGAGAGAGGCTGGGGGAAGGGGCTGAGTGTGAGTTCCCTCCCTCCCGCCCCAGCTCCTGGAAGTTGTTCAAGCGTCAGGAACGTGTGACCGGCCCGGAGCTCCTGGCACAGCCCGGGACGTGCCCTTGGGGTGCCCCTCAGCAGGGGACCAGAGGGCACACGATGGGTCAGAGGGGCCAGGAGGGCTGTCCGAGACATGGGGCTGGGCAGGAGGGGTCAGCCATGGAATGAGGGGAGTTGTGGGGCACCCAGGATAGCACNGGACAGCCCCAGCTGCTCTGGGCCTCACCCCTTCCTAGGGAGGAATTTCCCCCCAATATTCCATCGATCCCTGCCCCTCTGCCTGTGGGTTCCAGGGTTGTGGGGCACCCAAACCCTGCGGGGTCCCAAATTTTGAGACAGTTGAGCAGTGGCAGGACCCAGCTTTGGGGGGGAATTGGGATCTGAGGGAGCACCTTGCGGGGACCTGGGGCACCCCTGAGCTCCGGACAGCCCCAAACCATGGGGGCACCCGAGGGGCTCTGGAGGGGCTCGGGGTGGGGGGCACAGAGCAGGATGGGGACAGGCAGGAGGTGCCAGTGCCTGTCCCGGCACATCCCCGTCCTGGTGCCGTGTCCAGCGCTGTCACCGTAACCTTGGCACTGGCCGGGCTCTCGGGGCTGAGTCAGCAGCGGCGCTGTGCAAACAGCAGCGCGGCGAGCACAGGCGTGTTTGCTGCATCAGCCGCTCCAAAAAAACCCTCGCCGAGCCCTGCAGGGCAGGGAAGTTTCGGTTCCAAGCCCCGATCCCTGCCCCACCTCTCCTGTCCCCTCCGGAGCCGGCGAGCAGCGCTTGGGAGATCAGCGGGGACAGGTCCCGGTGGCCCCGGACAGAGCTCCCTGTGCCTCCCCCGGGGCACGGAGGGCAGGGTGACCGTGTCGGTGGCACTCTGGGGTCACAAGGGGGACAGCCGAGGCCGTGACCCAGCGCAGGATCCCGGCTGGGCTGAGCGCGGCTGACAGAGCCAGGGGATGGTGCCAGGTGGGCACAGCCACAGCGGCACCCCCAGGCTGATCCCGCGGGGCTCCAGGGTCCCCTCGGGGGGATAAACACCCCCCAGAGCCCGGAAAACCCGGGGAGGAAGGTAACTGTGGGTCTCAATCCTTCCCTGCAGTCCGTGGTCACCCTGGATGGAGGCAAACTCGTCCACGTGCAGAAGTGGGAGGGGAAGGAGACATCGCTGGTCCGGGAGCTGAAGGATGGGAAATTAATTCTGGTAAGGAAATGGTTTTATTCTGAGGTTCCCATCTCAGAAATGATTTTATTCCGAGGTTCCCATCTCAGAAATGGTTTTATTCCGAGGTTCCTGTATCGGAAATGGTTTTGTTCTGAGGTTCCCATCCCAGAAATGGTTTTATTCTGACATTCCCATCCCAAAAATGGTTTTATTCTGAGGTTCCCATCTCAGAAATGGTTTTATTCTGACATTCCCATCTCAGAAATGGTTTGAAGTGGGGAGAGCTCAGCTCGGGGCTGGGCAAGGCAGCACTAACACCCCCCTTCCTCTGCCCCCAGACTCTCACCATGGGCAACGTCGTCTCCACCCGCACCTACGAGAAGGCGACATAGACGCTGTCGCGGGTCCCCTGCCTGTCACCCGGTGCCACATCGTCCCCAGCTCCTGGCCCCCGTGCCAGGCACGGTTTCCCGTGGGCTCGGAGCCGCTGCCCCGCCGGGGCCGCCCCTGCCCCACACCCGCCAGGGGCTCGGGCGGTGGTTCCGTGGTTTTTTGTTGTTGGGTTCTTTTTTTAATCGAGAGTGGGAAAAGTCACGCGGGAAAAAAAAAATAATAATAAAGGTGTTGTTACAGCTCTGTGCTCCGGTTTACTCGGGAAAAGGCGTTTGGGGCAGCCGCAGGGATGGCAGGGAAGGGGTTAATGGCCACTGATCCCAGTAGCCCATCTCTTCAAGCTGTGATTAAGAATGTGCTGTCCCAGCTGGAATGTTCGGGATCCGGGAATGCCCCTCCCAGCCAGGGCAGGAGGGAGCCCCACAGCCTCAGTCAGAGGGGCAGCCTCACCTGGAATAAAGGAGTCTGGATTTGGGAAGGGAAATGGCCCCAAAGGGGGGGATGCAGCCTTGGGGAGCAGCACAGGGAGGAAAAGGGAGAAGGGGAGGCTGCAGCAGCAGTGCCAACACTTGCCAGCCTCACTCCCTGCGGAGCCAGAGGCCACAGGAGCTGCTCCTTCCCCCGTTCACATCTGGCCCAGCTCCTGCCACACTCCCTCAGCCATCCCCTCTGCTGACCTTCAGCTCCAGTTACAAGATTTATGTTCCTTCCAGAAGGCTTCTCCTATGGGTTACCTCAGCCCACACCCCCTTCCCACCCCAGGGAACCTCAGGAAGCAACCAGAACTTCCTAAAAAACCCCTTTCCCATCTCCCCCAGGCAGCCAGCGCTGTTTTTCCCCCTGCCCCAGATGAAGTGTGGAGGGGACAGAAGAAAGGAGCCGGTCCAAAGTACAGCTGGAGGGGGCAGAGATTTATTTTCCATCCCTTTCCAAGGAGCAAACACTGCACGGTTCATGTTTACTCCCATTATCTCCACTCCCCCCTTTGCTCCTTGCTCCTCCACTCCCAGTTGTTTGCAGAGAGGGAGCCGGGGCAGGTTTACAGCCCAAAGCTCGGTGCCAGGGGGCTGTGGTGCCACCAAGCCCTGTCCCCAGCACGGCTGTGCCACCCCAACCTCTGCAGGCACTGCTGTCACCCAGCTGTCACAAGAGCTGGCAGCAGCTCCAGCAGGGCACGAGGCTGGGGGACAGCAGGGGTGCCCTGCAGGGTGTCACAAGCCTGTGCTGGCAGCAGCCAGCCTGTGCCCGAGGTGACAGAGGGCTTGGGCACTGCCAGGGATCCAGGGACAGCCACAACTGCCCTGGGCCTCACTCCTTCCCAGGGAGGAATTTCATTTCCCCCCAATATTCCATCGATCCCTGCCCCTCTGCCTGGGGCTCCCAGGGTTGTGGGACCCAAATTTTGGGGCAGTTGAGCAGTGGTAGGACCCAGCTATGGGAGGAGTGGGGGAGAATTGAGATCTGAGGGAGCACCCAGAGCCTTGTGGGGACCTGGGGCACCCCTGGACAGCCCCAAGCCGTGACAGCAAGGCCAGCACCTGTCACTTGGAGAAGGAAACTCCTTGTCCCTGGAGCAGGAGAGGTGCTGAGCCCTGCTGGCTGCACCAGGGAATGGCTGTGGCAGCAGCCCAGCCTGTCCTGCTCAGCCCAGGGCTACTTCTTGTGCTTCCTCTTCTTCTTCTTCTTCTTCTCCCTGGGTTTCCCAGAGAGCTTGGGTCTCTTGCTGGAGGGCTGAGCTCCATCGCTGTCTGAAGCTGAGCTGGCTGAGCCTGACTCTGAGGACTGCTTGGCCTTGTGCTTCTTCTTCTTCTTCTTCTCCTAGGAAAACACAGGGCAAGCCTGAAAAATGTGGGAATGTTCTCCCTGCTGCTCACCAGGGCAGCACGAGCCTTTCTGAGCCTGCTCCTGCATGGAAAGGGCACCGTGCCCCAGGAGGCAGGAATCAGGCACTGCTGCCAGCCCTCAGCTGCAGGGACAGGGCACAGGGCATGGCAGAAATCCCAGCAGAGGGGCAGCAACATGGAAATCTAAGGCTGGAAAACACTGGATAATTCAGGGGTAATTCATGGAAGGAGAGTTCTTGCTCTCACTCCATTACTTCATGGTTCTTTATTAATAAAAGTTGGGAAGAGGAAGGTTTTTTTGCCTAAAATATGAGTTTCTAAAGCAGCCATGAGCAGCATCCCTGCAGCTCAGCCCAGCCTGCCAGGACAGGAGCACTGGAACATCCAAACATTCCCTGCTCTGGGCAGGAGAGCCCAGTGGAGCTTCCCGAGCTCAGTGCCTCCCAATGCTGAGAAGAGGATAGGAAGGAGTTAAATCCTCCAGGGAAGGGGATGCAGCAAGGAGAATTTTCTCAAGCTTTTCCAGCCCCGTGCACATGGGTGAGAAAGTTTGACAAGAGCTTCAGAAGCGACAGCTTCATTCCAGAGCTTGGGAAACTTTCTCAGGATGTGAGGGCTGAAGGCAGGACAGGATGTCACACACGCTCCTGGGGATGGGACAGGGGACATTAAAAAGCACACGTGGGCATGGTGCTGGAAAAAAATAAAATCAACAAATCCTCAACCTCCACTTTCTGGGGGCTTCTAACAGCCAGGATCACTCCAAGAGAGACAAATTCCATTTCTGGCACACAGTGGGGTTCTTGGGGTGTCCTGTGCAGGGTCAGGAGCTGAGCTAAGTGATCCTTGTGTGTGTCTTTTCCAACCCTGGATATTCCAGGATTCTCTGATCATTCCAGAACAGCAAACCAGCACAGGCTGGAAATGCAGCAGGAAACAAGGAGAGCTGAACATTCCCAGAGGGAAAAACGTGGCTGCTCCATCTCTGCCATGGCTTTGGAGCAGCCTGGGACAGCAGAAGGTGGAACTGGATGGATTTAAGGTCCTTCCAACCCAACCCATTCCACGATTTTGGGATTTTCAGCAGCGGGAGGCAGCGCTGCTGCAAATTCTCCTGCATGAAGAGCAGCACCGTGTGCAGCAGCTCCCCTCCAGTGCAGCATCCCAGCCCTGGCAGCAGGAACTCAGCTCAGGGATTGCCCAGCAAAGCCCAGCTTTGTGCCTGCAGGGCCAGCCCTGAGCTGCCAGGCGCCCTCCAGCCTTCAAATTCAGCTCTGGGCACACCCAGCACTCCCCAAACTGCATTTTGGGGGGAGGATTTGGCCCAAGCAGCTCTCACAGAGCTGCATTTCAGCGTTCCTTGCACATCCTGCCCCACCTATGCAATTATCACACCACAACCCGACAGAAGGGCTCCAAAATCTCTCTCCAAGCCCCTGCTGGAGCTGCCAGCAGGACAGCAGCAGGCTGGGTTGGAGCTTGAGTGCTGGTTTCCATGGAATTCCTTCCCAAAAACTCCTCTAAGAGGGGCCCCTCCAGCTCTCCAGGCTCCCTCCTGCCCTGTGTGAGGAAACTGCTCCAGGCTGTGCTCTCAGAATGTTACAACAGCTCATTCCTCCTAAAGGTATTCGGGCTTGAGATAAGAGGGGAGTGCCCAGAACTCTCCAAGAAGTTGAAATATTTTTCAGCAGACCGTTTTGAGGAGTTATGATCCCATCCCCAGACTCTGTGAAAAAACTCCAGTGGGTTTCTAATGTCTGTCTGCACCCCCAGGGGTGTGCCAGGAATCCTTCTAGGATTATTAATGTCATTTTGAGCCTCATCCCACCACCCAATTTCATTCCAAACGAGATTCATTACATCAATCTAAAGGTGTTTTTTTTCACCCTGTGTTGGAGGAGCAGTTGGAATGAAGCTGAGGAGAAGAACCCAGCCCAGAGCCAGTAAATAAAGACAGCCAAATGCAGAAAAATGTGGATTAAGACAATGTGTGAAGGGCTGTGCCCTCTTAATGCCACGGGAGGAGCAGTAAAAGCAGTAAAATTGAGGATGGACCAAGGCTGGATGAGCCACAGGTGACAGAACCAACACCCTCAGGTGTGGTTTTCACACGAAGGAAGGAAATCTGGAAATCTTCCAGGAAAACAGCAGCAAAATCATTAAAAAAAGCCCCAATCCCAAAGGCCATCCCAAACCCCCTCAGGGATGAGCTGTTCCACGTGGCACAAAGCAGGAAGGGAACTTGGAAATGGATCCAAACCCCCAAATTTGATGTTGTGTGAGCAGAAGATGGGAGAAACTTGGGAGAATTTCAAATCCCAGGGGTGATCCCTCGGTCAGCACTGCAGGTTTTTTTTCTTGGAAGACAAAGGCAGCAGGATGAGAAGGGCTCAGCCATTCCCAGCCTCCTGCTTCCCACACAATCCCAGCAGGATCACTGCTGTTCCCACAGCAGCTCCTTCACCCCCTGACCCCAGGAGGAAGAGGGACACAGAGCCTGGGGCTCAGCCCTGGCCCAAAACATTTCAATAATTGGAGATTTTTCTGCCTGTTGCCACTGTCCAGGGATACAGAGAGGCCACAGAGCTGGAAAGAGGGGGAAAAAAATAGAGGAAAGGTTTTGGAAGAGTAATTAAAAGTGAAAGGGCTGATGGAAGAGTTTATTTATTGAAGTGTTGGATTGTGGCTGCCCCTGGGTGTGTCCCAGGCTTGGAGCAACCTGGGAGCATGGTGGGATGGGATTTCAACCCAAACCCTGTGGAATTCTGTGGATACTCACCCCTGAACAAACCTGACCACCAAAAGCTCCTGGAGAGGGTTCAAGCCTCACCTGTGTTTTATTTTATCCCATCCTGCTCGGAGCCAGAGGTCAAACACTACCTGGCAAATGTCTCTGATCTGGTGCCATTTTCACAGGAGCTTGGGAATGCTCCCTGTGCAAACACAGCACAGGGATTTTCCCCCCAGAGTGTGCAGATAAACCCAATTCCCACAGCTGCAGCAGGGTCAGGATACCCCTGGAAGCAGCAGGGCTCTGAGTGCAGAGCAAAGAAAGGTGTGAGGGCAGGAGAAAGGAGGAAAAGAGGCCACAGGCAGGAATCACAGGAATTCAGGACGCTGAAGCAATGCCAACAGAGCCTCACAAAGAGCAGAAAAAACAAAAAATCACCTTCTTCTCACTCTAAGAATATCTTCTGAGGGCTGTGTGCTGTAGCACAAAACCAGCTTGGAAAAAAAAAAATAAAAATCTGAGAATTAGTCAAAAAGCTGCAGAGGAGATTCCTGTTCTGCTACAGGGTCTGCCCCAACCTGAGGCACCTTCTCAGCCCCACACCTCAATTTCCTTTTCCAGGTCAGCCAGAGCTCACCTCATACCTTTTTCCTTTTCTTTGAAGACTCCTCAGCCTGGCTGTTCCTTTTATCCCCTTCACATCCTCCTGCTGCCTCCTCCTCCTCCTCCTCCTCTGGAATGAGGCTGTATTTGGTTCCTCCAGGTTGCATGAAACACTCCTTGGCAAAGTGACCTGGAAACAACACACAAAAAAAAAACCCCAAAATGTGTTTGAAGGAACAACCCAGCCCTTTCTCCTTTTTTTTTCTTTTTTATTCTTTTTTTAACAAATGCATTTCATGCAGCTGAAGTGCTGCCAAGGCTCTTTTGATTATCAGTCAGAAGGAGACAAGCTACACTGGACATTTTTTAATCCTGAAATTTCAGCTGGCTGAACGTGATTGAACAGGCCAGGGATCAAACACAACCCAGGTCATTCTGGAGGGATTAGTTAGGCAAAAATATAAAATATTCTTGTCTCAACAAGTAAAAATCTGTCACTGCAGGGGCTTAATCAGCCCAGAAAAGAGGGGGGGAAAGGTAAATTGCTGTGATTTGCACCTGGAAAATGAGCTAAAGCCACAAAGAGAGAGAAATTCTGCTCTTCTGGAGTCATCAAAGTTGACCTAGTAAGAGCTGCAGTGGAAATTTGGAAAGCTGGCACCTGCTGCTAGGAGGAGACAGCATTATGAAAAAGCAGATTGGAAATAGGCATAATCCTGGGTTTTGGGGTTTTTTAAACGAGTGGTTTAGATATAAGAGTTCTTGAAATAGTAATAATTCTTTAAAATAGTATTTGAAGGATAAATAAGGATATTTCTCAACCACAGCAGAGCCCACACTCATCATTAACCTCCTCCAGAATAGCACGAGCCCAAATAACCATGAAATAAAATAACAGAAGTAGGGCACAGCAAAAATTCCTGCCCCAAAAAAAAACTACTGGGTGCCTCAGCAAGTTGAGTAAACCTACTGAAAGGCAGCAGAAAATCATCAGCACACTGCTGCAGGACATTCCAGCAGGTGACAAACGTGGCTTCAGCTCCAGTGTCCCAGCAGCTGAGCTGCAGCCTCCACTGATGGCTGTTCACAGGGGGGTTCAAAATCCCCAATTTTTGGGGTTCTGACCGTGAGACAGACATTGCTCCAAGGGTCACTCACTGCCTGCTTGGGACAAAGCCATGAAGAAGCAGCCCAGACTCACCTTTGCAGCCACATTTCTTGCACACTGTGTTCAGGACAGCCTCCAGGGTGATTTTCTGGCTCGTGTAGTCCCTGAAGGTTCGTTTCTTCCTCTCATCCTGACTGGGAGCACAAGGGAAGCTCCATTTTCAACCCATTCTCATCTTTCATCCCTCATTTTTGTAAGAACACACCCGACCACGAGGTTTTTAAAGGTGACTCCCAAAGTCAAGCTTTCTAAAAGCAAAGAGCAGAGCTGAGCTGGCCTTGTGCACTGCCAGGGATGCAGGGACAGCCCCAGCTGCTCTGGCAATTCCAGCCCATCCCCTGCCCACCCTGCCAGGGAACAATTCCTGCCCAATCTCCCACCCCAATCTCCCCTTTGCCAAGCTGAAGCCATTCCCTGCCTGCTGTCCCTGCATCCCTTGTCCCCAGTCCCTCTGCAGCTCTCCTGGAGCCCCTTCAGGCCCTGCCAGGGGCTCTCAGCTCTCTCTGGAACTTTCTCTTCCCCATTAAAACTGATTTTATAACCCAAGGAAACCAAACCTCCCCTGCACGCTGCCCTCCACCACCAGTAAAAGAGAAACTTCAAAAAAGAAAATGATTTTTCCTGGTTTTCAAGGTCAAATCCCCCAAAATCAGAGCTGTCCCAGGTGAGATCTGACCTACAGCATCAGCCAGCATGGAATCAGCCACAGAGGGGCCAAGGCTGCAAGGACAGGAATATTTGGGGGAGATGGGAAGCCCCACACTGATCCTCTGGAGCAGATCCCATTTCTGGGGGGTGCTAATCCCCATTAAAAGCATTCCCTGTGTGCTGTGGGAAGCCTTTCCCCTCAGGGCTGCTCTGTCCTGCTCAGATTTACCCACTCAAGGGAAACGTTGTTGGGATCCAGGTCCTTCCCCGTGCCTTGGTGAACAACCTTCATGGAGAGGGAGAGCTTCAGCTTGTCATCCTTCATCTGCAAAATGCACAATTAGCAACCACGGTGTTAATTGACACAGAAGATATTTAATTAATTAACATTGAGATTACCTGGGTGCAAATCAAGAAGCTAAAATCCCTCCGAGTCTCTCCGAAGGAGAAAAGAATGTAGAATTTAAGATAAATTAAGATCTATTCAACCACATAAATAAGTGTAAGTTTTGGTGTTAAGAAAGGTGGAATTCAGCCTAAGTAAATAAGAATACATTTCATGATTTTTTAAGTGCTTCAGTAGGAACAGAGTGAACTAAGTTCCAGTTTAAAGTTCAGTACTTCCCACAGACACAAGCAGGATACAGCAGAACGTTGTTCTGCATTTTTAAATAAAGCCCTGGGCACGAACAGCTAGAACATGCTCAGAAACAGAGCAACGTGTGCAAATACACACAAAGATCTGCAACAACTGACACTGCCTTTCACATTTTACAGCACGATCTTAACAGGTGCAAAGAGATTGTTTTAAAATCCTCTTTTCAGCTGATTGGTAAATTGAGTTTTTTAGTTAAAACTCTCAGCTGAGGCCTGCATTGATTACCTGCCTGCATGCTTGCTTTTTGCTTCCTCACAGAAGAGGAAAAAAGCTGGAGAAGGGAATTCTATCCCAGAAAAAGGGTTTGGGAAGGGAAGTGCTGCTGCTTTGCTGCAGATTTACCCCAAGGCAAGCTGTGGGAGTCACTGCTCCTGCTCAGGCATGGCCAGGAAATCTCAGCAGAGCATTTAAAGGTTCTGAACTCTCCCCTTCAGCCTGATGAATTCGTGGAATAAATAACTTCAATTTATTGAGTTAAATCAATGAATTGCTGCTGCTCTCCTCTGTGTGAGACCCAGAGCTGTGAAAAGAGATTGGGCATTACCTCTTTGCCAATGAGCTTCACCCACACCTTGTCCCCAACGTCGACGATCTCGGAGGGTTTGTCCACACGGCACGAGGAGAGCTGAGTCCTGTGGACAAGGCCTGGGAAAGGGGAGAGGAGAGAAAAACCCTCAGGTTTACCTGCCAAAATAGCCAGGATTTATGAAAAAAAACACCCCAAATTAGCCAGGATTTAAATAAAAAAAAACACCTCAAAATAACCAGGGTTTATGAAAAAAAACACCTTAAATTAGCCAGGATTTAAATTAAAAAAACCACCCCAAAATAGCCAGGGTTTATGAAAAATCGACCCCAAAATAGCCAGGATTTTAAAAAAATAGCACCCCAAAATATCCAGGATTTACCAAAAACCCACCCTAAAATAGCCAGGATTTATGAAAAATCCACCCCAAAATATCCAGGATTTACCAAAAAACCCACCCCAAAATATCCAGGATTCACCAAAAAGCCATCCCAAAATATCCAGGATTTATGAAAAATCCACCCCAAAATATCCAGGATTTATGAAAAATCCACCCCAAAATATCCAGGATTCACCAAAAACCCCACTGAGTCTTTTCTGGCAATCACGCAAAACTCCATCATCTTCCAACTGCTTTCCAAGAACTCCAGATTTTTTCCTCATTTAGGAAAAAACTCCTTTTCTGAGCTCTCTCTGCAAGCCTTGAACCCTAAAGTTTCAAGTTGCTTCAACCCGAACCGACTTCAGAGACCCCAACCTTGTTTCCTGCAGCCTGGGATTTTGATGAACGCCCCATAATCTGTCACTGCAGCAACCTGGGGAGAAAATGCAACAGGGGAGCTGCAGGAGAGCCCTTCCCAAAATCCCAAAATCCCAGCACACGGGGGGAGAGCATCACCAAGAACCCTGCACAGCTCAGCTGAGCTGGAGATCAGCAGGGAATCTGGGAATGGTGTGGGGTTGGAAGGGACCTGAAATCCCCCCCAGTGCCACCCCAGGGACAATCCCACTGTGCCAGGGGCTCCATCCTGTCCTTGTGCACTGCCAGGGATCCAGGGACAGCCCCAGCTGCTCTGGCAATTCCAGCCCAGCCCCTGCCCACCCTGACAGGGAACAATTCCTGCCCAATCTCCCACCCCAATCTCCCCTTTGCCAAGCTGAAGCCATTCCCTGCCTGCTGTCCCTGCATCCCTTGTCCCCAGTTCCTCTGCAGCTCTCCTGGAGCCCCTTCAGGCCCTGCCAGGGGCTCTCAGCTCTCCCTGCACCCTTCTCCTCTCCAGCTCTCCCAGCCTGGCTCCTTCAGCAGCTCCAGGGATTCCTCTGTGCTCACCCAGCAGCTGCTGCTGAGGTTGGAATTCCATCTGATCTGAATCACCTGAGCGGGGCAGAGGGACACAATTCCATCCCACCCTCACACCGGCACACCAAGCATCCCACGGCCACAGCTGTGTGCGGCTGTACAGAGCCGCCCCTCACCCAAACCCCGACAAAATAAATCCCCTCAGAGCGCGGGCCAGGCCGTGCTCTCCTCACCTCGCCCTGGAAGATCGAGTAGAGCTCGGGGAGCGGCTCCATGGCCTGCACAGAGCCCGGCTGGATTCACCCCTCAGGATGCTGAGAACAGAAACATTAGAGCCCGCAGAGCCCTGAGGGAGCCGAGCGGAACCCGCAGTGCCCCGGTTGGACAAGCCGGCTGTGCCCGGAGCCCGCCGGGGTCCCTCAGCAACACCAACACCAACGCGCCGCCATGGCTGTTTCCCCTCACGCTGAGGAGCCGCGCTCCCCGCCAATCACAGCGCGCAATGCTGCCTGCTGGCGGCCCACAGCCAATCAGCGCTGCCCATCGCTCGCTCTCCACCAATCAAAGCGAGGCGCGCCAGAAGACGCCGCGCTCCCCGCTCGATCCGCGGCGCGCCGGTAGCGTGTCGGTTGGGCGGGACATTCAGGGCGTTGCGCCAATCAGCGTGCAGAGCGCGGCGGCGGTAGCCAATGGGGCGCGGGGGGCGGGGCCTGTCGGCCGCCATGATCGAGCAGCAGAAGCGGAAGGCGCCGGGCCCCGGGCCTGGCCCCGGCCCCGTGCCCGGGCCCACACCGGCCCCCGCCGCTCCCGGAGCCACCCCCGCAACCGGCACCGACCTCCCGCTCGTCCCTGTGCCCGCTAAACGGCCCCGCCATGACCTGCCGGGACCGCCGGGCACGGGCGGGGCTGCGGGGCAGCCTCCGGCCGGAGCGCTGCTGCAGGCTTAGAGGTGTGAACGTGAGGGGAACGTGAGGGGAGGGTGGGAAGGGAGCTGGGGAGGATGGAGAGGTGAGGGAAGAAGGCCGGGGGTGATCCCAGTAGGAGGGAAGGGCACCGAGCAGTGCTNGCAAAGGAGGCTCCGGGGGAATTTCTGGCTCTGCACAAGTCCCTGCCAGGAGGGGACAGCCGGGGGGGATTTGGGATCTGCTGCCAGGGAACAGGGACAGGAGCAGAGGGAACGGCCTCAGGCTGGCCCAGGGCAGGCTCAGGGTGGAATCAGCAGGAATTTCCCCATGGAAAGAGTGTTCAGGCCTTGGAACTGCCTGAGGGGGGTTTGGAGTGCTCATCCCTGGAGGTGTCCAAGGAATTCCTGACCCTCAGAGCTCTGTTCTGGGCACAAGGGGATGGGGCACAGCTCAGACTGGGTGATCCTGGAGCTCTTTTCCAACCTCAGTGTCCTGTGATCCTGTGATTCTGGTGGGATGTGCTGTGGGAAGGTGAAGATGCTCAGCAGGGGTGGCAGGCTGGCCATTCCCTGGCCTTGTCCCTTGTCCCCTCACGGTGTCCCCTGTGTCCCTCAGGGCCCCCCGCGCTGCTCCTCGCTGCAGGCCCCCATCATGCTGCTGTCAGGACACGAGGGGGAGGTTTATTGCTGCAAGTTCCATCCCAATGGCAACACCCTGGCCTCGGCTGGCTTCGACAGGCTCATCTGTGAGTGTCACTGCTGTCCCCTGCTGTCCCCAGGCTGGGCTCACACGGGCTCAGGCCCTGCTGCTGAGGGGTTTTAGCTCAGCTCTCACCTGCCTGCGTCCTGAGTGGGAATTGCTTCCCCAGGAGGGTGCAGGGAGATTTTTCCAGGTCCCATCCTGGTGGTGCCCTGACAGCCCTGTGTCCCCCTCTTACAGATTCCAGAAATCTGCAGAAATGCAGTTTTAAATGCTTGCATTTGCTGAAGTAAAGATTATCATTTGTCTTAATAAATTCACCTTACACAAGACCCCTAAATCCCCTCTGCCCTGGGGCTCCCACGGTGTTTTGTCACTGCTCTGAGTTATCCCAGATTGCACTCAGCAGTGGGAATGGCTCATCCTTCCCGTGGCTGAAACCCCAAAGATCAGTTTGTCCCCGTGGTTTTTCCTGCGCTCACCTCTCCCTTGCTGGCCCCCAGTGCTCTGGAACGTCTACGGGGACTGTGACAACTTTGCCACCCTGAAGGGACACAGCGGGGCTGNTCCAACCTAAATGGTTCTGGGATTGTTACCCTTGCTCAGTCCATGGACACCATGTCCTTTTAGTGTGGTTTTCCCTCATGGACAAAGGATCNGTCATGGAGCTGCACTACAACACGGATGGCAGGTGAGGACAGGGGCTTGGTGCTGCTCAGAGAGCCCAGGGACTCACTGAACCTNCCCCCCCCCAGTGGCATTGATGCAGTTTTGGGGAGCAGAGGGAAATTTGTGTTGGGTGCCTGGGAGTCACTGGGCAGTGGGACAGAGAGCAAGTGAGATCCTGGTTAATTCAAGAGGCTTTTCCAGCACTGCTGATCAGCCTTGCTGCCTGTGCTCATCCCAGGTGCTGCTTGAGGAGACAGAAAACAAATTTCTGTCAGGGATTGGAGGCGGTTTGTCCGTGCAGCTGCTCCGGTGTCAGTCAGGCTCCTCCAAAACACCAAAGGGGGAGGAGATTCTCCTGCCACTGCTCAGTCCTGACCCAGAGATGGGGAGGGAGCTGAGCCCTCACAGTTGTTGTTACCTGCAGCATGCTCTTCTCAGCATCCACGGACAAAACCGTGGCTGTGTGGGACAGCGAGACGGGCGAGAGGGTGAAGAGGCTCAAGGGTCACACGTCCTTTGTCAACTCCTGCTATCCTGCCAGGAGGGGACCCCAGCTCGTCTGCACTGGCAGTGATGATGGCACCGTCAAGGTCAGCCTGTGCCCTGGGGGAAATTTGGGGAAAAGAGGTGGAGCAGCATCTCCAAATCTTCCCATTTACCTGGGCTGATTTCAGCCTTCCCTTACTCCTTCCGTTATCTCGTCGCTCCGAGTTCAGAATCAAAAATGTGATGGGAAATTTCACTGCTCCGTTTTTCTCTGTATTTCTCAGGGGCGTTGGGAAGGTTGAGCTGCTCAGCTGAGCTTTTTCTGCTGCTCTGGATTAGCAAAGCATGAGAAAACTATCACTGAAATCTCAGCTGGCCCCTTTTTCCTTCAATCTCCTGTGCTGGCTCCTTTTTCCCTCTCCTGAAATCTGTGCTGGCCCCTTCTTCCCTCCTTCCATTCCTGTGCTCTAAAAACAGCAGATTTAATGGTTTTTATGAAAATCTCCAGATTTGATGCTTTTTATAATGATGTCCTGAGATCCACAAAGGGATTTCAGTAGAACAGGCTGAGTCTCTGCCAATATCTCCTCAGCTCCCTATGATTTTGTGGTTAAATATCTATGCCCACCTCTCACAAGTGCCACGTTTCATTCCAGCTGTGGGATATCAGGAAGAAAGCTGCTGTCCAGACATTCCAGAACACCTACCAGGTCCTGGCTGTCACCTTCAATGACACCAGTGACCAGATCATCTCCGGAGGCATCGACAATGACATCAAGGTAGGACCCTGTGTCCCTTTCCCACTGTGCCCACCTTTTCCATCCTGTCACACCTTGTGTGGCTCGAGGACAGCCATGGGGGTCCCCTGCTGAATTTGACATCCCCTGGACCTGCTGTGTCCATCCCAGCTGGGTGGTACAGGGCCAATAAAGTGGCAGGGAGCTGCTCCAGGCTGGCAGTGACAGTGGCATTCCCGGTGTCCCAGCGCTGCTGTCACCTGCCAGAGCCAGCGTGGCAGGCTGGGACAGAGCCATGGGTGAGGTAAAGGGAAGAAAATGTGGTGACATGTCCCCTGTGTGCCCTCTGGCCCAGTTTGCTGCTCACCCTGGCACCTGCTGGTGTGGAAAGTTCTTATTTGAGAGTGAGCTCAGTGTTTCGTTCAGCTGATTGCCCTGCTGCCTGCAGGGCTCAGGTTGTCCCTGTGCCCTCAGCCCCTGCTCCAGCCTGTCCCCAGCCTGTCCCAGACAGTGCTCAGGGTGACACTGCCACCAGAGCTGTCCCCAGCCTGTCCCCAGCCATTTCTCAGTGTGACATTGCCACCAGAGCTGTCCCCAGCCATTTCTCAGTGTGGCACTGCCACCAGAGCTGTCCCCAGCCTGTCCCCAGCCATTTCTCAGTGTGGCACTGCCACCAGAGCTGTCCCCAGCCATTTCTCAGTGTGGCACTGCCACCAGAGCTGTCCCCAGCCTGTCCCCAGCCATTTCTCAGTGTGACACTGCCACCAGAGCTGTCCCCACTGCCCCTCTTTGGGAAGGACAGCCTGAAGCTGTGGGGATTGGGGATCTCCTGCTCGCTGCCCTCGGGGGATTTGGGGGGTTCTGTGGCCAGTTCAAGGGGAGCTCTGCAGCTGTGGGGCTGCTGACAAATATTTAACTCCTTGGAGGCTGAACATCCTCACTTAGAAATCTCCTAAAAGGCAAATTCTGTCTCTCTAGAGCACCCCTAAGCTTCCAGCCTCATATTTTCATGGAATCATGGAATGGTTTGGATGGAAAGAGACCTGAAAGATCATCTCACTCCACCCCAGCCATGGCAGGGACCCTTCCCACTGTGCCAGGAGCTCCATCCTGTCCTTGTGCACTGCCAGGGATCCAGGGACAGCCCCAGCTGCTCTGGCAATTCGAGCCCAGCCCCTGCCCACCCTGCCAGGGAACAATTCCTGCCCAATCTCCCAGCCAGCCCTGCCCTCTGGCAGTGGAAACCATTCCCTGGCTCCTGGCATGACGAGTGACTCCTGAGGGGTTGAACACATGCAGTTACAAATCCAAGGCACAAATGCCATTTTCCATCAAGCTGCAGCCCCCAGCAGCTGGATTCCCCCAGCACTGAGTGCTCAGTGCCTGTGTGGCATGCTGTGGAGCTGCAGCTGCAGCATTCCTGGCTGTGTTTGCTGTGCCAGGTGTGGGACCTGCGGCAGAACAAACTCACCTACACCATGCGCGGCCACGCCGACTCGGTGACGGGCCTGAGCCTCAGCTCTGAGGGCTCCTACCTGCTCTCCAACGCCATGGATAACACAGGTACACCCTGCTGAGCCTCCTGGGGGGACACCTGTGTGTGATCATCCTGGGAAATCAGCACTCGGGGGGGCTGGGCTGGAGCCAGACTGAGGGGAGTTTGGTTCCAGAGCTCAAACGTGAATTTGTGTCCTTGCAGGGAATGCAGCTGCCTCAGGGGGGGTTTGTCCCAGCTCCTGGAGGGCCTGGGGACAGGAGCCATGGCACAGATTATCCTGGAGGGTTTGGGGACAGGAGCCATGGCACAGGTTATCCTGGAGGGACAGGAGCCATGGCACAGGTTATCCTGCAGGGTTTGGGGACAGGAGCCATGGCACAGGTTATCCTGGAGGGACAGGAGCCATGGCACAGGTTATCCTGGAGGGACAGGAGCCATGGCACAGGTTATCCTGCAGGGTTTGGGGACAGGAGCCATGGCACAGGTTATCCTGCAGGGACAGGAGCCATGGCACAGGTTATCCTGGAGGGACAGGAGCCATGGCACAGGTTATCCCATGTCAGGGTGTTTTGCTGTGTCCCCTCAGCAGGAGTGACAGCCCAGCTGTCACCCTGCCTGTCCCATTGTCCCTCAGTGGGACTGTTCCCATCAGGACCCTGCCCTGGGATGTGTCAGGATGAAGAAACTCCTTCATCATCCTTCACCCTCCTGGAGGGGAGGTGCTGTTGGCTCAGTTTTGGGATGGTAACTTTGGGGTTTTTTTGTACTGGCTCATTGCTGCCAGAGCAAAGCCTCCTGAGGGAAATCTGCTGCTTCCCTGTGGCCTTTGGGAACTGAGGGGGCCTGTCCTGGGCACTGGGAATTTTCCAGGGCTGCCCTTTCCCTGTCCCCCTCAGCTGCTGGCTCTGACTCTTTTGCAGTTCGGATCTGGGACGTGAGGCCCTTTGCCCCCAAGGAGAGATGTGTCAAGATTTTCCAGGGGAATGTCCATAATTTTGAAAAGGTGAGTGTGCTCCACACCTCGTTCAATTCCCCCTATTTTTTAACTTTCCTCTAAATTGTTTTTTTCCAATTCAAGTTTAGGCCAGAAAGGCTTTAATAAGAGCTCAAAGAAAGATGACTCCTCAAAGTGTGATTCCAATTAAAGCCTCTCTAACAAGATTTCTTTGCTCAGTTCAGCTGTAATTAGCTGTAAATTAAGTACTTTCTACACTTACTATCTACTTTGTGTAAAATAACAAGGCACTGGCTGTTTCCAGCAATAAAATAAAATCTGGAATTACCATCTCATCTTCCGAGGGAGATCATTAAAGTGGTGCTGGTTAAAGTCTCGTGGTGCTTTTAATTCAAGGAGAAGGGGGAATCTAAATAGATCTGTGCATGTTCTTTTGTTGTAGAACCTTCTGAGGTGCTCCTGGTCCCCAGATGGCAGTAAAATTGCAGGGGGTTCTGCTGACAGGTGAGTTCCCACTGCATTCCTGTGTCCCCATCCATCCCTGATGGATTTGCAGCATTCCTGCATCAATCTCCAGGCTCAGGGTTGTGTGGAGAGGTGTGAAATCCCAAACTGCCCTCAGGGAGTTTTCCTGATTTCCACAGGGATGCGTTTCTGCTGCTTTGGTGTCTGGGCAGGAGCATCTGACTGTTGGAAAATCTGGTTATTGCTGTCAAAAGCTGGCTGGGGCTCTGCCCTGTCCCACCACAGGGACCCTCAGCAGGTGACAGGGACATCTTTGCCTCTGGGTTGGACCCTGGGGTGTCCTGGGAGGGTCTGTGTGTGGGGTTGGAGGATGAGGAGCACAAATCCCAGTTAAATCCCTGCACAGTGGGATTCCAGGGATGGTTAATGACCCCTCCTTTAATTAAGGAGAAATCGAGATCAATTGGCACATCTCAGACTTGTAAACGAAACATTCTGTGAATTCTGAGGAGTGAAAAGGGCAGAGGGAGGAAGCAGAACGGGGTCTGAAGGTCCCTGTGAAGGACACCAACATCCCCTGGAGCAAATCCAGGCCCAAATCCAGTGCCAGGGGAGACAGGAATTCCTGCAGGCTGGGGGCCAGGGCAGGGGGCAGCAGTAATCACCAGATTAATGAGGTTCTGATAGCACAGAGACAGAATTTGAGCTCTGCCTGTCCAGATTTAGTGGGGCAGCTGTCCCAGCATGAGCTGGGGCTGGGACTCTGCCCCCTGCCCTGCTGGGCACTGAGTGGGGCAGTGGGGAGGGAGGATTCCTGCTGGGCAGAGCCGTGGGTGCCCAGGGCAGAGCCGTGGGTGCCCGGGGCAGAGCCGTGGGTGCCCAGGAGAGAGCCGTGGGTGCCCAGGAGAGAGCCGTGGGTGCCCAGGGGAGAGCCGTGGGTGCCCAGGGCAGAGCCGTGGGTGCCTGGCAGAGCCGTGGGTGCCCGGGGCAGAGCCGTGGGTGCCTGGCAGAGCCGTGGGTGCCCAGGAGAGCTCTGCCCAGCCTCTGCTTTTCACTTTGGATTTGCAGAGCTGTGAGCCTTGTGCCAAATCCCTGGTGTTGGGCAGGGTGAGACCCCTCCTCCCCATTCCCACTGCTGATTTTCTCCCTGTCCCTGCACTATCAGGGATTTTTTTTTTTTTGCCTCAGAGCTTTCAACTCCATCTCTGTGCCCTGAGGGTTGAAGTGCTGTGTTGGCAGGGAACTTTTTGCCACTGGATTCCTGTTGATTCCTGTTGATTCCTCCCTGCTCAGGCCTCTGCTCTCCTGGGCCATTCAGAGCAGCATTTTTCTCCTGGGAAGTTCCTGTTTATCCACACAAAGATTATTCCAGCCAGCTGGAGAAGCCCCTGGTGGTGGATAGGTATTTTCTTTGGCCCATGGCTGTCCTCTGTTGCAGGTTTGTGTACGTGTGGGACACCACCTCCAGGAGGATCCTGTACAAGCTGCCTGGCCACGCTGGCTCTGTGAATGAACTGGCTTTTCACCCCGAGGAACCCATCAGTAAGTGCTCCCCACCTCCCCACTGAAGTTTTGGGGAAGCAGCCCCAAAATTGCCAGAGTGGCTCAGATTATCAGACAGATGGAGGGGTGGCAGAGCTTTGTTTGCTCATCTCCAGTTGGGTGGGGGAGCACCCTGGGCTGAGCACTGGGACTCTGGGATTAGGGTGGGGACACCCAGAGGGTGGCTTTTGGTGGGGGCTGGGGGTGGCTGCCACTGCCAGGGCTTGTCCAGCCTTTCCAGGGCTGTGAGGAAAGGGTTTGGAATACCTGGGATGCCTTTTTTGGTGATTCCATGAGGACATGGATCACATGGGAGCCTGGGGAGGGCCCAGCTTCCCCAAAAGCTGTAGGGAGCAAATCAGAGAGTCACAAAATCACAATCCCAGAATGGTCTGGGTTGGAAGGGACCTTAAATCCCATCCAGTGTCACCCCAGCCATGGCAGGGACATCTCCCACTGTGCCAGGGGCTCCATCCTGTCCTTGGGCACTGCCAGGGATCCAGGGACAGCCCCAGCTGCTCTGGCAATTCCAGCCCAGCCCCTGCCCACCCTGACAGGGAACAATTCCTGCCCAATCTCCCAGCCAAAGGAAGCTCTTGCTGCAGTGGGTTTAGTCCCTGTTCTGAAGCTGTCTCACACGTGGCACCACAGTCAGAGCTGGGGGATGCAGAGCTCGTGGTGATTTTTCAGAGCCGTTTGAATCCCCCCTGCAGCAGCTGGGATCAGGTTCCATTTCCATTTCCTGGTCTAGCATGGGCTGGGCAGGATTGCAGGATGCTGTGTTGCCATGGAAATGCTGCCCTTGGCCAGGTCAGCAGCCAGAAAGGACCAACAGCCAATCCCACAGCCATGGCAAAGGACAGGGAGCTCTGGATTTGGTGCTGGGTGCCTCAGCTCTGCCTGAGGCTGGGGGAGCAGAGCCAGCTCCTCTCTGGCTGTGGGATTGGGTGCTGAGCTCCCCTTGGCTCATCAATCACTCGGCTTCAAATTGAAACCAAACAAGCACTGAAAACCTGTGGAGTCCTGCAGCTGCTGCCTGGGAACTGCTGGGAATGTTCATCCCATAAATAAATCACTGCAGGATGCTCCCCTGCGAGGGGAGCCAGGCTGTGGCAGGGTGACAAACAACGGGCTGGGGACTGCTGCAGGAACACCAGAGCTCTCCTGGACAGGGCTTAAACCATGGCTGGTGTCTTCTGGATCCTTCTTGTACCTCTTGTGCTCTGAGTTCCCTGAAGAGAGGAAGAGCTGGAGCTTCAGGAGGGACTGAGGGAGCTGGGACGGGAATGGAGAATGACTGAGGGAGCTGGGACGGGAATGGAGAATTCCTGAGGGAGCTGGGAAGGGGCTGGAGAATCCCTGAGAGAGCTGGGAAGGGGCTGGAGAATCCCTGAGGGAGCTGGGAAGGGACTGGAGAATCCCTGAGGGAGCTGGGAAGGGAATGGAGAATCCCTGAGGGAGCTGGGAAGGGAATGGAGAATCCCTGAGGGAGCTGGGAAGGGGCTCAGGCTGGAGCAAAGGAGGCTCCGGGGGAATTTCTGGCTCTAGGGGCTCAGGCTGGAGCAAAGGAGGCTCCGGGGGAATTTCTGGCTCTGCACAAGTCCCTGCCAGGAGGGGACAGCCGGGGGGGATTTGGGATCTGCTGCCAGGGAACAGGGACAGGAGCAGAGGGAATGGCCTCAGGCTGGCCCAGGGTGGATTTTGGGGAATTTCTCCATGGAAAGGGCTGTCCAGCCCTGGTGCAGTCCCCGTCCCTGTGGCCCTTGGGGACAAGGTGGGCAGTGGTGGCCCTGGGGGTGGTGCCAGGCTGGCAGTGGGCTCTGCTGCTCCCAGGGATGTTCCCCAGCCTCGAGGATCCCGTGGCTGTGGCTCAGGGGGCTGGGAGCCAGCCGGGCTTTCCCTGTTCCCTGGGAATGGGGTCCTGGGGACACTTTGGTGGCAGGATGTGCCCTCTAGTGGCACTCGGCGCTGGCAGAGCCTCGACACATCCCGGGATGAAAATCCAACCTCGGGAGCCTTCCAGAGGGGTTTATCCAGCTCTCCTTGCACTTCCCAGCTCTGCCATTCCCAGGAGCTCAGGGATGGGGATGGCAGCCAGCAGCACTGCCTGGGATCCCTGTCCCTGCACTATTCCAGAGCTGTTTTGGGAAGCAGCTGGAATTTGGCTTCCAGCAAAATGAGGAGTTCAGTTCATGTGTCCCTCGTGGGGGTCTCAAACCACTGGGATGATTTTTATATTCTATTTCAGTTTTTATATTCTATTTTTATTTTTATATTAAGTTTCGTATTTAGGGGTTTCTATTCTGTTTTAATTTCTTTATTCTTTTCCTTCTCTCGCCCTCAGTTCTCTCTGCATCCAGTGACAAAAGGCTCTACATGGGGGAGATCCAGTGAGGAGCTGCTGGGATCTGTGCCCTTGGGATCCTGGATTTGCAGGAGCTGGATGGATTCACTTCCCAGTGGAGAAGGTGACAGCAGCTCGGTGTGACAGCCCACCCTGGTGCAGGCTGTCCCCTCTCCACATCTCACTGTGCAGCTTTTTCCACCTCCCCTTTCTTTAGGGAGGCAGGAAAATTTGGAATTGAAAGGAATTTCGTTTTGGCTGTGCCACTGACAATGAAACCCCCTCTCCACATCCCTTGAAATTGAGAACTTTTGTTTCAGTTCCACAGTGGCCTGTATATTCCCTGTCCTGTTTCCTTTGGGGTTTTTTTGATACAGTTAAAACTGCAATAAATGGCTTTTTACACAGCTCAGTGCCTGGGCTTTATTGCTCTGTTCTCCAGTATTAAATCCTGTAGATAACCAGGGAAATCATGGAGGTTAAACTCAGGGAATGGTTTGGGTGGGAAGGGATCCTAAATCCCACCCAGTGCCACCCCAAGGACCCTTCCCACTGTGCCCAATGTCCATCCTGTCCTTGTGCACTGCCAGGGATGCAGGGACAGCCCCAGCTGCTCTGGCAATTCCAGCCCAGCCCCTGCCCACCCTGACAGGGAACAATTCCTGCCCAATCTCCCACCCCAATCTCCCCTTTGCCAAGCTGAAGCCATTCCCTGCCTGCTGTCCCTGCATCCCTTGTCCCCAGTCCCTCTCCCACATCCCCCTCCCTCACTCCCAGGGAATGGCAGGCAGGATCCCAAGGGAATTTCCCTGCTGCAGCCCTGGGGTTGTCCCCTGTCCCCTGGGGTGTCCCACTGTCACTGCCCTCAGTGGATGAGTGACAGGAGCCCTGGGGGAGGTTCTGGGTCTCTGGATCCCGATGGATGAACAGGTCTGAGCAGACAAACCCCTCCCTGGAGAGGAGCAGGCAGGGCTGGAGGCACGGGAGGTTTATTTTTAACTGCAGAGTTCAATTACAGAGCCCTGAAAGGCACGGGCAGAGGGGCTGGCACTGCCAGAGTGGGAGCATCGTGCCCACGGCTGAGCCCCTGGCTGGTGAGGGGCTGCCACACACATTTAGGGCTTAATTGGAGCCCTAAATTTATAAATTGTTATAATCCCAAGGGTTTAGGGGTTTGTTTGGATCTATACCCAAGTGTCAGAGGGGAGAGAGTCCCTTGGGGCTGACCTGCACCAGCAATCCTGAGCTTTACCAAATCCTGCTTCTTTAAAGGAACCAAAAAAGGAGGTTTTTTTCCTGATTCCCACCCCAGGAACAGCAGGGGAGTGAGGGAGGGGCATCATTCCCCTGCCCTGAGTTCTGGGCAGTCCTGGGGCTCCTGAAGCCTGGGGGTGGCACACAGGATGGGGCAGTGGGGGCTGGGTGTATCCACACCCCACCTGGGTGTCACCCCCTGTGTCCCCAACACCCCTCCGTGGCCTGGGCAGGATGGACAAGGAGCCATGACCCAGATCGGGGAAATGATCCGGATTAAGGGAAAATCCCTGGGCTGAGGGAGCAGAGGGATGGATGGANACAGGGACAGAGCAGGGTGGACAGATCAAGGCCAGGATGGACAGAATCAGCTCTGTGGGCATTCCCTGCCCATGCCCAGCTCTCCCAGCAATGATCACCCAGCCCAGCACCCTGAGCCCAGCCCAGCACTGTGACCAAATTCCCCACTGCCAAGGGATTTCGGGATCAAATGAACCTTTGATCCCGATGGACAGTGAGGAGGGGGACACGGGTGAGGCCCCTGGAGGTTTCACCATTTAGGGCTGGGAAATTCCCCCCCTTGAACCATGTGTCGATGTCTCAGCCCCTGGGAGAGAGGGAAGTTGGTTTGGGAGAAGCTGGAACACACCTTGGGACACTGGAACCCACCATGGAGGGAGGGCTGGCACCGAGTACCCCAGAGGTGCCAGGGCCAGCGCTGCCACCTCCCCTTGGGGACAGGACAGTGCCCTGTGCTGGGCAGCAGAGAATCCAGGGGGATTTGGGGCCAGTTCCCTCATTCCTGCTGCTTCCAGGGGGATTTGGGGCCAGTTCCCCTCATTCCTGCTGCTTCCAGGAGGATTTGGGGCCAGTTCCCCTCATTCCTGCTGCTTCCCAGAGGGATTTGGGGCCAGTTCCCCTCATTCCTGCTGCTTCCAGGGGGATTTAGGGCCAGTCCCCTCATTCCTGCTGCTTCCCAGCTGCATCCAGGGGGATTTGGGGCCAGTCCCCCCTGTTCCCACTTGTCCCAGATGCACCCAGGACAGCCCAGCCCTCTCCTGGTTCCCATCCCACACCGGATCCATGCCAGCCCTGGGCCACGGCAGCAGCAAAGCGTTCAAGGCTTCATCTGAGCGCAGAGAAAATTGTTTCCTTAAACAGGTTTATTCCTCCAAGGGAGGTATTTGCTTGAAAGATTTCCACTGGAAATTAAATCTTTCCCAGGATTCGGATAAACAGCCCCAGTTCCACGGAGCTGTGCTGGCAGGGGGGCTGATCCCCAGCCTCCAGTGGGACCTGGGGGGCTGGAAATGACCCCGATGTGGCACTGGGGGATGTCCCCATCCCTGTCCCCATCCCCACGCCGCTCCTGGACCCTTTTGCATCCACAGGAGATGCCGGGTGGAGGCGGAGGCAGCACCCAGAGCTCCTTGGATGCCGTGGGATGGATCCAGCATCCCCCTCTGGGATCCCTGGGGACATCCCGGGGACATCCCGGCTCAGCCAAAGGCAGCTCCAGCCCTGCCACCCCCTCTCAGTCCCTGCCTGTCCTTCCTGCAGCTTTTCCCTTCCTTTTCCCACTGCTGCTCCAGGGCTCCCTAATGAATTCGGAGGGTTCCGAGGAGCGGGTGATGATTTCTGAAAGAATGGAAAACAATTATTTGCTCTGTTGGGGAATAGATGCTGTTTAGCCTCCGTTTAATGGAAAGCTAATTAAATTACATGAGCAAGCGAATAGAAGTTTTTCGTTAATTATGAATTTTGCGAGCTACAAAAGGCAAAATGATGATGGATCCTGTGCTGGGCTGCCCTTCTCCCCAGCACAGAGATGACAAGAGAGAAGGAGTGGGGGGAACTCATTTTAATTCCTCCATCAATTCTCCAGCAGCCACTGGAGCCCCATCCGTTACCTGGGATCCACGGAGCTGACGGTGATTGGCAGCTGGGGGCTAATTATGTTCAAATTGGGGAAAGGTTGGTTAAAGAAACGTGTGTTCCTTCCTGGAGGTGGCTGGGGAAGTCACGGGATCCCAGAGTGGTTTGGTTGTAGGGATGTAAAGCTCATCCCATCGCAGCCCTGCCGTGGGAAGTTCCACTATCCCAGGCTGCTCCAAGCCCTGTCCAGCCTGGGGCTGGGCTGGACCTGAGCCCAGGGATGGGACAGCCCTGAGCCTGGCTTTGGGACATCCCTGGAGGCAGGGATGGAGCAGCCTTGACCCCAGGGATCAATGTCCTTGGCCCTAGAGCCAGGGGGTCCCTGATCCCGGGTCTGGGACACCCCTGGAGTCAGGGCTGGAACAACTTTGATCCCAGGGATGGACTGTCCTTGACCCCAGGACTAAGACATCCTGGATCCCAAGTCTGGGATGTCCCTGGTATCCATGGCTGGAGCATCCCTCACCCCAGGGATCCTTGACCCCACAGCCAGGGCCTCTCTGACCCCAGGGCTGGAGCATTCCTGATCCCAGGTCTGGGACACTCCTGGAGTCAGGGCTGGAACATCTTTGACCCCAGGACTGGGACATTTATGACCCTGGGGATGGAGCATTCCTGATCCTGGATGTGGGACATCCTTGATCCCAAACCTGGGATGTCCCTGGTACCCATGGCTGGAGCATCCCTCACCCCAGGGCTGGTGCACTCCTGACCCCAAGCTGGGCTGTCCTGGACCATCCCCAGACCCAAAGCCTCCCTGACCCTGGGATGTCCCTGTGCCCAGGCTGCTCCAGCCCTGCCCAAACAGACAAAATCTGATTTTTGGTGTAAAAATATCAGTTTAGTGAAAAAACCCTGATTTCTCTGCGTTCTGTTTATACCCCTGGCAGGGAGAGCTCTCTCTGGCATAAAGATACAGATGGTTTTCGACTTAAAACACCCGGGTTTAGTGGAAGGAGAGGATTCTGTGTACCTGGGGGAGAGATCCCATCTGGCTCCTCCTGCCCTGGGGATGGAGAGCTCGGTCAGATCCAGCCCCTGCCAGAGCCAGGTGGCCATGGGGGACAGGGGACGTGCCTGTCACCCCCCCAAAGGGATGTGGGGTGGCAGGGAAGTGGAGTCAGCCTTGATGGGGGGGTGTTCCTCTCCTCCTCTCCCTTCTCCATCCCACAGGAGATTTGGGGTGAGGCTCTGACCCCACGTGGGGTGTTGGGGAAACTGAGGCACAACAGGGCTTGGTGGGAGCACAGCTGGGGATCAAAGCACAGCTCCCTCCCTTTTCCCATCCTCCCAATTAATTACCTGACCCTTTTTTTTATTTCCTCATGATGTTTTCTCTGTAATTTTGGCCGTTGGGGATTTTTATTGCACATAAACCCCAGGGTTGGAGGGTGTGGAGTGGCAGGTTCTGAGCAGAGCAAACGACCAGGCCCTGGGCTCATTTCCTCCCCTCTCCCAGATGAAGTTGTCTCCTCTCCTTCCAGGGAAGCTCCATGACAGGCTTTATTGACCTTTTTTTAATCTAAAATTGATTCTTTGCAAAACTCCACCTGGTCGGGAGCCAGGCGGGATCTCGGCGCCATTGGATGGGGATTTATGATTTTCCATCAGAGCTTTTTGCCTTTCCCTGGTGTTTTGGGGGCTGCAGGAGGGTTGAGCTGGGCAGATTTGCCTGGCCGTGGCCAAGGAGATGCTGTGGGGTGGTTTGATCCTTATCATTTTGGACCTGGGGGTGATCCCAATCCCTCTGCTCCGGGTTTCTGCTGCGTTTAAATCCCAGAGGAGCCCAAAAGCTGAATCCTGGAATTGTGTCTGTACCTGGATGACCCTCACAAGCCCAGGACACAACGGGCTGATGGTGATGGGACCTCTCCCAGGTGAAAACCTGGGGATGCTGGAGCCAGGAGAGCTGGAGGGATGGAGTCAAACCCACGGTGGGGGTGTCCCAGCTCTACAGCTGGAATCCTTGGCAGCCTGCAGAGCGAGGTGTGGTGACACTCAGGGCTGGTGGAGGTCACTCCAGGGTGGAGTAAACAGAGGTGGCCTCAAACCCCACATCTTGATCTGCTCCTGCCCTCAGGAGCAGGCTCACAGCATCCCTTGAGGAACCCTCTTTGCACTGCGCGTTTCTGAATGCACAAAGCCGAGCATTTTCTGCATCCTTCAGCCACGCACGAGATGCTCCCTGGAGCACGGAACAGCCCCGGAGGGGGAGAGGAATCCCCATCGTGGAGGATGAAGGAGAAGCTCCAGGTGTGGAAGGTGCTGCAGGCTGGTCTCAGCAGCGCACTGGGATGAGCCCTGGCAAGCTCGGATTGGCTTGGACCACACACACACAAATGCAGCTTCATCCCTCGGATGTTGTGTGGATGCTCTGACACCTAAGGCTGCGCGGGGCAGGTTTAGGAGATGCTTCCTTCTGAATATCGGAGCTGAGGATTAAGAAATCATGGAAATTGAAAGCAGCAAACTGGTTCCAAGTGCTTCTGCCAGGCGGCATTTCAGCCAGAGGTTTCTAAAGCGCTGGGAAAGCAGCATCCCGGTGATTTCCTCGCGCTCTGCGAGGTCCCTGAAGGTGTGCTGTGAAAACAGAACAAAGGCGAGCGGGTGGGTGGCGGTGAGGGGCCGTGTCAGCCCTGTCTGCACTCACCTCCCTGCCCAGGCACCCTGCCCGCCTGTGCCGAGCGGGGCTCTGCAGAGCGGGGCTCTGCGGGGGGACGTGGGGCGCTCCCGCAGGGCTCGGCCATCTGTCCTCCCCGCAAGCCCAGCTGCTGCGATGGCATGGCCACCCCAGGGGAGGTGGCGGGGTCCCTGTGCTGCGGGTCCAGGCGCCGCCCAAGGGCCGCAGGGCCGGGGGATGCGAAGAGGGGGGGAATACAGGGGGAGCATCTCTCAGCCCTTCCCCAGTGTCTCACCCAGCCGCACCTGGCTCCGGAGGGGGAAANGCTGTGCGGGAGACAATAGCGGAGCGGGCGGCTCCGCTCCGGGCCGGGCCGGGGATGGGCGGCCAGGGCTGTGCGGCCCCGCGGCCCCCGCGCCGCCCGAACGNGAAACAGAACAATAATAAAAATCTACCCTTTAAAAGACACACGCTGATGATTAAGGATAAAGCTAAGGCCAGGCGGGAGCCGCGGTGCGGCGGAGGGGCCGCTCTGCCCGCGCCCCCCGAGGCCGCTAAGGGCTCAGCGCGGTCCGGCGGGCCCGGCCTCCCCCCCGCCCCGCCCG
>VXBV01005445.1:64912-100316 GCA_013400355.1 Certhia brachydactyla | reverse complement strand
AAAAGAGAAAAAGAGAAAAAGAGAAAAAGAGAAAAAGAGAAAGAGAGAAAGAGAGAAAGAGAGAAAGTACTATCAATTTTCATTATTGGAGAACCACACAGGACTCTATGTTATTAAAAAGAATGAAATATAACAAAGTATGTATGAATCAGAACTATGGCAACACAACATTTGCCTCTTTGTTCCTTTCCAAATTAATAACTATCTGTGTGACCTTCTGTAATAGTCCCTGTTCCCTTCAACCAACAGGGCCATCATCCCCAAAATGGAGGTACTTTCCTGGTGACTTCTCCCCAGACCTGGAACTTTAATCTTTAAATACCAAATTGTCTATATTACCTACCTCTTTCTCAGGAGAAAGAAATTCCAAGTCAAATTTTATCACTTCTGGCCATTGTTCAGAAATTATAATAGTGCTGAATGTACCTATCTGAAATATGTAACCTTCGGTAATCTTGCCCAAAAATATAGTTGGATTGGGTTAATCTTATTGAAAAAAAGGGAGAAGAAATACAAGTTCCTTAGTATGGAAGGCTCAGGAATTGTTGTTTATACTCTGTCTTCTATAATGTTGTGCTTTGGCTTTAAGAGCAAAGAGCCACCCCTAAGATATTTTCCAGTATTAAAGTTGTCCAAATAAAGTTACAGTGTATATAGGGCTAGAAAGACTATAGGATTGAACAGGTTTTCACATAACCTAAAGTAGTTTGGATATATTCAGACAGAAATGTGTGTATGATGTATTTCCCTTGTCATAAAAATCCATCTTGGATTAGACCTTTCATTTCTGTCTACACCACAAGAGGGAGAAGGTGATACTTAAATGTTTTGTGCTTGAGGCCCAGGAGGAAGCAGAAAAGTGAGTGGCTCCTTTTTCAGAATTGTGAAAAATTAGACATCTGCCTCTAGACCATTTATAAAATTTCAAATCATTATGTTTGGGCTGCAGAGGAATCTTAGAAATGCTTAGCTATCAATTTATGTGTAAATTTGATGTTTCTTGAAATATTGTTAAATATTGTTTATTGTTTTCTATTAGGAATTTGCATAATCTTATAGAAGGGAAGATACATCGTAGGTATTGCTCAAGAGGTATGATAACATTTTCTTCCCATTCTTTCCCCATTCCCATGTACTTTTTGAATAGAATGGGGATTACAGTACTCTAGTTGCACAGTAACTAAACCATCATTTAAAATTCTTTCCGTATGGACATGTATTACCTAAGCACCCATATGTTTCCACACAGGTAGTTGGATAGTTCAGAAAATATAATCTGAACCTTTTTTATCATTACTTGACTTGAAAAGTAGAGACTTGTTTGTCAATAGTATTTTCCTACGTGCTGTGTATTTGTGTGTAGAGAACAACTCCTGGCATAGAGAAGCAGCAATCATTTAAATAAACATTAGAGACAACTAGGTTATTGTCTATTTGCTGCGAGAATTAATGTGCATCATAGGTATTATTATACCTCTTGTTTTGTGTAGAGACAGAATTTTCTCTTTAACCTGACAATAATAAAATGGCTTAGCATTTAAAGCACCATCTAATCTGTCAGACAAAGTGTACTAACATTACTGTCACTGGCAGAATCTCTCCTTATGTACTGTATGTGGATTATTTGGAATACTGTGTATGTTCTAATACTTAAGTTGGGAGATTGGATTGGTGGATTTTGTTACTGCTGCTGTCCTAGAGTGCTGGCAATGTGAAATTAATTGCAAAAATATATTTGAATCTTAAATTTTGTTCTTGATTATCTTATGTGTTGGGTATTTCAGTGAATTTTATTTGAGTCATAGTTATTATTTTGGTATTTTATATTGTCTTAAAACACTTGATCACTCAGAGGAATTCAGAAAACCCCTGCCCATAAGTGTACTGTGACAATGGTTTATAATTACTATCCCCAGTTATAGAATGTCATCTGACCTGTGAGAAACACAAACCAGGTTATAAGCCAGTGGGGAGGGGCACTAACTTCTTGTATTTGCAATCTTGTGTCATGTCATGCATCACATGGAGGAGCAAAATAAAAGGCCGTCATATTTTCCAAGCTAAAACACTAGGACATATGGTTGTTGAAAGTTTCCAATTATTTTTTAAATCTTGGCTATTCTTGGAACTTGAGTGTACTTCAGACTTCTGGAACATAACCTAAAGGCAGTTAATATGTATTATTACTTTTTCTCCATACTTCAAAAGAAATGGGTTGGCATTTGCAGCTTTTATACTCTTGTCATCTTTCAGTAGAAATTCATAGGCCAAAAGTCTTGGTTTATGTTATTGCTGGCAAGAAATCTAGATACACCTCAATGTCTGTTTAATACAGCCTCTTCATCTGAAATACAAGCATATGGATGGACAAAAATATCTGGCAGGGAGTTTGGAGGGTTGTGTTGGTTTTTTTCTTCATATATTAAATGACGTTTGACCACAATGCTGCATTTCAGCTAGATGTCCTGAAGAGGTGCTTAAAGAAAAAAAAAGACATTTCTCATGTCACTTTATATTTAGTACACAACTATAGCACAAGATTGCACATCTTATTTGCAGGTTTGCTTGAGTATTAAGCAATATTTTGCATATATTAATACAATATTTACCTTGGTCATATACCCAACTAAATTTGTAACTCCATAACTTGATTAATTTTAGTCCTCAGTCGAATGTTGTTATTATTGATGTTGAAATATTATTTTCTTTAGATTTAATAATTTGCAGAAGGATCTGTGAGCACATGGATTCATAAAATAAAATTATGGATCATAAAATAATGAATATTCATAATTTCAGCTATGACTCTTACCACTAAAATGTTGCAGTTAGGGTCCTTTACTATGTCATTAGACATTTTTAAAGCCTAGATTTGGTCTTTTCCGAAAGAGAAGTATTTTGGAAAAGCATGGGTAAATCCACTTCAACTTTTTTATACTAAAAAGTAATGTGAAATAATACTGTTTTCTTCATCTTACAGAAGCAATGTATGTTGTCTTAAGACCACTCAATACTGATACAGTGAAAGGGGAGCTAGAAAGTGAATTTCTACAATGAAGTGAGTCTGTCATATTTGCAACACAAGATTAAAGAAGAAAAACTTGCACAATTGAGGATATTAAATTAGATTCACCACAATAAGCCTGATGTTCCTAAATGTACAGACTAAATTCAGCAACAACCCTTTCTACAGTCTTGGGAAATAATTTTAGTGGAGTCTGAATAGCTTTCTTTTATAGAAACTTCCAGAAAAATGATCCTTTTTTTTTTTTCCCCAAACTTATTGTTAGAATCAGAAGACCTAGGAGAACAACAGAGCTAAGAAAACTGACTTTTTAATGGCTCGTTTAAATATAATATGCTGTACTTTCACCCTATGTTTTTAATTAGTTTTTTTACTATCCTTGAAGAATAATCAATATCTTGGTTAATTTTCTTACAGTCCTAACGTAGGTGATAAATTTGAGGTAATGATTAAAGAATGCTGATGTATACCAGCTTTGGATTTACTCTTGGCTATCTTTATAATATCATCCACTCATTTACTTACTACTATTTCTTTCTTTCTTCTGGGCTTAGAGCTATTTGTCCTGACTGCAGCATGACTCTTCAAGGGTAGATCTCAACTTCTCCCTTTCATGAAATAATATTCTTCAGACAAAACCAGACATAAACACATTTTTGTACACCCAACTTATCAAATATCAATATTTCAAATATTTATCTTTTTTAATATGTATTTAATATGTGTGTCAGAACAGTAATACCTATACACAGTAACATCTTGTGGCCTAGATGGGAAAAAGTCTTTGAAAAGTCGTTTTACTTTTGTAAAGAGTTAAATAATATGTCAAATCACATATTATACTGAAATAGAAAGCATATCTATTTATATTTATGCATTTTTACCTGAATAATACCATGGAAATGATCTTTTCTCACTTCCCTTTTTTCTGCTACTAATAAGCAATTCACAGTTCTCTTGTCCATAATTTTTCCCCAAAACATTTTAATTTCAATATATCTCTAAGGAGTTTAAGGTGTTTTTTCACTTGTGTTTTTTTGAGGATTTTAAAAATCTGTTTATAAATCCAATTACTGGCAGGTACATAAATGCATGTGTAATGTCCAAATAGAAAAAGATTGTTTTAGGTGAATATAACCATTTTATAATTTATTAGTCCTACCTAATAAATTACCTATTAGATCCTTCCTAAAATTGGAAGCCATCATTAGTAAAAGTTTACTTTATATTTTTTAATTAACATTACTATGATTTTTATGGATATTTTATAAATAATATTTGAAAGTCTTATTTTTATAATAGCAGCTAGCTGCTTAAGCATAATGCATTAAAACCAGACAGCAGTAGAATTATTTTTATTAACATACGCCTACACCTATCTTTAATTCTCTAAGTATTGGAATACTTTATATTACTTTTTGACACCAACAAGAAGAAACAGGGCATACTGTGACGTGCTGTGACATGCCATGTCTCCTGGTAAGGTTGTCATAAAAAAACCCATAACAAAAACCTAGACAAGATTAGCCATTCTGCTCTCTTACAAAACAAGATAATAAAAATGTTATTTGCAGCTGTGAAGTGGTTTGGCAATTTAATTGAGAAATGTTTAGCATTTCGTTTGAGGGAGTGAAAGTCTGGGACTTTCCCATCCTAAGAAAAATTGCCCATGGAGTGCAAGTAGAGATGAATCAGTATAACTAACTGCACTGTATGGAATTCATCAACTAGAATTTGCTCTTAACTCACTGGCAATGCTTATGACTTTGCATGAAGTGTTTGGGAAACTAGCCAAGGACAGAGGAATAATTCCCCCTCATTTATCAAGAGCATATACAAACCCAATCCCTTACCTTACCTTACCTTATCACTGCACACAAAGCAGTGATATCCAGTTTACTGTGCATGTGTGTTTACATCTGTTAGAACTTTTTAACACTAATGGCTTGACTTAGGCTTAAGAAAAATACCTGGTATTTGGGTAGGGTAGCTTTGCTTTCAGGTTTTTTAGGGGTTTGGTTGCTTTTTATTAAAAAAAAGAGAAATTAAATAGGCCCTTGGGTGTGTGCCACAGCTTTAACCAAGAAAGATTTAAATGTTCTGTTAATTGATAAGTTTCCAGGGGTGGGTCTCAAATTCACATCATATTTTCTGTAGTGCAACCTTGCTAAGGTTGGAGTTTTGCTCATTTTTATTTTTAAAAGTCTCTTTGCTTTGGTGCCAGGGAACTGAAGTAGACTTTGAAGTCTTAGATATATTTGCAGAACAGGGACACTAGACAATAACATATTTTTTCTTTCCCACAGAGCATCTCTAAACCTTTGTAAAGAGCACTAAAGTGGTCTTTTAGTCTTTCTGCTCAGGTAGTCCTGATTTATGTCCTGAGAAGCGATCTGGCACGCATGGAGTAGGTTTGTGAATGAGGTACCTGTGCAGGAGGGGCCTCGAGGAACAAGGACCCTCAGCTGCCCGCACAGCCTCCTTGGTTTTGACATCTGATGCCCTCTGATGTAAAGCTCATGTTTCACATCCATGGTGTGATATTCTTTGTGGCCTTCCTCCTGCTTTAGGACAGCAATGGTATCAGGGTGAGGAAGAGACCTGAGGCTGCCTTAGAGGGAAGTCCTATAGGGTTAGTTCTTGGAAAGGGGTGTGGGGCATGAATCCCAAGCCCATTGGCATCACTGGGTGTGATTTATACTGACTAAAGGGGTTTTGGAGATGAACCCTTGTGTTTAAAATTATGCATATCAAATGGTTATGTGCAAAACAGGTGCAGTAGTGTTACAAAAGCCTACTAATTGTTGCCTATTTACATAGTGTATTATGCCAGTGCTATACCTACACATCCACATACCCGCATGCATGTCCAGTGCTGCTCTGCCAAGTTTCAGTGAGACAGTGAGGAACATTGTGTGATCGGCTGCTCCACAATCTGGGGTATTCTAGAGCATGAGGAAATCTGCAGAATTGCCCACGATGCCTGTCATGCTATGGATTTTGGAAGTCAACTCTTGAAATAAAATTTGTCTCACCCTTGAAAATCTTTTTGAGCCTCAGTGTATCGACCTGTAGAACACAGACAGAGTTCACTTATCTCCTAGGAAGCAGGGTTTATTCATCTACAGATTAATATTTTGAAGTGGTAAAATGGGTTTAGAAGTGAAGAGTATACTATTTAAAGTAATTCTATTTAATAATTGTTAACACTAAAAGTGCAGGAGTTCATAATCACAAATTTTAGGTGCTATTGCAACCTTAACTACCACATAGCAAACGCAGCCTATAAAACGAGCCTATCACTCTCTATACAAATACTGCAAGGATTGTACACAAAAATGTGATACCAGTTAACCAAAAGAGATGTAGAGAAACCCCAGTTAAAAAATTTTGCACAAAAATTCTTAATATTTATAATCTTCATGTTCTACATTCACTTAAACATCTGCAGTTCTGCTGTCTTCAATAATACTGTTAAATTTTAAATCAGAGAAGTTTTTTTATTAATCTTATTTTTGGTCGATGCAATCTTCATAGGTTATGGTTTGTAATTTTCTAATTTCTGGATTTTGCAAATTCTGGAGGAAAAACCTCTTGTAGATGGAAAGACATGGTGTCTGGAATGCCCTGTCCACATGGCTGATATTCTGCAAACATAGCTTCTATAAATTTTTTAGTCCTGCATAGCATCTTTAGAAAAAAAAAGATGTTGGAAGTAAAGACTGTTCACATATATTTTTGAGAAAATATCAATCAGTAATAGTCAGAATTAAAGTAATAGTCAGAGTTGGGTTAAAGACAGAGCTGAAGCTCACCAGAGTAGCTCAACTTCTGCTAATTTACATCAGGAGTTAGGTTTGGAGCCAGCTGAAGTCAGTGGTCATCTCTCAGCCTAGGTAGGAGACATAGAAATAGCTGACACACCAGGGGAATCAGTGAAGAACTCTACAAAAGCATATAGTAAATACCAGATGGTATATTATGAATGTTGAAGAGCAAATTAAATTTGGATAATTTTTTCATCACATCTTATTATGGGGAAATTATTTCAAAGGGTTCTGCTGTCTTTGGAGAAATGCACTAATTTTAGATTCTGAATGTTTTTCCCTTGAACTGTGAGCAGTTGGCCTTCAGTGGCAGAGGAAATGGTAAAGAGCAGTAGCCAAAGCTGCTGGAAAACAGCTGATGTCTGATTTTTTCTGAGCAAAAGTACAGCTGCAAAATGCTTAAAATTGCAGTGTTACACACAGAGTGATTTGAGCCAGATCCCCAAGATGCAAATCTGTTACTGCAGTGCTGTTCCTCTGAGTTACACCATTTTACCATGTCTAGGAAAACAATAGTCAAAATATCTTTTATCTACTGTTTTTCTTTCCACCTGAAAATCAAGATGCCAAGTCTTTTTTAGTTTTATGTAAACTGCCTGAGTGTCATTGCCACTACTCTCAATTCCCACTGCTGTCTCAAATTATCTTCCTTGATTTTTTTGGCACTTGTAGGATACTCTCAACTGCTGCAGTTGCTGTTGCAAAAATGTCAGATAATCTATAGGTGCTCATCTTCCTTACAGCTGAGAGGTCATCTGGATATTAAAAACAAAGATCATCTGAATGTAAAAGAATAATTTAGAATTTTATAATGTAGTGTAATGGACACATACATTCCATGGAGACCAGAAAATAAGCAGAGAAAAGGATAGTAGAAATGCAAAAAAATTAGATCAAGACTTAAATTGTTCAGTTGATTAGTGTTCAGATGTTGAAGCTGCTGCTGCCAGTGAGGATCTTTAACTTCTAGGACCAAGGAACACAGGTTTTTAATGCAGGACAGGAAATAAGTGATGCAATGACAACTATGAGCATATTTGAGAACAGAAATTTGCTAGTGAATGGACTCTATATTCCTAGTTCCCTAGGAAGAACTAGNAATGGTGAGAGCTCTCTGCCTCGGCCGAGACAAGCAGCCCTGGCAGTTCCCCCAGAGCAGAAAACTGCCCCGAGCAAAGTGAGATCAATGTCTTTGGGTAGCTGCTTCCTTTGTTTGACCTGAGCACCCATAAGTACTGAAAAGCACCCAGCCATTAGCTTCCTAGCAACTTCTGGGAAAAAATTCTATAAGAAATTAACCCAACCCCCAACAGGAATTCTCTGATGAGACTCTCATACTGTAATATATTCTTAGCTCTTTAGAATCAACTTCCTATCTTTTAATTAAATATTCATCAGGAAAGGATTCTTGGCTCTAGAAAAGACACTGTTCAAAACCAGAGAAAGGGATCCATAGGTTGATTGATTTGCCTAGGTTTGTTTCTTTTTCCTGTTTTCAAAATTGTCTCAATATAGAATGGACTTTTTTCTTTTAATAGTAATCTCTAAATTTCAAAATGTGAAAACAGTTTCTTGGTCAACTCTTCTCAAGAAAGACTAAACCAGATGAGATCTGTGAAACTGGAAGAAATCATGTTATAACTTGGTTCTTTATATGCTAGAATAGGTTTTAGACACCAGTCTTATTTTTGAGGCAAAATTAATTAACTTGCAATAAGAGCAAATACATAAATACTGCTTTCAGAAAACTGTAATCCCAGAGAAATCTATGGTCAATAAACATCAGTTACAGCTTTGAAAGTAAGGCAGGCTACTTCCAGCCACTTGTGGTCACTGGAGGTTACCAATGTGCATTCCAGCTTGATGCAATAGTGCCAGCTGGTGCCAACATCTTTTGAAAAATGCAAACAAAAGGGAATACTTATTAACAAGAAAGTCAAATGTTACCCTGACATCCATGGGGGAATGAGAAACAAATTACCCTGAGGAAAGCAATAACTCCTCTTTGATATAAAATCATGTCTTTCAATTTGAGATCATAATTACTTTGTTGTTGATGCTTAAAGCTGTGAAAAACTGAAGTGCTATATATGAAAACCTTCCAAGAATTAGTCTTTTCATGCTGAAAATCATAAATTCACAGTTCTAGCAGGTTTTTTTGCTGGAGTAGGATTTAGACAGGATTTATAAACCCTCTGTGTTGCCTCTTTCTCTCCATCTTTTAAGAGACAGAGTTACAACCCTTCTGTCCCCATACATGCATATATATACTAAGGGTCAAAATGTACTTTTTAGGAATCATCCCCCTTAGAAAATAATAAAAAAATAACTGCCAGGTTTAAAAACCACTCCAATTCTATCTATTCAGAAAAAATACTATTCATATGTATTTGAATCATTAATTAATATAATGCACTGCAACAATATGAAGAATAACAATGTGAATAGAACCAGAAAAAGGAAAAATTAAAACATTTTCTAATGTAGACAGCTAGGACAAGAGTACACTTTCTACTTACTCTCTTTATATTATTTTTAATTAGTTATTTTTACTATTTAATTAATAATTTTCCATAAAAGTCTATATTTACATATTTCACCTTTTTGTGAGATTTATCTCTTCTTGGAAAGCTGAAGTAAACTTTAATATAATACAAACTAAATGAAATAGACAAAATGTTGAATCCTGCTATGTGAATGATAAAGCATATCACAGACTAAAATTCCTTTCTCTTTCTCTTCTTTTTTTTCCTAGCTTGCCACACTGTGATCTGTTGGAGTCCAGAACACTCCTCTGACTGTCCTGGGTGATTCCAGACCCTGACAGGGGTATGGGAAACCTTGGCAAGGAGTCAAAAACTCCTGTGCCTTTGATTTTAGCCCTTGGGAGAAATAACCACCACTGTGTGAGGATTTACAAACTACGAGAGTTTAGGTAGAGTGATAGTTAGTCACAGGGTAAAAAATAGATTTATAGAGTTTTTAGGCTGATAAGCAGAAAAACACAATATGGAATCTCCACGTGGCTTGGGGACTTTATCTTTCTTTTTCACCTTCTCCATTTTCTGCTGTGGTGTGGGCATCTTTGTTTGGTTTAGAGTAGAGCCTGACTTCCTAACATCAAAAATAGGTATTGGGAATCTTTTGTAAACAAAGTAGATGCAACTTTTAGTATAAAGATGCTCGTCACCTTTGTGGCCGTGCTATTCCCCATGAACTGACCTGCTGAATGGATCTCTGTAGGTCAGGGAAGAAAATGTATAGATAAGAGAGAATAAATAACCTTGAAAAAGCAGAGGAGATGGCTTTCGGTCTTTTCTTTGATCTTGGTGCTGGGCAAAGACTTTTGAATTCTCCGGAAGAACAAAAACATACAGAAACCCAAGAGTGATCTAGATGTACTGTGTTTATGAAAAATCATTTGTCAACATTCTCTTGCAATTTTCTGTGTGAAAAATTAAGGCGTACTGCTGTGGCAAACTGCTTTGTTGCCTCTGCAACTGCCAGCTTTTCTGTCTTCTTGCCCTTCTTAACAACCAAATACATTTAAATGTTTTTTTTTGGTTGAACGGTTTGTTCCAGAATGATTTTAGTGATATTCTCTGTATACGTTTGATGCCTGTTATAACAGCAAAGCCTGAGTTTTTCCCACAGACTTGAATAAATGTTGACTTTTTTAACACAGTGCTAGTTTATGCAATACAGCATCCCTGGGTACTTCTCAAGGTGATTTTTAATCTAAACTAGTTTCTTTGTGTAACCTTGGCTTTCTGGCAAGAAATACATATGGTGTATGGGGGAGAAAGGGCTGCACAGGCTGCTTCTGCTGGCAAGAATTTTTTTTTTATTTCAGACAGTGACCTGAATAATATCTGCTGCACAAATGACAATAAGCACTCTGGCAATAATTAATGCACCTCATATCTTGTCTTTTCTCATTCCATAAAATAAAAAATGATTTCTATAGGGGATGTGTTGATTTATTAAAATATGAATATCGATCTAATATCAATACCCAACTGTGACGGACAAAAGACTCTCTAACAGTTAAGTTAGAAAGTGTATGTTTATTGACGGCCGGGCAGCGGCGTGGGATAGCTCTCCAATACGCACTGCAAAGATCACAGGTAATTACAGAGCCTTTTATCCACAAGAATGTTGAATACAAAAAATACAAATGCATATTCATACTCTTGTCACCTCCTCTTCTCCGCTTCATATGCTAATTGACAAAAAGGCTATTAAGCATGCGTAGTTTGTTCTCTGAAATGAGTCAGGGGTCTTATGTGGGGAGTGGTCACCAAAAGGAGGAAGTAAAACTAGTCTTCCTCGTTCTAAACTTTCAACCTTTGATGGATACGTGATAAATGACTCCTTGGAGTTTCCTGTTCCCAAGACTGTTTCTAGAGATAGAGGGTCTGCAATCATCTTGTGTTTTTGGGGTTTATTGATCAATTTCCTTGTTTTTTGTTACAAGCCCAGCTTACACAAACATAAACTTGACAGACAATGAGTTTTTAGATCCGGGACAGCTTATCTAAAATCTGGTCTCTCTTAACCATCTTCTGAATTTTAACTGATTTCAGCAAAGCTTACTTTTCCCAGCTAAGTCAGCAATGTCTTCCAAATTAGTGTCTCAGTGTCAGGACTCACTGGCAACATTGCAGTCACTGATGTACTGAACATCAGACTATGGAATTGATTTCTCCAAATAATTAGCTCATTTCTCTCTAGTGCTTTTGTTTCAGACCACTGGACATCAAATGCTTGTCAGTACCATGTTCACAATAAATATTAGGAAAAAATTGGTTTTAAATGTCAAATGGTTTATGTTATGATAGCTATCCTACCTGCCTGGATATATTCTTCTGTTATAAAATTATCCTGGAAATGAGTTTCACACTACCTTTTCCATGTCAACAGCTCTTCATGTTACTTCTGCATTATGTGTGTACAGAAAACAAAGTTCTACTGCTCTAAAGATGTTGCCTCAATCTGTGTGTAAACTTGATTTCAGAGGTGAAGGGGGTTTTTGCAGTTCAGTATGAAAGATTATGTATTTCTCTTGTGGTTTCAAAACCTTTGTTTCAGCTCTTTTTTTTTTTTTTTTTGGTTTTTTTTCAATTTTAAGAATACAATTTAACTTACATTTATCTCATTTAGCATAAGATCAGACAAAGATTTTTCTGAAGGGAAGATTCAACTATGTCTTCCCCCTGAATTTTCCACTGTGACCTTGTTGGGGGTTGGGTTGCTTTCTTATAGAATTTTTTTCCCAGAAGTTGCTAAGAAGCTGATTGTTGGGTGCTTTTGGGTACTCGTGGGTGCTTAGGAACAAACAAAGGAAAGCAGCTAAGCGAGAGACAGGGTGGCACTGACTTCATTTTGCTCTGGGCAGTTTTTCTGCTTTGGGAGAAAAACTGCCAAGGCTCTGCTCGTATTGGCGCGGCAGAGAGCTCTCACCATCCCTCAGCTGGAGCTCAGCTCGGACTGACCCACCACCGTCTCTTCGTGTGTCCCCCGGGATTTGGGAACCTGTTCTCTCCCTGCCCTGCCGGGAGCTGCTGCTCTACTGCCCTGCACCCACGTCTTCTTCAGTTTTGCTCGGGGTTTCCCCATGCTGTGTTCTACAGCCTGCTGGGACACTTTCTACAGTTCCAGGAACTCTTGCCAAGCCTCAGATACATCCCGTCCCCCCAGGACTGCTGCTCGTTCTGGCAGCTTGTGACGGTACTGAGGGGGGGCTGGGGGGAGGGTGCCAGAGGAAAACTGTAACTGGGTTGGTTTTGGTTTTTTTTTTTCTTCTCTAGTTCTGTTTGTTGTCAACACTATAGTTATTGTTGTTAACTTACCTTGTTAGACTCTCTAGTAGAGAACTGTTATTCCTACCCTCATATCGTTGCCTGAGACCCCTTCAATTTTAGGATAATAACAAGTCCAAGGGAAGCTTCCATTTTTGGTTCCCTAGCAGACACCCCTGTCTTTCCAAGCCAAGACAGATCTTTCCCAAATGGGGAGACATCTTTTTCCTTTTTCCTCATGCAGCTCTGTCATACCAGTGTCTGTAGCACTATCATATGAGTGATTTCCCCAGCACCTGGAAGTGCATCGGCTATGGGAAACACTGGGGTCTTGTGCTGTGGCTTTTTTGCAAGAATATGAGCACAAAATTTTCAGAGAGGTCAAGGAGAACATCTGCAAAGAAACCACTAGAGCCCTGCCACAGGAGCTGTCCTGTTCCCATGTTTCAAAGCTCTTCTTTAAACACCTTTGAATTTCTCAAAAGAAGAGGTAAATGGGCGCCTACCTTCATGTGACAAGCCTCTCATTCTGCTGACACAGCCACCATAATGGCTTTCTAGTTTGCCTTCATTAAAGCTACTTCCTTAAATTTCAAGTGTAAAAGATGGCCTGGGATAATACCACCTCTAGGCAGAAAAAGCTTCAAGTATCAGTACAAGGCAAAGCAGACTATGAATAATGGAGGACCTCTGTTTAAAATTTGATATGAATTGCTGTTGAAAATCTAAGAATGTTTTATTTAGCGTCTTCTTTTGTGTGTCAGATGAATGAAGTAGAGGCTGTAAAACTGAAATACAAGAGAAAAATAGTAATTTTTTACTACCCCAGATTAGAATATTTCTAGATATATATAAAAAGAAAATGGAAATCATGGAACTTATAAAGCATTCCCAGTTCATTCCTTATATATAATATGACCTATATTCTTTGCAGCAAAAGTGCATTTTGGAAGCAATATTTTTGTTTTGACATCTACCTCCACCTAGTGCCTATGATGGTTATTTCGAAATAATTCATCTGTTTTCTCCTGATTCCTTTCATTTCTTCTTTCTTCAGCAGAGTGCAGAAAAAAATCTGCTTTTTGCATAGCAGTGACCTTCCTCTGCTAATAAATATGGCCTTTTTTAAGGAACTGCAGTCTTTTTGACTTCTGTGAGAAATACACAAATATTCCTTTTTCTCTGCCCTACAGGAAATAACAGATCCATCTACTGAACAAAAAAATAATCTCTATGAAGGAAATCAATTAAGATTAGGCAAATTTTGTCCTCAGCCTCTTGCAACTTCTAATACTATGAACCTTGAGTTATGTACAACTTTAAAGTAGGCTTCACATCAGTACTTTGTATTGGTAAATTTACTTGCAAATGAACTGGCATCAAATATTTTTAACTCCTAGAATTTTTCCTCGACTCTTGGATGAATGTAAAAGTCATAATTAATATTTTTATTAATACATTTGAATTTAGTGACAATTTAAATCAAGATTAAACTGTTTTAAAAATCTTATACATTTGAAAACCTTTATACCAAGGAAGGTAAAAGCAAATTTGCATAGCTCAGTGCCTGAAAATACAGCCCATCTTTAAAGTAAATAACCACACTGTCAGGCTGTCCAAAATATGGAAGAGAAGGTTAAAGTTCCAAAGGAAATAAATAATAGGTCAATAATCAATAAAATGTTATAATTTATGATGATTTTTTGGTGGATATTTAACTTCAAAATCCCCTGTTCTCTCTCACAGAAATGTGACTTACTTTATATATACAAAATTACGTTATGGAACTAGTTGGCAATATTAGAAATAAAATAACATTAAAAGCTGGTGGGACTGAGTGTTTTCTGTTTTTTGGTAATTGTTTTTAAAGATTTCTACCCTTGAAAGATGTCTATCCATCCTTTGCAAAATATTTAAATTTTATTCTTTATTCTTAGGGGAGAAAAAATAAAGGAGTCTTTGCTCTGTATTTATGTACATCCATGATACAGCTTTTTCTAGGTTTATTGTTAGGTATAAACAATCTGTCTTTCACATTGGAGCAATATAAACATCTAGGAAACTCAAGGTATCATACCTCAGTCTAGAGAAGACAGCATCAAGTGCTCTAAAATGTGAATACTATTTATTGGTCTTAGTGGTTTTGGTGACTATGTGCAGCTTTATAAAGATATTAACATTTCAGAATACTTTTTTTTTTTTTTTTTTTTAAGTTATTTTGCTAATTGCATCTCTGCCCTCAGTTTCAGTACTCAGTTTGTTTCACAAGCTCCACCATTGAAGTATAAACATTTACTGGAATAATTCATTGGAAGCCATAGCCATATGCTACATTTCAAGTCTCCGTTTTTCAATCAAATGGCAGCTGTGTACTGTATTTAGGCCTTCTGGGGCTTGCAATATGCACTGTAAATTTCACTTCATTTGCACTCTAAAATTCATTTCTTCATGTTAGCTTTCTTGTAATTACTCTACATGTGCTACTGCCGTGGTCTCATGAGATTTGTTTTCAAGTATTTTTAAGAGTTGTTATGAAATGGGAGAAAGCTAAATTAAATTGCCAATGAAATATTTAAACTTACTTTCTATTAGGGTAAAGTACGACCACAGTACCTCTTGAGTGATGTGACCCCAAAATAATCTGAGATATTTACAAAATACATAAAAAAATCTAAGCAGTGGGAAAGAATGAGAAAAAATCTTGGTAAATGCAAGAAAAAATATGCATATGAAAATATTTGGGAATTATTGTGCCTAAGACATTCTGAGTAAATATGAACTCCAGGGAGAGAATTTTTTTTCCTTTGTTACATTACATCTTCATCTAAACAGAAGTAACAATGGAGATAATAGCTCAGTGAAGGATTGTTTTTATAGGAAGTTGTTGTAAAGTCTGANGTGAAGGATGGTGAGAGCTCTCCGCCGCGCTGCGCCAATACGAGCAGCCCTGGCTGTTTTCCCGAGAGCAGAAAACTGCCCAGAGCGAAGTGAAGATGGTGCCTCCCTGTCTCTGCCTTAGCTGCTTCTTTTGTTTGTTCCTAAGCACCCATGAGTACCGAAAAGCACCCAGCCATTAGCTTCTTAGCAACTTCTGGGAAAAATTCTATAAGAAAATAACCCAACCCCCAACAATGCCCAGGAAAATTTTCTCGAAAAAAGCCTGAAAAAGTAAAATCTACAGCCAGAAGAGACTGGAGGACTGAATTGCCACAGAAATTCTGGATTTTGTCAAAACCTTTCATTATGGTAGACAAATGTGCAAGATTTTTGCAACATACTTTGCAATAAAACAGCTTTACTGTTCACAAGTTTGTCTTTTCTGGGTGAATGAAGTTAACTTGCCCTGCACTCCCCGCAAGTTCTCATAAATTTTACTTATAACTCTAATTTAGTAGTGGTGGGACCTTTATTTCACCATAAGTGCAGTCAATTTGTGAAGAAAGAATTAGCTGAGCATTGTAAAATAAAGAGAGGGATGGGCTTTCTAATACACCTGAAATAGTATAACATTGTGAAAGAACTTACACTTGGGTGAAATATGGAGCTTACTGTTAGAGAATACTATTGACAATCAAGTGTAAAACTTTTGTGTTTTATGTAATGTTACCCTGAAAGAAAACATCTAAAACATCATTGCTTTTGGAGCAGTAATCCCCTCTTTTTTTTTTAAACACTAGAAATATGAGTGTCCAGTTTTGCTTCATCTCCTCTAACTACCGAACTTCCAGTAGCATTTAAGATACAGCCTGGCATGATTCGGAAAGGTCTTCTTCTTGCATTTTATTATAAGTAATATACATAACATAGCAGTGAAGTTCTGTATAAGCAAGTTGTAAATAGATTTTGAGAAGCCTTCAGAGATCCTCTTTACTCGCCCAGGGAAAGACAAACAAATGAGGCCAGTAACCTGCAAGGTTTTGGAGTGCCCTTCCTCCGGATACTTAAGTGCTGAATAGTAAGATTGACACCCTTAAAATAGCACGTAGCTAGATTTCATGTTCACTCTTGCAAGATCAGCTATATGGCATGTATTGGTATGTGATGATTCACTTCTGAAGCAAGGACAACCTGAATCAAAGACAGCTTGAGGTTTAGTAGAATGCATCACTTCTTCAAAAAATTCAGACCATATCCTTCCATGACACAAGCACAGACTTAAATTTGCTTGTAGTAGTTTTTTTAAAAATGAGGAAGCTGTTGTAGGATCATTGCATGACAATGTGTTTAGTTGCTTGCACTGTGCTGTCCTTTGTTAAAACTGTTATTTCTGAATTACTCTGGATTTGAGCTATTGAAACATGCAACTCTCATCATGGAGTGAAAATGAGTGATAATTATCACGCATGGCACTCATTACCAATGCCTTTTTTTTTTTTTTTTGAGTCTTAAATGTTCGTTTTAAGTAATTGTATTAAGATGCTGGGTCTCATTTAATTTTTGAAGTCTGTTAATTACTTATCCTTTAAAATTCACAGATTAACATGGTTAACTATCTATTTTGGAAGCTGTATCTTTCCTATCTTTGTTTCAACTGCACACCAAGTAGTGCTTACATTCTTACATTCTCAGACAGTATGAATATTTCATCTCTGTTGCAGATGATGACAAATTTTCCTTTTACTTTACATGTTGTCAATGACCTTAATGAAATTTAAAATATACTTAAAGAAGGAGCAGTTTATTTTTTTTACACTGTAAATATTCACAAGTGAAGGAAAAAAAACTAACAATATTTTTTAGCCCAAATGGTCTCAAAAGTAGCACATGAAGCAAACAACAAAAGAAAGAGAATTTGTAATATCTGCAATAAACCAAATTGCTTGAAAGAGACATGTATTCTTTCATTTTATGTTAGCTTATTTGAAAAGAGAATGAAATTGACATCATTATTAATAAACATGAGCAAGGAATGGAAAGGAAAGCTAAGAAGAACATTTTGGCTTCCAAATGTTTTTACTGGCATAAAAGGAAAAAGTGTTCTGGTTTGTTATATTCTCTTAGGAGTGCTGTAGTATCTGATGTGCTCTGGGACACTTTGCCTGACTCCAGCTAGTATCCATAAGGAGGAAAAGACACAGACCTATCTGTGTTACCATTTAAAGAAGCGATGATAGACCTGATGACAGATACACACGGCAAGGAGTTCTTCAGCAGCCTCATCAGTGATTTTCCTTTAAATAGCTCTGAGAACACTGAAAGATTTCCAGTACAATCTCAGTATGTTGGGTTTTTAATGAGAGAAGCAATATTTATACATGTGAGAAAAATGTTGTTATACAGACTCTGACTTGTTCAACTTTCGTCATACAATGAGATAGGTGATATAAGAGATTTGTAGTTTTTCCCAGACGTGTAATTTAGCTAACTTAAAAAAAAAAAGAGCTTATTAAAATCAGTAGCTTGAAGAATTATATGTCAGCTATAACAGAACTGGTTTTCTTTGATACCACCCTTACATTGAAAGCTCTTCAATTCAACTTCAAGTCAGTGTAGAAAAAGATTAGAATTGTGTTTTCCCAGTTAACGTTTTAAGTTCTTACACCTAAAATAAGGTCAGGATACCAGATACCTTTTTTGCTAAAGCTAAAAGTTAAGCAAATACATAGCTTTTTTCAGAACTTCAAATGTAACAAAGATCTAAATTAAAAAGACATATTAAAACAGACAAAATTTAGACATCTATAAAATCTCATTCCATGATGCACTCAGTAACATGGAAAATGAATGGAACTTAGGTTGCACTAATATAAATAAAGTAATTTTTAAAACTAGAATTAAAAAAGATCAAATTAAAAATTAAACCTGTGGCTTGCAAAAGAGCAAGAGCAAGGGCCTTAACAGGGAGAGTTGCAGTTGTATTTGTGGTGTAAATGAAACTGATAGAGCAGAACTCCAAAACTAACCTATCAGTGTATTGCATGGTGAACATTTTCAGTAGAAATGATGTCTCATTGTGCTTTAGGCATTATGTAGCTATCATGCATTTTTAGATTTTCAGAATGAAATATTCTGGTGGTCACTAATTGAGTTGTTTTAAATTGCCTTCCGAAAGGTTAACGTATTGCTCCTGGCATTGTTTGTCAACTTGAATTTTGAAGAATGAGATATTATATATGAGAGCAGGGTTTTCTAGTTACCTGAATATTGGCAAACCATGGGAGTTGTTCAATACAATTCAGATTGATATGCAGAATTAAGGGATTATATGTTTAATATTTCTACTAGATTAAAAAAGAAAAGAAATATTCCCTTGCATCTGAGAATGAAACAAAAACATGACATTATATGTGAATTATATATTGTCTCCTGAGAGGTTAATTTAATTATTTTTTTATTATTTTCATTGTGATCATAATAATTAAATTATAAGTTAAATATTAAATAGTTTGTGGAAAATTAACAGATACATAATGATAAATCAAAAATCATAAAATATAGATGCTATGGGAGAAATAGAGCATATCCATACCTATGGGTGAAAAATACTCTGCTAGCTCATTCAGCTTGACTGAATAATTCAGGACTGATACAAGCCTTCCCCAAATATTGTGGAACGAAATGTATTACATCTTTAGAATTTTAGAGTTCTAAAAAATAGGTATGGTGGCCTTCATGTCCTCTTGCACCTGCATTTGTGTTGCAAAAAAGGTGAAAGCTGAAAGGCAGGACAAAGGAGGTTCCTCTTTGGATGAAGGATCATTGTTACTGCAGCAACACCAGCCCTTGCTCCAGCTTTACTTGATTCAGTTCATGCCTGCAAGAATGAGTTCCTGCAGGGACTACATAAAGCCACTCAAGACTTCATGAACTGAGCTCAGGGTGTTTTGTCACATGTCCATTATCACCATTCACCCCAGTGCTTAGAAGAAAAAAAAATATCTAACTCTAACATGAAAAATTAGAAGGGTTGCAATTTTCCTTTTTTTCTGGTCATTAAAAGCAAAATTTCCATCTACTAAAGAATTGAATTGGAAAAATAGAATAGCAAAGGACATATAAATTGAATAAGGGCACATGACTTTAGATTGGCTCAAGACTTTTTGCCATTTGTTAAATTTTTTCCCAGCAGGAGATCTTTTTATTATTTAATAAGTTTTTTAAAGTAGTTTTATACCTGCTATACCTAACTGGAAGCAAACTTCAATACCTCCCTCTAGGATCTGTTTCTTCTTTTGTGCAAAATTGCAAAATTAATTGCTTCCATTTTATTGCAAATTGTAGTTGTTTTATATATGATGGTGACCCTTCAATCAGTGGAAATTCTGTCACTGACCATTCTTGAAATGTTTTTAAGCTGTGGTATGTTCTAGAGCTTTATGAATACTACAATGTCCCAGTACTTGGTGAAAACACCGAGTGCAATTAATGTACTTAAATGCTTAGAGACTTTTTTGGATGTTTAATTTGTGTGTATGTGTGATCCAAAATGAATGGTTTTGGCCTGGACAAAAATTTGCATGTGTGGTGTGTCTGGAAAAATGGCTAAATATAGAAGGCATAAAACAGAGCAATAATTAAATTCTGGGCTACTGAAGGTTACTGCCCATTAGTATGTTCCCCAACCAGAGCGATGTCAAATTAATCTCCAGAATGTGACAATATTTACATTAATCAGTGGTACTCATGAAACCTGTTCAATGTACTGCATTGTTACATGATTACATTTGCAAACATTTGGGCATATCACAAAACACAGCTAGTTATATTAATCAAAGAATAGGGAATCAAAATTTTGTACCTTCTCTAAACAGTCTTGGCTTTGTTCAGTCAAACTCATGACTTAATAATATCCAACATTGCTTTAGACAAAATGGCATGTATTTTTTCATATTATGATTCATCGATTGTGAGCTGTAACTTGTCATATGCAATATAACCGTTTCAAAATACAAAGGATCAGAGTACAGTTGCCAGCCTACCAAACTGCATTTTTGGTAAAAATTTCCATAAATATTACTGCATCAAGGGCACTTATTCTCTCTCTCTCTCTGTAATTGTGCTTTAGCACTTAAAACATACACTGGTACATCTCAGAGGTCAATTTCTGCAAGTTGAATAGTTAATACTGTAAGAAGAAGTTTCAGATATATTACAGTTTAAGTACATACAGGTATATCTAATCAGGAATATGACATCACTAACTAGTTTCTAGACACTAGTGTCTCTCCCATCACAGAGTGAACTAGCATAATGTGATTAAAATTCGGAATTTAGGACAATACAACTGGATTGATGAAAAATAAAGGATTTAGTCTGAGTAGGTCTTTTGTATATGTTTGATGAGGTCTGCTTTTAATTAGGTTGATACTGACTTGCCATAATTACAGTTAGCATCAAAAAAGACCCCTGAGAAGAAACTGGCACTAGAATGGATACCATTTGATGTTCTTGTAATTTAGCAGAATACCATAGTTACATAAGTATCAAGTTTAAAAACAAGTTTTCACTAAATGTGCTATGTCCACACATGGTCTTGTATGGATATTTTCCACTAGTCATCTTCATATCCTATTTCTTAGAAATTTCTCCAAAATTGAATTAACTCACTGAAGTATTAACTTCCCATATTAAATGAAAAAACACATCTACTTAACCTCTTTCAGTTTTGAAAATAATAAATTAAATTTATTTCAAAATAAATTAATTTTTTTAAAATAATAAATAATTTAAAAATTAATCCACAGGATTAATATATAGTTCAGAAATTAAGCTGTGAAAACACTGTTCTGATTAACAACACAGCATGTTATGTGCCAGTTTCTTTATGCTGAATGAGAACCTCCTAATGATTCAGGATACAACATCAGCTGTATAAATTTTATTACATAAAAAACACTCATATTTTTGTTAATAAAGCAAAGAGATTTTGAATAACACACAGAAAATGTATTGGCATTACAAAGTTGTTTCAGTGTGTATTTAGCTGATATGTAATCTACATGTTTAATCTAAGAAAGTTGTTTTAAAGTGGGTTCTAGAATACAGATCTCTTCATAAGGGAGACTGAATTGTGGTTGAGTTCCACCCCAGTTTATCTAGTTTGTTTGTCAAACTTTCTTTGGTTGCTCTAGTCACATTAAAAAAAAATTAATTGCTTCTTTCAAACAATTGATTTGCACATTTACTTATAAATTACTTTATTTCTTCCCAAGGAAGAAAGTAAAGTGATTGCTTTATTGATGGTGACACAAGAAAAATGCAAATTACCTCATTTGACAAACATAACTTAAAAGTTTTTAGTGTGGCATCTGGGCACCCAATTTAAAAAGAAAAAAAAAAGGAAAAGGAAAGCTGCTTCTAAGAACACTTGAAAGCTTGACTCCAGCTGGGTGCAAAGCAGTGCTTCCCAGACTGTCTCTCTCTGTCTTTCTTGATTGCTTATGGAGTCCAAGTAGGAAACATCCAATTAATTTGCTATATCACATTTTCTCTTGTGTTATGGTATGTTTCTAACTGAAATCTATATTTAGATAACTAATAGAAAGTGTCTTTAAAAATTCATTATGCATATGTAGTGCTTTAAGATTCCAGGTAGGTTTGATTCTATTAATTGTTGAATGCCAAAAAAAAAAGGTTTTCTTTGAATTAGAATATTATTAATAAAAGTTAATCAAGTAGCTCAGGTATGGGCTCACTGGGGAGCTTCTTGCTGGAATTCTCTCACAAGCTGGTTCTCACGAGCTGCCGTGTGCAGGGGGAACAGCAGAGTGGTGAGCCTCGAAATGTAGAAGGCACAATAGTTTCCCCACTTCCCGTCATACGAACTGGTCTGTCCTGTAAGAACAAATCCCTTCCAGATACTACCTTGCATTCCTCTTTGTTTTCTAGAATTTTCTCCCTCTTCTACAGAAGAAAAATGAAAACCCATGTGTTGCAGAGATCTTGTCGCACCAAGTATAAGCAGGTGTATTTGGAACACTGTGAACATATTTGGGAAAGGTTTCTTGTTGTGTAAAGCCAGTTTTAGCCCTCAGATCTAGACAGATGAGCAAGTTGTGTTCAGTGTCATGTCTTGTCAGCACTTGGTTGCAAAGTAGCCCGTGATATTAAATGAACACTTTGATAGCAATAATTTGCTGTATTTCTATCCATCTAAAAGTAAAATGTCAAACCTAAAGGCTGGATGTCAGAAATTCTTCACCCATCATTGAAGGGATAATGAAACAAGTCATGGGAAAGATCATTCAGAAATATATGTCAAAATATGTGCATGACAGGAAGGTGATTAGTGGCAGCCTACATGGCATTACTAAACACAAATCAAGCTTGATTAACCAAGTAACCTTCTGTGATGGAACAACTACAACAGTGAACAAGGGAAGTGCTTGGATGCCATCTACTCAGACTTCTCTAAGTCCTTTGATGTGGTGTCCCATAATATTCACATTATTCTATTGGGAAAATATAGGTTTGATGGATGGACCATTAGGTGGATAAAAAGTTGGTTGAATAACTGCATCCAAAGAATACTAGTCAATGGCTCAGTGTCCAACTGGAAAAACAGTAATGAGTGGCATCCCTCAAGACCCTGTACTGGGACTAATACTATTTATTAGCTTTTTCAACAGCATAGACAGTGGGATTGAGTGCAAACTCAGCAAGCTTGCAGGCAACACCAAACTGAGTGATGTTCTTGATACTCTGGAGGGATGGATGACATCCAGAGGGACCTTGCCAGGCTGGTTCCATATGAATATCATGAAGTTCAACAAGGAGAAGTGCAATATCCTGCACCTAGATCAGGACAAACCTCAGTATCAATACAGGTGATCATACTTGTTGATGAATAGATTGAGAGCATCCCTGTAGAGAAGCATTTGGGGGATATTGGTGAATGGTAAACTGGACATGATCAACATGCACTTGCAGCTGAGAAAGCCAGCTGTATCCCTGGCTGCATCAAAAAGAGCTGTGTCCAGTAGTTTGAAGGACATGGCTCTCTCCCTCTGCTCTCATGAGACTTCACCTGCTTCCAGATCCAGGACCACAATCATAAGAACATGGACCTCTAGGAATGAGTCCAGAGGAGGGCCACAAAGATGATCAGGTATCTGAAGCACCTCTTATGTTAGGAAAAGCTGAGAGAGTTGAAGTTCCTCAGCCTGGAGAAGAGAAGGCTGCGGGAGATGGTATTTCAGCATTTCAGTATATGAAAGGGGCCTATGAGAAAGATAAAGAAAGACTTTCTATGGGGGCTTGTATTGACAGGAAAAGGGGTAGTGATTTAAAACTGAAAGTAGGTTTTGATTAAATATAAGAAACTATGAGGTCAGTGGCCAGACACAGGTTGTTCAAGTAGTTGTGGATGCTCCATCCCTGGAAGTTATCAAGGGCAGGTTAGATGGGGCCTTGAGAAACCTGATCCTCACTATGGCAGGGGAATTGGACTATTTGAAGATCCCTTTCAACCCAAACAATTGTAGGATTCTGTGATTCTAAAATGTGTCTGTGCACACAGTGATGTATATCTTCTAAGTCTTTCATTTTAGAGGAGAAACACACTGTCAAGGTGCCTTTCTTCCCTGATTGTACGGCAGATCTAGAAGAACTAACTTATAATAAATGGTTTAGTTGGATATTGAATAATGCTTTTTTTTAATCTGATGTCCTAATTTTTTGGCAGTTTAACCAATTATGTAAATTAGAGACTTTGAGTTTTTTATCTTCACTTGTTCCAGATTTAATATTAGTTAACTGTCTAGACCTTTTTTAATATCTCCTATGCCATACTGCAAGGGAATAAATTGTGACATTTCATTTTTTTGGAGACACTAAGAAATTATTTGTTTCAAATCAAATAAAAATGATGGTATATTTTTGTCAACATGCATAAAACAAGTATTTCTCGTGGTGTATTGAACAGGAATCTTCAGAAATCATAACTTGCCAAAGTCTCCAATAAGAATGAAACTTTAAGGAATTAACAGTCATGGGGATGAAATTTAAAGGGGAACTGAATCTTATGGAAGACACATTTAATAGCTTCTGTTTAGACTTTCAATTTGCATAAACAAGAGCTTCAAGTCAAAGAGATTTTCAGAATTACTTTGTGAAGCACAGGCAGACCACTTGATTTGTGAGTACTGGGAACCCCTCTGAGTTTTCCAGTGATTAAATTAAGATATTGCCTTGCCTTAAACCACAAATTCTTTATTCTGTTCAGTAGTGCACCTTAAAAGAAGTAATGTATTTTAAATAAAGATTTTCCTTCAGAGTAATAGCAATAGACAAAATGAAAAAAAAAAAAAACAAAAACCCAAATCCAAGCCCACCTTTGAATATTTTGGAATAATTTGCTAATTTTTATTAAAACTTGGTTTATCTTGGGTTCATATCTAGCCCTCCAGAAAAAAAAAAAGTGAAGTTAGCTTCCTATAACTATTTCTCTGGTGTAAGACTGGCATCTGGTGGTAAGCTTCATGCAGAAGATAAACCTCAGGAAACAGCCATCTTTCTTGTTTTGGTTATCTTACAGCTGACAGGATCTACAGGAATATGTTTATTATTTGTAGATGTAGCAACATCCTCCTGTACAGAAATCACAATTATTTGTGCAGTGTCTAGTACGAAACAGTTTTCCTTCTTCAGATTCAGTTTACAAAGACATTTCCTTAAGTCAATAGAGTGTGACGTTAAATTGATTAGTGATTTTGCACTAGAGTATATCAATTTAAAAATGTGTATTTTTGTCTGTTGACTGTCAACTGACTGTCAATACAGCCCGGGCCAACCAGCTCAAATGGAGAATCTCACATTGCTAGATACATGGGCAGGAAAGCTGCCTTAGGCATGTATTTTTGAAACCTGTCTGACTCTGTGCGTGGGGTGTATGGTGGGAGTCAAATGGGGACCCATCGGCTCACTGGAGCTGCCCACTGCAAAAGGGCTTGGGTCCCATCTGTGAGTGTTTAGGTGATATGATTGTGATTCCCAGAGTGGCTCTAAATGGTCAGACAAGAACACTTCCTTAACGATGGAAGGACAAGTATCAAGTATCTTCTTTGCCTTAGTCTTTACAGGGAAAACCAGCCTTCAGAGAAGTCTTGAGTCCCCGAGAGTGTAAGCACACGGTAGGGAATATTGTTCAGCAGTGCAGCTCTTTACTTTGCAAAGAATACTTTCTATTGCGTGTGATTTCATTTTTGTGTTCCTTTGGCAAGCCATAAACAAAATCAAGTGTTTGAGTTTCTGCACTCTATTACTCTAGTTGTTGAAGTCTGTTAATGTTAAATTACAAGGCTGGCATGAACTATATTGTGTGCATTTTGAATACCTGCAGCCTTTTCCCTCTATCCTGTCACTGTACATTATCGAGTGGCACACACCAACGACATGGACACTAGATCAGAAGGCAATGGCTAAAAAGCAACTTTATTAAAATGGCGCAGACTTATATAGTGTTCTCCATGGGTTAAATATGGATTGGTTAATCTGAGAAAACAATAGTTTCATTGGAGAAGAAGGGACCAACACCCCTTGGTAAACAATCCTGCAAAACCACTTGTTTTTTCCATGTGGCATTAGCCAAATACCAGGTGTTGAGTTTTATTTACATTCTTTCTTCAGGTTTTCCCAGGCTAGTCGTGAGAAAAGCCGAGAACTGCTTTTCCCTGATCACAACCCATATCCACACTATCCCAGGACAGAATTGTTCCTTTCCCCATTTATTTAAATGAAATGTGTAGTGCTTAACTTAATTGAAATTACATAATTAAACACATAGTGGTTTTTCTAATCTGTTTTTTTGTTCCCTATAGAACTGAGTAATTGACTTACCAAAATGCTGACTTTGCAATCATCTTCTTGCTTAACCTGCAATGAGATTGACTTCCAAATTTTTCCTAGATTTACTTATTTCTCTCATTTTGGAATTTATCCAGCTTTAAGACTGAGGCAATATTTTATATATAGACATGATTTAGTAATCTGTAGGAACAAAAGCCCCATTCATAAGTGTGCACATACCATCAATGTTAATAAAGGCACGGCCAGGTAAATATTAGAAATCATTTTACAGTGGATTAAGTAACTGGCTTACATCTGCTAGTTGTCATCTCCCAGCCTTCTTATTGGATCCTATAAGTGGTCATGCTTACAGTCCTGTAACGTAAAATAAGATTAATTTTACTCTCCTTGAACACAGATAAAATATTTCATTTGAAGAAGAGGTAAAACGCTAAGTGCTGCATGGTAATGAGTAAGTGAAGGGTAATGAGGCAAGGCCCAGTGCCTCTGAATAGTGAATCATGCATAAATTCAAAGATAAAGCTTCTGAAATCCTTTGAATTTGCCTCAATATTAGATAAAGTCTAGACCTGTCAAAAATGAAACTCTTGACAAAACTTCCAGTGATTAAAGTCAAATTGGGGCCCTGTGGCTCCAGGCAAGTGGTGGCTCTGAGAAGACTGGTCATGAGCTCAAATAGAGGGAAATGTCACAGGGGCAATGCATTATTTTATAACAGCTATTAAAGGGATTATGTCCAGACTTACAACAGGTACACAAATTAAAATTTTATGAAAATTTCATCACTAATAAAATTTTTTCGTCAGAAAACATTCTCAAAGACTTGACTGCCCACATGTGCCACTGCTAGTTTCATTCATAAAGAGCAGGACATCAGTTTAATAGCCTTTGTAATCTTTTCTTTTGCCAAGATCTCCCTCCTCATGACCTTTCCCCTAACCCCTGCTCCTCTCTACTTCCATCCTCCTCTACAGTATGTAAACAAAGATCAAATTGCCTCTTGTCAGGGGAAGAAGGTTAAAGTGAGGCTGAAACAAAAAATATAATAAAAGCTGCACATGAGATAAAAGTAGATGGCTGGCTCTGAGATAAGAAGCTTTAGTGTGGGTATCTAGGCTCCCTGTATACTGGTGAAAGAACTTTAGATGTTTTAATCTAAGCAATGAGAACATATAGATTTTATTTAGTGTGCTACCCCCGAAGTTGCTAATGTCACAGGCAAACTGCAATGCATGTTTACAAAGTAATTAATAATTATAACTGCTTGCTTGGCTGCCTTAAAAATAATGATTGACATTTGAAAACTTTTAAAGAGATTTCTGCTTCCTCTTGGAAATTTTTTCTTCCTTCACTGAGTGGCTGAAAATCATTGATTCAAGACTGGTCTTGGAAGACTGGTATAGAGGCTCTTAAAAGATGAGCTGTGCCCAGGAATTTCCTTCTATGTTACTAAGCTATTCCATGAAACAAATGCTTAACACCTTCATTTTTAGAGGAGGCAGGGAGGAAGGGAGAGGGACCTACTCAGTGTTACATGGTTGGTGCTGAAGGTGTTTTAGATCATACTCCTGCAGTAAAGACCCTGATGCCTGATAGGATCTTATTTTAGGAGTTTATGTGAATCTAGATTCCTCTTCCTAGCTGTGTTTCCACATTGGTAGTAAATTACTGAGAGGAAAGAATAAAACATGGATCCAGGATAAGAAGGGCTTATTTAAGGATTAATAATTATTAAATATAAGGATTTACAGATACGAGAAAGGCTGATATTCGTACTGCAAGTTACACTAGCATTAAAAGAGCTTAATTTCTGCTCTGACAAAGAGCAGCTGGGAGAAAATCAGGGAAAGGGCTTATGATAGTTTCAGGCAGATTTCCAGAGTTGCAGTGGAAAGCATTTATGGGGTGAGAGAGTAGGCAAGGCAGTGGCAAAAGAGAGGTACACTGGCACTCCAATGAAGGCCAAACCAGAAGCCTTCATCTCTTTGTATGCATGATATTTAAAAATCACCCAACAAAACCATGGTAATTTGGAGATGAATCTACATCACCAAACCCTGCCTGTGTGTTCTGAGTTGTTAAGGGAGTCCCTAAGGTTGCTAGACATCTCTTTGCCTCAGAAAGATGAGAATGTAAATATTCTAATTAAAAGATTTCTACTTTCCAAAGCTTTAGTATCAATAAACTAGTATTAAAGTTATTTTGCACAGATACCTTTGGAAATAATCAAGTGACATTAGCCCACATCAATCTCTGGATAATTTTACAGGTTGAAAAATTTGTTTCAGATTAATATTTGTCCCATGTGTTCTGCTGATCACGTTTGGATTTCCCCTGTAGGTTCTACTTCTACAGTTCTTAAACATCTGATTCACTTAAAGTGAGGATATCAGCAATAATAAGCTATGAATGTAGTTTAAACATGGCCAATAGTATAAAATTCATAGTATTTATGTTTCATTGTAAAATTTAATGTTTCTTCCCAGGAGACTGAACCTGGTATTTTTGCAGCTAGTATCAATTTCACTGATGAGAGACTTTAATATAGCTAAGCATATGTAAAAAATAAAACATACTAGAATTAGACTGAAAGAAAAAATGACTCATTAAAATCTCAGTCAGGGCTTCTCACTACCTTAAATCACTGAAGTGAAATTTTGCATAATGTAGAAAAAATTTAAGAAACAGATTTTTCTAAAAGAAACTAATGTGTTATTTCACAGTATAATGAACCTCTACTGTTCATTGTAACCTTTTAAAAATCTGTAAAAACTCATTGGAATATTTTTAAAACTTTTCTCTTTTAAACTTGAAGGAGAGATTGACTTGCATCATGTATTTTTAAATTTCACTTTTACTAAATTAAATTGTATAAAAATCAAAAAATAGGATACATATTTTCTTTTCCTCACTAAAGCATAGCCATTTTTTGAAAAACAGAGTTTTCCTAACAAATTAAGTTTTCCAGTTACTGCTTCTCACAGATCCAGTGTTCAGTATTCAAATCAATATGATTTTTTTCGTGTTTTCAGACTAACACTTCAGGTATATTTTTTTTTTTTGCTCTTAATTTGTAGGTGCTTTCTTACTTTCGTTTTTTCTTAGTAAATGGTCTATGGCTTTTGAGATGAGCTGTATTCATATGCTCACTTATATTTACTTGGTTGTCTGGAGATTTTCTACTACTTGGATGGCCTTAGATTTACCCATTCATTCAGTATAAATTATACGGTTGCTTTTGTAGCACTATTTAATTGAATGCATTGTTTATCAAAGAAGGTAGACACTTGTGATTTGGTGTTAGGCCAGCTTACATCATATCATTGCATTTCATGTCCCTGAAAAGGTAATACTGGTGCCTTACTTCGCTGTGCAAATCTGCTAGTTTAGTAGTTTCTGAAAATAATTTATTTTAATTTTCATAATAACAATCTGTTTAATATATTAAAATTCATATGTTGTTTTGTTTTCTTTTTTGGCAGAAGAGATAACACTGCATAAATGCCTGCTCACTTGTATGCAGAGTTCTGCATGACAGAAGAAAACCTTATTTTTGGAACTTTTGATATCAATTGAAATGCTACCTTTGTAACAGTAAGCTGACAGATTTGCAGGATGCCTTCAAAGCTGGCATGGAGGCTCTCAGAAGTCCAAGAGCCTTAGAGTAGTTGGAACCCAAATAATGTTTAAATGGAGAAAAGCAAGCAGTTAAGTACTGCTGGTCTCATTTCTATCTTTATAAGGCTTTCTTACTAAGTAAACAAAAGCCTCAGTCTTGTGCCTTTGGTCACAGCTATGTCTTGCAGACTTTCTGAACCCAATCGAAGAACGTTGCTACTGTTTTGCAACCAGCAACAGGCTGAAAAAGGATTTGGTCTCTGCATGTAGGGTGGTTGCCCTAGTGAAGCAACATGATGTAACTGGTTTTTTTGGTCTAGGCACTTAGCTTTTCCCTTGCTAATGGAAATTCAAAATGGCTTCATGTCCAATTATTAATGGAGAAGCATGGAAAATGCCAGATGAAACCTACCACTTTTTCAGCTTTCTTGATGTTTCTTACATGACCTTCTTGTATACAGTCCTCTGTCTCTGATGTTCTATATCCCCTTAAATCTTGGTTTGAAAGACATATGTCTGCTATGGAAGGCAGGAGCCTGCCTTGAAATGGAAAATGTAAAACCCCTCTCTCCGAATTATTATAACTTTGAAATTACGGGGCTCTCAGGCAAAGATATGGAAATAGGAATAACAGTTTTTTATTAGGAAAATTAAAATAAAAATGCAGTAATACAACAAAACCCACTGACAGAGTCACAATACAACCTGACACCCTAAGGGTCAGGGTGTTGGTAGCAGTCCAGTTAAATGGTAGCTGCTGTCCTGGAGTGGCAGATGTGGCTCTGTTGAAGCAATGCTCCTGTAGAAGGATGTAGTTTTCCTCTGAAGATCCAGTGGTGGTGTAAGGTTGTTGCTGTTGCTTATGAATAGAAACACAGAGACTCTAATTGCAGTTCATCAGAAGGCTAAAAAGAGAGTCTTTTCATTAAAAATGGAACACCTTATATAAGGTACTTCACTAAGTAAAAAGTGATTGGTGAATAGGAGCACCACCTTCTCGATTACTGTTGGCTAAGTAAGAGAAACAATGTATTCTATGTTACTCAGAATTGGGATAAAAAACACCCCCTGTTGTTTTGCGAAAGAGTATTGTTTGGAGCGTTTGTTAACAGGATTTCTCTTGGGAAAGTGAGAAGCTTTGCCTTAAGAAGAAAAGATCCTGACAGGCCTTCAACTATGAAGTTTCAGAAACTCAGAATTGTCAGCCCCACATAAGGTGGGTCTGGTCTTCCTCTGGGAATCCAGTGGGAAAAGGGTGTCTTGGTGTTTCAAATCTCAGATTTTTTTATCCAGGTAGGAATGCTTGGCTCCTCTCCCTGGGTGGAGCATCTCCCAATGGGATGATATAATTTTATCAGTCGTGCAGTGAGACTCAATGACCCCTTAGCAGAAGATATCTCCCTGGAGGGATGATGGGTTGTGGAAGAGAAAGAAAACTGCCTCACCTGCTTTTAACAGCTGGCCCATTGACAGAGAAGTTTTGAGGGGTGGGTCATGGAAGAGATAAAGAACACCGCTCCACCTGATTTCAACAGATGGTGATAGAATACATACTCATCTTACATCTTGCACTACAACCCAAGACACCTTAAAATAAGGAATTAAAAAAAAAAAAAAAGTTTTCACATAACTTGTAATCTAATCTAACCTTTAGAAAATCTAACACAGTGAAAGAAGAGATTTGACCAAAGGGCTTTTAAAGTTTAGGGAAAGGCTGAGGCTGCCAGTTAGTGGTCTTTTCTGAAATCTGAAACACAGTGTTCTTTTAGTGTTGTCATGTCGTTTTCATGGTTGAATGAAGCATAATTTCTTTACGTATACATGACATGGTATACGCAGAAATACCATATTGTATTATGTGTTCATTGTATGCAATTCTTGGAAAAGACACTGCTTGTGCTTTCTATGACACATGAAATATCACAATTTCAAGCTTTAGTATTTGCATATGAACTTTGTAGGTGATAGACTATTTAATATGGATCAAATGTAAAATTATAAGATAAATTTAAAAATTGGGAGAGAGAAAATTTAGGGAGACACCAAGTTTCTGATATAACATTTTTACACATTTATGTTTATCTTTAATGAACTAGGATAAAAGATGCACAAAAAGCTAATGGTGGCGCCATATGTTCTTTTATCTTTCAGTAATGCATTCCTTAAAAATAGAAGTGAGACCAGATTATTCATGTCTACAATTATCTTTGAAATTAAAAACTAAAACAATCAGAATGCCTGAACTGGTGAGACAGATGGGGAAAATGCTGTAAGAGAACTTCAGTAGATAAAAGGTGGGATATTATACTTAGGCTCTTCCTTGTGCTGTCTTACCCTTTTTTAGTTATATGTTTTTGGAAGTAATTTTCGTCTAACTGGAACTTTCAATATGGCTACTTTCAGTTTCCATGATTTCAATTTATTTTATCATATATCTATTTCTCAGCATGTGCCTAGCTTTAAGCACTGCAGTAACCCCATGGGAATGGGTCCTGTAATTTTAGTGCATGGTTAAGTTTTCAGAGGCTCAAGATGGCACATAGACAATAACTCATTTAGAAATTTAAATGGAGCATTCAGAATGCAAAAGGGAACAATGTGAAACACAGCATCCCTTATTGCTAAGTGTTTTTGAGGCTGAAGAAACAGCTGTGGTATTAATATATATTTTAATCTGAAGATTTAGTTGTAAAGTCATGGAAACCTTTAATATTACTGCCCAGGGTGATGTATATAAACTGTTGTGACAGAAGAGTAGTTATTTGCAGGACAGGCTCTTCAGTTACTGAAAACTGAGATGAGCTGAATCCAAATACGTTTCATTGCACTTTAAAGTGTAGAGAAGCATCACTATGAGCAGAACTAAGTTCTCTTATTTTTCTCTATATGACTATAAACCGATAATGTGGTTTTATTGATTTATAAATAATGATCTTCATTAATCATTTGTGATTTGTTATATATGTAAGTTATATCTGTCCTTTCATGTGACACAGAATGAAGAGCCCTGTCACATGCAATTGCTGTATGTGGAAGACAAATTCTACATTATCTTTCCTCAGTGGAGAAAATATTTGCAGTGTTAAATATAGTAAAATTTTATTTTCCTCATGAGTTTTTCAGTTACCCACAGCTAAATCCTTTCTCATTCTTCACTGTTGACAGGTTGAAATCCCAAAGTTTTTGTTATTTTTTTGGTGGGGTTTTCTTTTTTTTTAGCAGAAGCCACACCTGTGAACTAATGTTAACCGACGGAAGAGCTGAGATTTCTATCAATGCAGGCACAAGGAGCTGACAGGAACCTAAAGTCCAGTTCTGGTTGGACATTGGTAACTGCAATAGACAACTAATCAAGAAGGATCCACAGAACATCACATCTTCATATCCTCACATAATGCAGCTACAGAATGTTTAAAATCAAGCAGAAAGAAAGAATAGCAACCCTTGAAGTGTGCCAGAGGAATAGAATGAGGAAGGTCAGATTCCAATACAATAGCAAGGAAATTGGAAACTCTGGACACCAAATGTGGTGAGCACTGGGATTGTGAGCCTGATCTATCAACTAAGCCTCTGACAGATTTACCACCCTAATCTTTTCTCTGTCTGTGAAGGATCTCCACAGAAAAGTGTCTACACACCCCCAAAATTCTCAAAATTATATATTAGAGGAGATTGTAAGGAGGAATTCTTTTTGAATGCTGCAGGAAACTGAAAAGCACAGGATTAACATAGTCCAAATATGGTGCAATGAGCAGTGATTCAGTTTTGTCTTGGATCTCCTGGGCAATACCAAGATAAAGAGCAAATGTCTTTAAAAGGAAAAGGCAAGTCCTATATTTGATACAGAGCTGGTAATCTTATGTGATTCAGATGAATATTACTGAAATCATACTGTTTCCAACATGTTTTGCTGAAAGTTAATTAAATTCTTATATTTTAAATGAAGCCTTTGGTGATACTGGAAATTTGTTGGCACTGGCCGAGCTATATTAGTGGGCTTTTTGGACCCGATATTTACCACTATTGATTAAAGATTATCTTGGAGGCATATTCTTTATCAATGTGTGCTTTCCTCCTGCTAGCAGCTTTATTCTGGTGTCTATGTTAATAATTTTCTGAGGCAAATCTCTCAGGATATGTCATGCAAAACATAGTGCTTAAGATTCCTTTTTATCTCTGTATTCTCTGCATACCTTGTCTAAAATGAGATGCATTAAGAAGTACTGGAAGCAATTGGAGAATTACCATTGCTTTTCCCGAAGGCTGAGATTAGAAATGTTTCCTTTTATGTAGTTCCTTCCAAAAGCAGGAAGTAAGATACTTTCCTCTGCTGTCTGTGAAACCATTCTTGTGAATATTTATTTCAATAAAATTTGTAATTCTTCTTTCTGTTGACAAGAATTCTCCCAAGATATTTCAAAGATTGTTCAGATTTTTTCTAGAAAAATTGGCAGAATACAAACACAATTTAACAATACACCTGCTTCAGACCAGCAGTGTTTGTCTGCTATTCTGAAAATGCTTCTGTAGCAGACAACTTTGTAGATGTCAGCTCTTAACATGTTAACTTAATGACGTTTTCTTTCTTGTTATGACTATTGACTCCAAGTTTGTAGCTAAATCACTGCTTGTCTTCTACTATGATCACATAATTGTTGTAAATTGTTTTGTTGTTTGGGTTTTTTACCTTATTTTGGTCTTTCAATTATGTTTCATTTTTAAAATTGAGCATTGGGAATAAAAATATAAAATTAATTTTTGAACATTTTTCTATTAATATCCAGGTTCTCACATTTATTGTATGAAACACCATACTGAAAAAGCTTGGTACATTTCATACATGTCTAGTTTAAAAAGTGTCAGGAAATCACCTCCCTTTCTGTGTACTATTCAAGTTTATCTATTAGATTAAACAACATCCCATTGTGGTGTGCTGAAAATGCTTTGAAACACTTTGCTGGCTCTGTGTCCACAAGATGTCAGTGTGGAATTTTAGTTCACTTCTACTCTTACTTTCTGTCTTAAAAAATCGTGACAGATTCTGGCAACCCCTCAGCAGACATTTCCTTTGAAGCTGCAAGGGGTATTCATCATGTAAAAATCCCATTATTGGCCTGGGTCTGATCTCTTCTGTTTAAAGGGATCAGGCTGGTGTTTCTAATCTTTCCTTGGAGGAGAAGTACTAAACTTCAGATGTGTGTATTGAGCACAGAGACCAGTGAAAGTAGTCTGGCAGCTGACACCAGCAGGGCTGGTGGGATTGAGCATAGAAGACATTGCTGGGTTCTGGAGCAGAAAGAAAGTGCTAATGGCATGATGCTGTAAAAGCTTGCAAAAATTGCTCAGATACAAGGCTTGCTAGGCTGGAGCATAGTGATTTTTTTTTT
>VXBV01005445.1:48780-64882 GCA_013400355.1 Certhia brachydactyla | reverse complement strand
TTTTTTAACATGAATTAGTATTTCTGCATTGGCTTGAATTGCATCATCTGGGAGCTACCATGTAGTTGGTTTTAACTGGTTATCTCAGCCTAACAGGTACTGTTTAGCAGTAGGCGCTGTATATTCATCTCCTTCTGTTTAAAGCCTGTTAAGCTTGGTGATTTTAGTTCAGATTGTTTACTGTGTCTTGCTATTTATACATCCCTGTATCCCTGTAGCGAGGGAAAAAGTTAGCAGAATTTGGTAAGCTTTCAATGCCCGAATAGCTGCTGCTTAAATCCCACTGAATTTCATCTGAGTTGCCAGCTTTTGCTGAGGAGAATTCAATTGACCTTAATACTATGGATATGTGGCACATAAGAAGCATTTAATCAACTCTCACACACCACTTCTTTGAAAGCCTGCTTGAAAACTCTGAAGAGATCTTGATAAACATTTTATTAGAATGCATTTTTAATCACTGGTTTACTTCATGCAGCTACATATTGAAGCTATTTACATTTTTTTCTTTAGATAAATGAACTAAAATGAACTGCGGTTAGTAGACTACTTTATAAGTAATATTTTCTAAGTGAAGCTTGACGAAAAATAATGTCTTTGAACCAAAATTAAGACAGATCTACAGAAAACATTTTCTAGCCCTATGCATAAAAAGAATGTGAGTGATGTGCCTTATATGGCAGAACCTAGTTTTATTTCCAATATGTCTCTCAAGGTAAGGCAAACAGCAAAAAACCCCACATCTATCAAAGTCAAAGCTCTTTTTTTTAGGTGTTTAAAAATGTATCATTTGCCTATTGTAATGAAGATCACTTTTTTTCTTTTTTCAGTGAGAAAATATATTAAAAACTAAACTTTCAGGTTGCAAATGTAAATATATATATTAATTGTGTTTCATTAGACTCATTCTTCTTGTACTGTTGCATGATATCCAGATGAATGGATATATTTATTTGGGTTTTTTATTAGACTTTTCTATGGAATTACATTTCTGGTTATCCTTAAACGTAGCTTAGGTGTGAGAGCTGTGAGAATCTGAAAAAACACTGTGTGCTTCCCTTGTTTATTACACCGTGAAAAGCTACAATGTTATTTAAAATAAGATGATGTGTCGAGATACGACACTAGATAAATCACATGCAGACAGTTCTTCTCAAAGAGAAGAGAGGAAGAAGAAGGGAAGTTTATTATAAAACTCTGATTTATATAGGTTACACACATTGTCCCTTGATTGGTCTAACAGGTGGCCTCCTCTGAGACCACACTGGTCAAACCATAGGTCCATCAACTCTCACTTCCTTTTTAGAAAGGAATGCAAACAACTGTTGTTTACAGAGATGTGTGTGGGAACTGACTCCAGAAATTCAAAACATCAGAAGGCTAGAAAGAAACATGCAAAAGCAAAGGTAACAATGATGAGGTATTAGTTCCCACATATGTGGAGGGGGGAATTCTTTGTAATGTTAAGATAGTACACTACTGTTCACAATTATAATTTGAGTCTTTGAAGTTTTATTATTCCCCAGTTATTTGTTATGCCCTTGCCATGTTTTCAATATTTGTGTTACAGAAGGCTTCTCCCATATTCCCTTTTGTCAGGGACATTAGGAGCAGATAAGAAGAAAATATTGCAAAATACTTGAAATATTTTTCCAAATTTAGGAACATATTCAGATATTCTTGTGGCTCCCATTAAAACAAATGAAAAAATAGAAAACAAATTGTCTGGGATTTTAATCTATGAAAGCATATTTTGATTCATGGAAAACTTATAGAAAAAATGTCAAGTATAGAATATAATTCTTGTTAGTACCATGTGTTCTGCTTATGCAGTCTTTGCTGTAGATTCAGTCTTTGGTACAGAATATTTATTTTTTGTCATTTTGAAACGAGATCACAATTCCTGAAAGACATGATTTTTTGAGGATATCTTCTTGCTTATGACATAGGTAAGTTCAGTATCTTTGGCAGTAAGTTTGGTATCTATCCTACCTTTTGTCTCTAGCTTTTTTTCTCTTTTTGTCTCTAGGATTTTTTGTCTCTAGGCTTTTTGTCTCTAGGATTTTTTTAGTGTATGATAGTAAATAGGATTCTCCCATCAGTAATATCATTGTAATTTTCAGATGTAAAGAACTACCGCAATTCAGAGAAACAGACTTCAGTTTCTACAGCAAATGCAAATATTATTTTAAGATGCTGTTATCTTCAGTAGCCAACTGGACTACCATGCGCTAATAGATTAATTAGCACAGGAGATAAAGGACTCCATACCTTTAACCTCATTAGAATACATGATGATAATGATATGATAATTCAGTGAGATTAGGCCTTATTCCTGACTAAAGGAATTGCTGAATGTAGCTAATGACTTGATGGCTACTTCGTCAGGTCTGAACTTACAAGTCAATAGTGGAAGAAGCGTTGATGACCTTTTTAGGGGCAAAATGGCACCTCCTTTTGACAGGTATGAAAGAAAAAAATAAAATACTATTCTGACTGATAAACTTCCCTATGCATGCAACCATATTTTGTGATGGTAAAGCCACCATGTTTGAGAATATTTTCCATCTGATCTCTCAAGGAAAAGAAAACAAGACTTCTGCCATATTCTTAATTCCCCCATAAAATATGAACCCTTTGGACAATTTAAAAAATTTGAAAGAAGTGAAAAATACCTCCAAGATAATTCATTACCTTAAAGCTCCACAAAATTGTGAGGAGAAAGATTCAAATCACTTCCTCTCTTGGACAAAAAGGCAAGAACTATCTCATGGAAGGGCAGCACAGAGAGCAATTCAGGATGTTCCTGGAGATCATTGCTGCTAACTTCCTGACACAAGTGACCAAGAAGTTGTGCAGGAGATGCTGCAATGGATCTTATTATTATAAAAAAAAAGAGAACTGACCAGGGATGTGAAGCCTGAGGAAAGTCCTGGCTGCAGAGACTATGAGTTCAGGATCCATAGGTAAAGTATCAAGGAAAAACCCAGGATCACGAACTTTGACTTCAAGAGAGAAGACTTTGGTCTGTTCAGGGACCTACTTGGAAGTATGCCATGGGAGATAATCCTGGAGGAAAAAAGGAGTTTGAGAAAGCTTGTAGGTTTTCAAGGATAGCCTTTACTAAGTTAAAAAGTTGTCCAACCTCACATGCAGGAGAACGACAGAAGACCTGCACAGCTGAACAAGTAGATCCTAATTAAAATCAGACTGAAGAAGAAACACACAGGTTGAAATTGCTTCAGGTAAATGCGCCGAGGGGAAATGCAGAAAAATTGTTCAAGTGTGAAGAGATAGGGTGGCAGAAGAGATGTGAGAACAAAAACACATTTGGAATTGAATCTGGTGGGGACCAGGATGTGCCATAGGATGTGCTTCTACAAGTACACAGACAGCAAAAAGCACACTAGGGAAAACATTACTTCTGTGCTGAACTCAGTGGGAATCCTAGTGGCAAAGTATATGGAGAAGACTGAGGTACTCAAGGCCATCTTTGCCTCATTCTCTACCAGCAGGATTTGTTTTCAGGAGTACTAGGCACCTGCAACAATATGAAAGCTTGGGTAATGAAAAATTAAACTAGGGAAAATTTAAACAAACTGTATGTTTGGGGGCCCATATATTATGTACCTATAGTTATGACGGGTGGTGGTCAATGTCATTGTCATTTGTCTTTGAAAGATCATTGCAATCAAGAAAGGTTTCTGAGGGCTTGAAGAAAGCAAATGTGACTCCTGTCTTGAAGAATACCTAGAAGGAACTGAGGAGCTACAGGCTGGTTAGCCTCCTTATTCTGGGGAAAGTGGTGGAGAAAATAAACCTAAAAAATGTTTGCAAATTTATAAAGAACAAGGAGGTGATTTGGTATAGTCATTGTGGCTTTAGTGAAATGGTGCTTGGCCAACTGAGGAGTCCTTTATGAGGAAATTACTACCTAGGTGGATGAGGGAAGAGGACTGGATATTGTTTATCCTGACTTTAGCAAGGCTTTTAACACTCTATTCCATAGCATACTCCCAGAAAAAGTAGGAAGTGTTGGCAAAGTAAGTGAGCAGAGATGTGGACAAAAACTGGACTCAAAAGGTTGTGATAAGCTGTCTGGAGTCCAGTAGCTTATATACCCCATACCCCAGAGTTGATTAAGGGGCTGATACTGTTTTAACATTTTCATTAATGACTTGGTTGATGGAAGAGACAGCAACCTGAACAAGTTTATAAGTTGTTTTCAGCCTGGGGGATGCATCAGGTGATGCTAAATGAGATGCTATGAGATGCCATTTGTTGATATGCCATCCAGAGCAACCACAGCAGGCTGAAATAATGGTCCAGTGGGAACATCATGTAGTTCAAGAAAAGGCACTGCAAAGCTGAGGCAGAATAACATCAGGCAGTGCTGCACACTGATACAGGCTGATGTACTGCAAGGCACAGTGTCTCAGTGAATATCAGGTTTAACATCTGCCAGCAATATGCCCTTGCACCAGTGAAGGTCAGTGGCCTCTTGGGCTATAAAAACTGTTGCTAGCAGGTCAAGGAAGACTATTCTGCCCCATTGCTCAGCAATGGTGAGATCACATCTAGAGCACTGTATCCAGTTCCGGGCTTCCCAGTACAAGCGATACACGGACTTAATGGAGCAAGTTGGCTGAAGGGCCACAAAAATTATTAAAGGACTGGAGTACCTGAAGTATGAGGAGAGACTGAAAGAGCTGGGACTGTTCAGCCTGGAGAGGAGAAGGCTCAAGGGGAATTTTATTAGTGTGGATTGATATCTGGTGAGAAGGAGTAAAGAAGGCAGAGACAGTCTTTTCAGTGGTATCCAGTGGATGGGAAAGATGTAATGTGCACAGTTTGAATTGCAAAAATTTCCATTTAAACCTAAGGGGGAAATCTACTGTGTGATTTGTCAGGCACTGGAACATGTGGTTGTAGCTATTGGTTGTTGAGTTGTAGAATTCCCTGTGGATCTCATAATACAGATTTTTAAAGAGAATTCATATCTAACTTAAGAAATAAATCCTGCTTAAGAACTAAGAGAATGATTTGCACTCAACTTCAGTGTTTATGATAGTATCTTCTCTCCATTTGCAGACAATTCAACCACTGCTCTTCTTAGTAGCTATTTTAATTGCATCAAGGCTTTTTTTTTTAAGGTTAAAACATCAGGTAAGTTTCACTTTGAAATGAGTTTTGAAAGTGATTTCTGTTTATTTTAGATGGGGTTGGCTTTGGAGAAGACTAAGATCATGTTTGACATTTAAAAATCAGATCTCCACTGTTTCTTAACCAAATTATGGTATGTAGAATCCTCTGAATACATAAAGGTTGCAAGATACAAGAAATCTTGTCTTTTCAGGGCTGCCTTTCTGCAGGTCAGTTTTTGAATTACAGTAATGAAATTATATATGATTTTGTTACACTGAAATTTTAATACAATCTCTTGGTGTCTTAGTTAGGCAGCTGATGTTGTGATGGAAATATGGTCTTGTCCGACAGGAGAGAGGAAGATGTTCTTGCCATTACAGTGCTGCCAGGTTATATAAGAAATTTGTGGTTAATTCTGGTGGTTTTCTTAAGCTTCTTGTATGATCATTGGCAAGTTGTTTTGGGTGAAAATTACTGTAACTAATGTCAAAGCTGAAGTTGACCAACCACTTCTAGGTCATTTCCCATGCTAATTACTGGGACTTTTCTTCTCAAGCTGGGATAGAAATGCTCTTTTACTCTTGTCTTTTTTCTTGAATATTCAGGTTATAAGATGCTTGGTTCATGGGTTGACAATTCATGCATGTTTTTATGTTTGCGCTCAATATCACTACTGGAATTTTAATAGCAATAACTAAACATAAGAATTATCCTAACAACTTGACAAGGGCAGATTGGAATGACATATTCAGTAATACTACCAAGTTATACACCTTTTCTCTAATCTAATTATACTCTGCCTACACAGTAAATGCATTAGTAAGGATTGAATTAATTTATTGAAAGGTGTGACAAAAGACTTCTGAAGCACTTTTATCTTGCTCTAAATGTCACAGTAACAACAGGGAAAAAAAATGGTTCTCATTCAATCCATGTAGATTTGGTACCCATTTAACAAAAGCCAATAAACCTGTTGGGAGGGTTTATATAAATCAATACAAATGAAAACAAAATCCGTAAAATATCCCTCAAGCAACTGGTTAATTTTTGTTATTCCCTATTATCTGGGTCAGGAGTTTAATCAGGCCTCTCAAGAGACCACTACAGTATGTGTCTCCGAAAATCAGAGTGCTATTGACAATGTGTTATTGGAATGATAATATACCTGTTGCTGCTGCAAATGACTATTTAATATCCAATGATTGGTCTGGTTTCTGAGAGATCAATGAGAAGTAGTTTACCTTTTGTCACAGGGGAAATTATGATTATGCCTTAATCTTGTTATACCTCTCAAGAAAAATCAAATGAAACCTTGTTACAGCAATAGAGTTACACAGAAATAGTGAAGTTTAAGGTTTTGTTGGCTTGTCCATTTTAAATCTTCTGTCCCAAGGAAGTGTAGCTCCGCATTGGCTCTGAACTAAAGCTTTGCGCAGTGATTTTTTCACTATGGGAGTTTATTTCCAACTACAGCTACAACAAAAAAAGAATTAGTGTGTTGCTGTTTATATTCAGCAGTATATAAATTTATGAGTGGCACATATTTATGTTTATATTTTGGTTTATTAAAAATAGAAAAGTAAAAAGCTCTATTTCTCTTTCTACAATGGATGAGGAGAAGATATGCTCAGGGTAGCTGAACTCAGAACATCTTTGAGAAACTAAGAAAAGGAGGCCTCATCCTGGTGATGGCTTAAGTTTTAGCTTTTATTATTTTTTAGATTCTGTGCTGTTTTAGTGTGTAGTTCTGGGTTTCATATTGAGTGCTACTAAGCACTCTTCACAGCGTAGGGACACAAAACAGTTCCTTTTCTAGGTTGGTACTAAGGACGATTAACACAACTTTCAGGCCCAAAAACAAAAACATCAGTGAAGTGAGAAGAAAAGACAAGGAGGATGGAGCTTCATAGCCTGAGTCTATAACTGGACAATTAACTCTGATATACTAATGGACCCAAACTTATTAAAGTGTGAGACCTCATGATCGGGTGTCCATTTTGTTACCATTTTGGGGTACATTTTGCATGTAGCCCAGTTGGGCTCTTGTGCTGCCCAAGTGTACCCATTGAGGCCTTTTAGCATATACCTACTTTATCCTTTTGCTCTGTCTTGTCTCTGTTCCAGGTCAGCCTCAAGAAGGCATCACTGATCCGATTGAAGCCTGCTAAAGGTCTTCCATTGACGTTAGAAGAGTAGAGATTTATAAGCTCACTCTGAAACAAAATTTCTGTTCCATTCTGAGTCAAGCTAAGAACTTTCCTCATGATTTGCATTATCTAGGGATACTCCTTAAATTTTGGATAATGAGCTATCTGGTGTCCACTCATGCATCTAGATACCGTTAGTCTTGTATTTCAAATATACCATGGAGGTGACTTCTGTAGGAGCATGTAGATTCTGCATCTTCCTTCTACCTCTCTTTAAAGCTAGAAAGCTGAAATAGTTTCTTCCTCTACTGATTTTCTTTGCCAAAACCCAGTGTTACAGATAAATCTGAGGAGTCTGCAGTGTAAGAAAAAGGCCCATTCAAGAACTATAAAATATTTTGTAATCCTTGTGATTGCTAAAAGCCTACCTAAATGAGTCATGCTGTGTATGAAAAATGGAGACCATGCTAAAGAGAATGTGTATATGTACGTGGTCAGACATATATTTAAGTTGTTCCTTTCCTTTGTTTACTGAGTCTTTACATATGGCCTGTAACGGCAGAGTAACAAATGAGGGAAAATCATGGTAAACTATTCATCTAATTAAACATCTTCAAATTAATTGGTGGGGTTTTTTTGCATCTTGGAAGGGTGTTGTAGGCAAGGTGCAAGGAGGTTTGAGGAATTTTTAATGGTAGTTTTCTGCCAAGGATGCCATGCCTTCAGTACATGCCATGGTATGTAATAGGAAGTGAGTGATAAGAAGATGTCATGGTTTGAATGACAGGTGTCTGCTAAGAAAGGCAGGAGCCTCCCTTGGAATGGAGAATTTTAACCCCCTCCCTCTGAATTATTATAACTTTTGAAATTAAGGGGCTCTCAGGCAAAGGTATGGGAATACAAATAACAGTTCTTTATTAGGGGAACTAAAATAAACAGTAAAACCAAAACACATGCAGTAAGACAAACAAATAAATAAACAAAACCCCACTGACAGAGTCAGGATACAACCTGATACCCTGTGGGTCAGGGTGTTGGTGGCAGTCCCATTAAATGGTGGCTGCAGTCCTAGTAGCAGATGTGGCTCTGTTGAAATGATGCTCCTGTAGAAAGAGTGGAGTTGTTTCGCTGAAAGTCCAGTGGTGATAGATGGGCCTGGTCTTCCTCTGAGAATCCAGTGGAAAAGGTTGGCTTGGTGTTCCAAATCACAGATTTTTATCCAGGTAGGAATACTTAGCTCCTCCCCATAGATGGAGCATTTCCCAGTGGGATGATGTAATTCTATCACTGAGGCTCAATGGCCCATTAGCAGAAGATCTCTCCCTGGAGGGAGGCTGGGTTGTGGAAGGGATAAGAAAACTGCCCCAGCAGATTTCTTGACAGTTGGTCCATTGACAGACAATTACACCCCCCAACACACACACCAGTTTCATCAGATGATGATAGAATACAGAGTTTTGGTTACATTTTTGCACTGCAACCCATGACAGAAGGATACATTGTGGAGGTTATGTTTTTCTTTCTTGCTTCACAGGTTTATCAAGGGTTTTGGGATGCATCGACTGTAGAAGTTGTTGAAGATATATGGCAAGAGAGGAGTAGCTCCAAAGTTATTCTAAAGAGTAAATTAATAAGGCTACTATTTAGGTCACATGGATGAAGGAGATATACAGACTATGGCAGTGACTGTAACTTGGCACTTGTGACTTGGAACTTGCCTGTTCTGCCAAACCTTGCAGTGATGTCATGTAGCGGGGCTCTGTGTCACCAGGTGCAAACACAGGTGGGGGTTTCATATATCTGTCCATTCAGAGATTTAAGTTCTGTTTCTCTCTGAAAAGTTGCAAGCTGCACTCATCCTGTATTAAGTGTGTGTGTGATTTCTTCCTGCCCCAGTCTGGTGTGTAGATGCTACTCCCACATGAACACATTCTCTAAGTGCCATCTGTTTCTCTCTGTGATTTTTTTCCATTCTGTTGAAACACCATTAAGACAGATCTATCTTCTCTCTTTTGTTCAGCCCTATTCTTTTGAATAATGATATTTTACAATTCACTCATAATACACTGCACAAACAAATACAGGAAGTCCATCCCACAAATATACCTGGCACATCCCACAAGGACAGTATGTGATAAGGTCTTCATGTGCTGATTTTCATGCTTTCCACATGCACATGCACCTTTGGTGCAAAATCAGGAGTAATGGATTTTCATCATGCAACCTGTAGAATAAGGAAATTCGTAGCCAGAATAAATACAGGAAAGAAATGCTTGTGCAGACCTTAAAAGAAAGAAGTAGGAGTGGTCATTTCATCTATGCTTGACTTTTAATAGTATATCTTAGTAGTAATTTTTTCTTTTTCAATGTACAGTCATCATCCAGATTTTAAAAGAGAAAAATCTTTGTTAAACTCAATGAAGACAGCTTAAAAAGGAATTATTTCAACATTTGTCTTTTGAGTGCTTCACTATTCTCTTTGCAATATTTTGGAGAGGGACATGAAAAGAAGAAGGCTTTATGCTATTTTAAAATATACTTGCTCAGCAAGTCAGCATGCCTTTAAACTAAAATGAAAAAAAAATGTTTTATATCCTTTCCAAATAAAGAAAATACCCAGTCATTCTTTAATATTAAGCAAAACGAGCACCACCATTTCCACAGTGGTTTAAATGGACCACAGCAGTTCATCGCTGATTGCAGTAAAGTTACGCAGCATTTTAATAAGGAGTGTTCTTTGTAATTCTGTAAAATCTGAAAAGACTTAAAGAAGAATTGAGAACATCTCCTGGTCTCTGTTGCTCCTGCTTTTGCAAGGTTCATACACTAAAAGTCTGTCTTTAGACCACCACTGATTTTTCAGTGCATGTTATTTTTAATCTTCAGCACTTATTATATTACATAAACCTCCTGTCTTCATCTCCTGCACTAAACCCCAGTAACTACTCATAATTATGTACATCTTCCCAGTTGTTTCTCAGGCAGTGGTTGTAGCATGAGATGGTCTTGGAAAATAAGCTGATATTCTCTGATTCTTTTGATGTCTACTCTTTTCTGCTTCACAGACCTTTCCTGTACCTTTAATTTAAATGTACACTGAACTTAAAATAGTAATGTCAGGCGTTTATGAATTAAAGTAATACGCACATGTAATTTCATTTGTATAGCTTGCACACAGGACTTTGTATATTCACTATATGGTCAATTTAGTTGATAGGGAGAAAATCATCATCATGGTCTAAAAATAAAGGATATTCAACCTAGGGAAAAGATGAGTTTGAGGCTCTGTTTGAGAGTTTGACATCTGCTGTTGACATCTGAGTTTGAGAGTTAAACATCTGCTGTTGAGAATATGGGCAATACATGCAAGCACAGAGGGGTTATCACTCCATCCATCCATCCATCCATCCATCCATCCATCCATCCATCCATCCATCCATCCATCCATCCATCCATCCATTTCCTCTGACATGTATCCTATTATCTTTTTACCAGTAAAAAATCTTAGGTGGCTTGTGGAACCCATCTGCTGAGGTTCAATGTGATCAAATATTCATAGCCAGTTCAACATGGAATAGTTAAGTAATATAGGAACACAACCCAGTTACATTTTCTGATGCTTTTCCACTAGTCTCATTTTTTGAGTATAAATATTGTCAAATACAATGAGATGTAGGATCTTTCTAAGATTAAGCAATGGGATTTAAAAATTTTTATTTATTAATGTAGATTAAAGATGATTGTAGAATCATAGTGATACTTTTTGAGCACTATTCCTGTGAGTGTCTCATTACATACTCACTACTACTTACTATTGAGCTCCTTCTGACTCTTGGGGTGTCCTTCAGTTTTAGGATGGGACCAAGGAAAACATATTTTCATTAGATTATTGTTGCTTTCAACTGAATGTCTTCAACATCACTGATTGACTACTAGGCTGCTAAAGCTTCTCAGAGAATTCAGTTGACATGTTTGTGAGGTTTTGTAAGAATAAGATAAAAGGGAGGGGCAATGAAGAATGAGTTAAGGTGTATTCTTAGGTTCTTCATTTCCTTAATCAATGGAAAAGATTACTTTGAATTATAATTTCTTCCCTGGTGCTGCAATTGTTCTCCAATTTTTTTGATTTTCCATTTCATTACAGAGTAGGGTATAAGCTGCACTCATTGAACATTACTTGTTGCTCTGGAAAACAGAAGGATTTTGTCCATAAAATCCAGATTATATGCTTTGAAGTTGCTTTGAAGTGGCTTAAATTATCAGTGCTACTTTACAATTAAGAAAACTGTATTAGACAGGATTGTGATAAACATTTTTAAATTTGAGGAGTTTTTTAATAACAAAATCCATTATCAACTGAGGGGCATAATTCTTACTGCTAGCTGTCAAGGGAATCAAACCAGGCTCTATTTCTAATTACGAGATCTCATTTAGATGAGTGAACAAAAGTGGGACAATTTCATTTTGGAGAGTCTTGAATGTACAGAGGAATGGATGGTTAGTAAAGAGGTAGGTACTCTGCATCAATGAGGTTTAATTAAGCATTTGTGGTATGTTTGTTTTTTGCTGTGAGATAGGATTAGGAGAAAAAGCAAAACATGTTTAAACTTGAAAGGGTATAAAGAATACTTTATTAACAGAGTTAAAAGGAACATAATAAGAAAAATCAGAATAAAACTTTCAGAACACCTTTTCTCTCCCCCTCTAAAATCTTATTTTTTACTGACAACATAGAGACAAAAACTTGGGACTTTTAGTCAGTTTACTACCTCCAAAATAGGACAAAAGTCAGTTCACTTAGGGAGAAGAATTTTTCTTGCCATTCTATGGAGACCTTTTTACAAGAAAATAGTTTTTCTTGTGGCTTCAATGTTACTGCAAACAGCCACCCAGGACAGGAAAACTCTGTTTGCAGTGTGAAAGTCCTTCCCATGTCTTGCAGTTTTTCTCACAGTTGCTTTCATAGGCTATTTCAATTTTTTTGGCTGCTATTTTAAGGAGCTGTTCTAGCACAGAGCAGAAGTTCTCTCTGTTCATCTCTGGGTCTAGAGGTCTTCCACTACTATCCCCAGGGCAAAGTTTCTCATTTCTTTATGCTCAAGTTTCTCACTAGATCCACAGCAACATTCATCTGCTTCAACTACTGGTGCCTTAGCCCACAACTGTACCAGAATGCTACATCCCCCCCAATGCATCTCTATGGAGTACAAGGAAACAAAAACAAAATCAAATATATCTTCATCATAGCTTTAAAGGATTTTAAGTCAAGCTTAAAACATCTCTTCAATTCCTTCTATCTAGAATTAACTCTTTTAGTCTTTACTGATCTCAGAATCCTATGTTATTATCTCTATGTGTTCATCTTTTTTCCTTTTCCTAATTTAGAAGAGAAATTATAATCCTGAAGTAATTTTGTTCACAAGCTTTACCCTTAACTGAAACAGTTCTATAAAGTCTTGCAATGTCAAAAAGCTGATCTGGTCCAAGCTCTGCATCGGGAACATGGCTCGCCATGCTTCCCTGCTGGCCATGTGGTCCCTGCTGGCACTGCGCGAGCCAGCCTGACTCTGCTGGGGTGATGAAAAAGAGGAAAAACCCCCAAACAACTGTTGCCGATGCTTTTATCTTTCTGTCCGTCGTAAAGCTGGCTTAAAGCGGCTGAGTACACAAAGTTCATTGCCAGCCATGCCAAGGTGGCCGTGCAAGATTGCCCAGCCCCTCTGACCACGTGGCTGCTTCCAGTCTGCAATGGTGGTGGTTGCACAGCTGCTTCTGGCCCCTGGGCCACTCTCTCTTAAGCTGCCCCAGTGCTAACACAATCTCTGTCCAGCACAGTCTGGCAGGCTCTGCTAAGAAAGAGCTTGTTTCTGCTGGCAAAGAGTCCCAGCTGTCTGTCGGGATAGGACCTGGTGAGCTCCTCGGTGAAGGCCCAACAGATCCTCAGTGAGGGGCCCGACAGATCCTCAGTGAGGGGTTCGACAGATCCTCAGTGAGGGGTTCGACAGCTCCTCAGTGAGGGGTTCGGCAGCCCGCTCACCACCCCTCCAGAGACAGAAAAATCACTTGTTTTTTAAATCTCTTTGGGGACATCTCTATGTAGTGGAGGTGCCATCTGTCATCTTGTTTGAGACCAGTCCTGCAAATGCAATACCATTATTGTGTTGCTGTCAAAATCAGACCACATAATATATTGATGGGATAACTGCCTTGAATGCCATCCGCTTCCAATTTGAAGGTAAAAATTCCAGACATAAATTAGGATTCCAATCCAGAAATTCTTCTCTTGTCTCTTATGTTACTTTTGCTTCTGCCCCTCATAGGAAGGATACAAACACAAACAATTACCAGTTTTGTAAATGATGTGAGTTACAGAATTTCCAGCTCTGTGGAGGTTTAGAAAGAATGAAATTGTGGAGCCAACTGTTGAACCTATAGCCCTGTATGAGGCAGTTTCTCAGATTGCTCATGGTTTGGAGGGAAAGACCTCTCCAGAAGATGAACCTGCACATTTAAAATGTGAATTACCAGAATATCACATCTTAACACTAGTTGCAGAGGAAATTAAGGAATAGTACTGATTTAAGTGCCAGAGCCTAGGTGCAGCAAATTCAGATTGGAGTGTCAAGCCCATGGAGGGAGTCGGAAGATTATTCTATGATCTTTTCAACTATAACATCATGTTTTGGAATGGTCTTTATCACTTTTTCCTCTCTTTTATATCTGTGTTAATTTAAAATGAACTCTTTTTATAACAGCAAGTAGAAGAGAATAAATAAATGAATTATTAGCAAAACATTATTTGTTTTAACAGAATTCAAGCTTATTTAATTTGGGTTCAGATGGTTGTGGTTTCACAGAAAGATTCTTGAGTGTTTAGAAGAAGTTTTTTCTGAAGATGATACGACGGTAAGGAATTTACTTTTCACATTTAGAATCATTAATATATGTGAGTGCATGGCAGTAGCAACAGGTCGGTTTCATGTATTCCTAGCACTAAAATACTAAAACTATTTGACAATAGATGGCTGTTTCTGATAAGTACTTTGCTTATATATATGCTTCTACCCACTTTCTGTAGATTCTGTAGATTTTTTCGGTTAAGACCTCTCTAGATCCTAGAGATGTTGTGAGGCATCCCATGGAACAGATATGGTAACAATATAAATTAATAAACAGATATGGATCAATACAGAAGGAAGCGTTTCCCCCTTCGCAGTTACACATATAAAGAGTAGGGAAAATTCACTGTAATGGCTCAAAAAGATCCTTAGAAATCAAAAATTATTTTCTTTGTGAGAAGGCTTTCTCACTCCAGTCTAGTGTCTTGCAAGCCAGCTCTGATTTAAAATTTATGGAATTGTCTTCAGGAATCACAGAGGACAAGCAAATAAATTTGATATTGGAAAAATACTTTCTTTTTCAATCTTGGCATCTTGCTCTGTGCAATTAATGAATCTGTTCTGCATTGTGGCCTAAATGGAATGTCTTCAGATCTGTCTGCATTCTGCCATGAAGAATCTCAGTGAGAAGTGTATGGTGACTCCATAAACTTTGGGCACTAAGTTGGAAGTTTAGACAAAGTCCAACTTTCTGCAAATAACCCAGCATTTTTCTGAAATATCTTGCAGCTTGAAGCATCTTCAACCCAACATTCAACCTTTCTCAAAGAATGTTTTCTTACAGATTTGAGAAAGAAAATATGGCTAAAAAGAATCATCAGCTACAGTTTAAATTATTCTATTTTTGAAGTGCAATAGATTTCTCATCTATGAAGCGTATTGGTAAACCGTTGATGAAGGTATGGAAATTGTCAGCACATTCCTTCTTCTTGTTGCTAGGGAAACCACTCTGAGTATCTCTGTCTTCACAGTGTCTCTATTCCTCTGCAAATTCTTTGGATAATGAATGTATAGCTGGATATTTTCTATTTTGTTAGTTATATCATTATTAAAAATTATACCAAAACAGGACAGGTAAGCAAAATTAAACTAATTATGTCAATTTGTCTTCATTATTTTGGGAGGATTTCACAACTAAAACATTCCTAATTTAATTACAAGTAAATTTGATTATGTGTTTGATTTTATCGAAATCCAGAGAAATAATCTATATAAACACGTTTATTCCAAATTTTGTTTGATACTTGCTCATGGGATTCTCAAAAAAAGTATAAAAACGTGTATATAATGTCAGAAATTACTTGCAAAGGTGCTTATGCTGTAGTTATGTGTAACTTGCAACATGTAAACCAAATGTTTTATCATGTTGTATTTTCCTGTCGCAGTACCATATTAGCAAAAAATAAGGGTTTACATTCACATATATAAAAAAATGGGACACTACCTTTTAAATGCGAAAAGATATTTCAGCAGTCTCCAAAGAGTCAGGGAGCCCATTCTGGTCAATACATTGGCAGGAATGTTATACAAAATATGATATGCATTGATGTAATGTCAACAGAGGTTTTATAGTCTTTAAAAACATTTCTCTCTATAATTGTGGTTATGTTCTTACAATGTACTGTAAGATACATACTTGTTTGCATATAATTTTTTTTGTATGCAATTTTCTACAATGCAAAAAAACAATCCAACAGTCTTTCTGAATTGCACGTTGCCAATGAGTTCTCTCTTCATGGTTCTTCAGAAGACTTGGCACCTTAAAATGAATCAAAACTTTTTCACTACTTGAGTTCAGTATAAATTGTTTATCATTAGGTAGTAGAAATACTCTATATGGACGAAAAATAAATGGCACACTTTGCCAGGGGTTTCAGAGAGATCTGTGGTTAGAAGTAGGAATCAATGATT